>JAZKJV010001956.1:0-48541 GCA_037367405.1 Ottelia alismoides | reverse complement strand
TTGACTCAATCCGGTGTCAGCCAGCACATCAAATCATTGGAAGAGGCATTGGGCCAGAGGCTCTTTGACAGGCACCACCAGCAGATAATCCCGACGGCATCAGCGCACGCTCTGTACGAAGGTTGCGCGCGCGGCATGGGTGAGTTGGAGCAAGCTCTGTACAAAATCTCGGGACAAAAACCGAGTGGCATTGTCCGTTTGGGCTGCCCTCCCGAATTTGGTTACAACATGCTGTTGCCGCTCATGCAGCAGTTGCAGCAAAAGTTTCCGCAGATTGTGTTCCGACTCACCATTGGCTACGCGTCCGAAATGAACGACAGCCTACTCAACGGAGAACTGGATTTTGCCTTTGTAGACGATTTCTCTATGGACACACGTATCGACTGCCAACCTGTATACGACGAAGCCATAGAACTGTGCATGAGTCCGGAGCTGGTGAAAAAGCATGGCAAGCCGCGGCATACCGAGGAGTACTACAGCCAGCTTCCCTATATTGCGTACTTTGAGCAAGAGCCCGTGCTGCGCCGGTGGTTCAGCCACCACCTGGGAAATCGGGATCTGAAGCTCGACGTGCGCGCGTACTTGAGTGATTGCCAAAGCGTGTCGCGCATGGTGCTTGCCGGCGTGGGAGCCGGTGTACTGCCCAACTACTCCATTGAGGGTTGGATTGCGCAAGGCCACGAACTGGTGAAGGTAAAAGGAAACGGCGAATCTTTGGTGAATCGCATTTCACTGGCACATTTGGCCTCGCGCACCTTGAGTGTTGCGGCACAGCAATCCATGCGGTTCTTCGCCGATTCTCTCAGAGACACGCGTGCCGGTGGCAGTGGCGGTGGCAAAAAGAAGATGTCGGACAAAGCGCGTCCGACATCCGTCAGCAAAAAATAAATACGCTGCGTTTTAGGCGGCTCGTACCAGTTTAAAAATCTTTATACGGTTTAGCCTCAGGCTTAACACTATCTTTGCCGAAATCGATTCATAAGCGTTGGTTGCATTCCACACTGTCTTATTTCCGGAGAACATATCCATGTTTGCGGCAAAGCAAGATTCGGCTTTGAATAACGTCACTGAATTTCCCTCGAACAACGATCCGAAACTCACTCAAGTCACTTCTGAGCGGGACAGACTTTTTGCGATGTTGGAGAACATTCCCATTAACGTGATGTTCGCCGATCGAAGTTTGACGATTACGTACGTCAATCCCAAGTCGCGAAAAACGCTTGCGACCGTCGCCAAGTTTTTGCCGGTGCCCGTCGAAAAAATCCAGGGCTCGAGTGTTGATATCTTCCACAAGAACCCCGCATACCAACGAGATCTATTAAAGGATGACAGCAAACTTCCACGCCAAGCGAACATCAAAGTAGGCGACCAGACTTTGTCGCTACTCGCTTCCCCCATTTACGATCAGAACCGTCAATTCATCGGCACGATGGTGACATGGGACAACATCACTGAAAAACTTCAGGAGAAGATAAATTTCGTTAGCTCCTTGGAAGAAACGGTCAACACTTTGGCCAGCGCTTCGAACGAACTTACCGCGACTGCGGCGCAAATGGCGTCCACCGCGCAAAAAACCAGTGCCGACTCCCAAGCCGCCAGTAGCGATGCTTCCAAAGTAAGCCAAAACGTTATGGTGGTAGCAACCAACACCGAAGAAATGGCCGCTAGCATCAAGGAGATCTCCCGTTCGTCGTCGGAGTCTTCCGAAATGTCCAAGGAAATGCTTCGCCAGACAAACGAAATGAATACCACCATCACTCAGCTGGGCAGTTACAGCGAACAAGTGGGAAGCGTCATCAAAGTGATTAGCTCCATTGCGCAGCAAACCAATTTGCTCGCTTTGAACGCCACCATTGAAGCGGCCCGGGCGGGGGATGCCGGAAAAGGCTTCGCGGTCGTCGCCAACGAAGTCAAAGAACTCGCAAAACGCACGGCAACAGCCACCGAAGAAATCACGAGCAAGATTGGCGCCATGCAAAAAGGAACGCAAAACGCGATGAGTTCAATTAGCACCATCGCTAAATCGGCGGAGAAGATGGAAAACATCGCTACCACGATTGCCGCGAGCGTCGAAGAGCAAACCGCTACGACTAACGAAGTGTCGCGGGTGGTCAGCGAAGCCACTCGCAGCGTGGACGCCATCGCGCAAGCCAGCGCCGCAGTTTCGCGCGGATCGTCGGAAAGCGCCACGGGTGCCAACCAGACGTTGGATGCGGCACGCGGGTTGGCCAAGCTTGCCGAGCGGCTCTCTGGCCTCATCCACTCGTTCAAAAAGAACGACTAGTCATCAGTAAAACAGATTGGCTAGCATTACTTCTAATAATTTTCACTTATCCAAGCCGTTTCGCTATCTCTACTCCTGTTTTCAAGCCCGGCCGCCCCGAGGGCGGTCCAAACAGGAGTGGAGAGATGAAATTCGACAAATTCATTTTCGCGGGGGCTCTGGTAGCAATGCCAACCCTCGGATATGGGAACTTAAACGGCCTGGTCAACGCCCAGCCCCCGACAGTTCAACTCAACTGGCGCTATGAGGAAGCCGAAACCGGCCGCCTTGTGCGGGGAACCAGATCGCAGGTGCTTACCGATCTGAACGAAAGCACCACTGACCACGCCCTTTTCACTACCGTACTTGCAACGCGCTTGGGCAATGCCATTCAGAGTGCCGTTCAAGCAGTGCATGCCACTAAACAAGATATCCTGCCGGCGGACATTCACGGCCCAAACATTCGCGGCGAGGATAGTCGCAATGAATCCACGTCTGAACAATCAGCGCGCGCTCAGATTGCCGCGAAACTGCTTGTGGATGTCGCGGACATAAAAAAAGAGTTCGCCGCCAAGAACCAAAAACCACAACTTGCTTTCGAACAAGCGCTGGATCTGACTCGCAAGCTGGCTCAGAACATCAAAGATTTCAAAGGTCCCGGACCTATTTTTCACCCGGCCCTGGGGGGCGGTATCCGCGCTCTGAGCACGGCTAGTGTTTCCGCCGCAGCATCACTCAATGTGGGCACGGGCGGTGCGCAGGATTATGGCTACTTCCGCAAACTCGTCGAGGACGGCTATGTGCCGACGCCAGAAACGTTCCTCATGGAAGGCTTCCTGGCCGAGTTTGACCTAAGCTTGCCAGTCACTGGATGCGATGAATTGGTGTGCTTGCGTCCCGGCGTGCTCGTCGACTCGAAAGCGAAAAAAATGTGGGTGCAGCTCGCCATGGGCTCCAAAGTAACACCCGACGCCTTCAAAAGATTGCCGCTCAACTTATCGATCGTTTTAGACATCAGCGGTTCGATGAGCGCCACCGACGACACCGAAAAGAATCGTCTCGAATGGGCGAAAGAAGCGCTCACCAAAGCTGTGAACGAACTGTCCTCCGAGGATTACCTGTCGGTGGTTATTTTCGATACAAAGAGCGAAGTACTGGTGGCCGCACAACGCCTGGATGACAAAGCCGCCGTCTTGGAAAAAATCCAATCGCTACAACCCCGCGGCAGCACCAATTTGCACGCGGGATTGTCCGATGGGTACGCGCAAATCGCGCGCTTTCAAGATCAGCTGCCCGGTTTCGAAAACCGGCTGATTTTGATCTCCGATGCGTGGCTCAACACCGGCGTCACCGAAGACTCCGCACTGACAAAGCTCGTGTCGGATTTCGCCGCGCAAAAAGTAGGACTCACGGCCATCGGAGTCGGGGCTCAGTTCAACCAAAAGTTCATCCAGACCGTCAGCAACAGCCAAGGCGGAAACTACGTCTACGTTCACTCCGGCCGGGACATGATGCGGTTCTTTGAATCGTTCGACTTCCTGGTCACGCCGGTGGCCTACGGCTTTCGCGCCAACATCACGCTGGGCGGTTTGAATGCAAAGCTTGTGAAAACTTACGGAGTGGCCGCGCCCGAAACGCAGGCCATCACACAACTCATCAACGTTCCCACACTGTTCTTCAGCAACAATGGTGGTGCCATCGTCCTTGAATACGACCTCAAGGACTAAGCCCGTCCAAGTGTCGAAAACCGGAGGTTCCTTCCAGCTTCAGGGTTGGGGATGGGAGAACCTCCGGTTCCTTACCTCACGACTCCAGCTAAACCCTTGTATTTTCAGCTGCTTTCATGCCTCTTGCTTCTGCCCCCACAAATCAGCTAAACCCCCGGTTACCAGCATGAAACACAACTTTCCGCCAATCGAACTTCTTGAAGCAAACCATCGGTTTCCCACGCGTTACTGCATGAAAGTGATTGGGAACTCGGGCAACGGGTTCTTAGCGCGGGTAGTGGAACGGGCGAGGATTTGTCTGCGCCACGAACAAAGTCCAAAATACACTTTTCGCCAAACCAAGGATGGAAAGCACGTGGCGGTGACGCTGGAGATCCCGGCGGAAGCGCCGCAGCAAATCCTGGATGTGTACCAGGGCCTTGCGAGCGAAAGTGGCGTGGTCTTGTTGTTATAATGGAGTTTATGTCGGCGCAAAAAACAGTTTCGCGTTTTCTAAGTCGCCAGGATTGGGTGCGCGCATCCACGTTCCTTGCGAAAAGTGAAAGCGCTTTTTGCGAACAGATCCGACGCTCTGTCCGACAACTTTCCAGAAGGGGTGCGGCGCCTGCCGTTATCTTTGATCTGGATTCCACGTTGTACGAGGTCTGCCCGCGCACGCACTTTATTCTGCAGGAAGCCGTCGACAGACTCAGCCGCCATTTGCCCAAACCGGTCAAACGCGCGTTTGATTCCTTGCTGGAATCGCAAGTGGGTTACTCGCTGCAAGACACGTTTTCCAATTTAGGTCTGCCGCTGCAATCACCGACAGTGCAAAAGGCTTGGACTCGCATGCGTGCGTATTGGTGGGACCGTTTTTTTCTCCAATGCCTATTTAAAACACGATCGCCCCTACCCTTTGGCCGTGCAGTTTGTGAATGAGCTACATGATTCAGGAGCGCACATTTTGTACCTTACGGGCAGACACGGCGGCCGCATGCGGCAAGGCACTTTGGATAATTTGTCTCGCGACGGCTTTATCGTGAATAGCAATCGAGTTCTGTTGCGCATGAAAGAAACCACTCACCCCGACGACGCTGCTTTCAAAGCCCGCGTCGCAAAGAGTTGGTCCGAAAAGTACGACATCGTCGCGTGTTTCGAAAACGAACCCCGCAATCTCATCCGCTTACAAAGTGCGTTGCCGGACACCATGTCGGTATTCGTGGACACCGTTTGCAGCGACAAACGCACCCGCCCCGGCAATGGCATTTACCGCCTCAAAGCGTTCCCCGAACTTTCCAAGTAGTTGCCCACTCCCACCACCGGTGCCAACGGGAGAACCACCTGAAAGATTTACCGTTTTTTTCTCTTGCTCGCTTTGACCCCGTTCCGGCTGGGTGTTAAGACTATGCTTCCCTAGAACCCGCCAAAACGGGCTGCATACGGAGATCGGAGAATCCCGATAAATCTATGGAATTATTTGATTTCTTCTCTCGTGCAAACGCAGACTATCTAGAACAGCTTTACGAGCAATACCGTCAGGACCCTTCGAAAATTGACGAGCGGTGGGCCGTGTTTTTCGCGGGCTTTGAAGCCGGTAACACGCAAGGCGCTGAGAATGTTCTGGCGCGCCTGTTGTCGTCTCGATCGGGGTCACCCGCGGAAGGGGTCAACCACTTGGTGCACTCGTTCCGCCAAATGGGCCACTTGGAAGCAAACTTGAATCCTTTGGGCGAAGACCGGCCCGCAAGCCCCTTGCTCCGGCTGAGCGAGTTTGGATTCTCGGAAGAAGACAAAAACATGGAAGTGGCGGCCGCCGGATTTTACGGGCCGCAGCACAAAAACTTAGGCGAGCTGGTGCAAAATCTGCGCACCACGTATTGCGGCACCATTGGCGTTGAGTTCATGGGAATCGCCGACAAAGTGCAACGCGAGTGGCTCCTCCAACAAATGGAGCCCATTCTCAATCGCCCCGAGTACCCGTTGAAGAAAAAAACGGATTCTCGAAGACCTGGTTCGCACCGAAGGCTTTGAGCAGTTCTTGCACACCAAGTACGTCGGTCAGAAACGCTTCTCGGTCCAGGGGGCCGATTCGGTCATTCCGCTTCTGCAAACTCTCGTGCGCGAAGCCAGCCGCGAAGGCGCCGATGAAATCATCATGGGCATGGCGCACCGGGGACGACTCAACGTGCTCGCGCATGTCCTGGGCAAACCTTACGAAATGATTTTGAGTGAATTCGAAGGCACGGCTCTGACGCCCAACGAAGAAGGCGACGGCGACGTGAAGTACCACATGGGGTACACCAACACGCGCGAAGGCTTTGAAGGCCGGCCTATCCAACTCACGCTTTGCCCCAATCCCAGCCACTTGGAATTGGTCAACCCTGTTCTCGAGGGCATGGTGAAGGCCAAGCAAGAAGCGCGCGGCGATGAAGAAGGCGTCAAAGTGGTGCCCATCCTCATCCACGGCGAAGCTGCTTTTACCGGCCAAGGCATTGTGCCCGAAACGCTGAATCTTTCCGAACTTGATGCCTACCGCACGGGCGGAACGGTGCACATCATCATCAACAACCAAGTCGGCTTTACGGCGACAGCGAATCAAACTCGCTTTACGCCTTACCCGACGGATGTTGCCAAAATGATTCAGGCGCCGATTTTCCACGTCAACGGCGAGGATCCCGAAGCGGTGGTGCACGTGGCGCGGATTGCAATGGCATACCGGCAGCAGTTCAAAATGGACGTGTTTATCGACGTGTGGTGCTACCGCAAGTACGGACACAACGAGACCGACGATCCCACTTTCACGCAGCCCGTGATGTACAAAAAAGTGGCTCAGATGAAGCCCGTGCGTGATTCGTATGCCGCGGCTCTCATCGAGCAATCGGTCATCAGCACTCAAGACGTCGAAGAAATGGAAACTCGGTTAAAGAGCGAACTCGACACGGCTTGGAACAACGCCCGCGACACCCGTGCACGCTCGCGCATCAACAACTTCCGCGACTTGTGGGAAGGCTTTGACCGCGCCCGTGACGATTGGAGTGCGCGCACTGCAGTCAGTTACGAGGACATTCAGCAGATAACCGAGTTTGGAACTTTGGTTCCCGACGGCTTCAACGTGCATCCAAAGTTGCAGCGACTGCTGGAGACACGCAAAGCGATGGCGCGCGGAGAAAAAGGCGCTGACTGGGGCTGCGCGGAAATGTGGGCGTTGGGAAGCCTCTTGATGGAAGGCACGCCGGTCCGCCTCACCGGACAAGATTGCGAGCGCGGTACGTTTAGCCACCGCCACGCGGTTTTGCACGACTACGAAACCGGCGCCGAGTACGCGCCGCTGTCGGCTATCCCATCGCGGTTTACGATTAAAAATTCCATGCTCTCGGAGCTGGCGGTACTGGGTTTTGAGTATGGTTACAGCGTTGCCGACCCGAGGAACTTGGTGCTTTGGGAAGCTCAGTTTGGCGATTTTGTGAACGGGGCGCAGCCGATTATCGATCAGTTTTTGTCTAGTGCGGAATCCAAGTGGGACCGCATGAGTGGCTGGTAATGCTTTTGCCCCATGGGTACGAAGGCCAAGGCCCGGAACACTCCAGCGCGAGGCTAGAGCGATTCCTGCAACTGTGCGCGGAAAACAACATGCAAGTCTGCTACCCCAGCGTTCCCGCACAGTACTTCCACATGTTGCGTCGGCAAATTCACCGCAACTTCAGAAAGCCTTTGATTCTGATGATGCCCAAAAGCTTACTGCGAGATGAACGGTCGACATCAGCCGTGGAAGATTTCACGAAAAGTGATTTGAGACTGGTTATCGACGACAAACAGGCTTCCGCCGACAACGTGGAACGCATCTTTTTTGCACAGGCAAAGTCTACTTTGCTCTGGATAGCGCTCGGCAGGAACAAGGCCTGAAGAACGTCGCCATCGTGCGAGTGGAACAGCTTTATCCGTTTCCGGAAAAAGACATCCAAAGCGTGCTCGCGCAGTACAAGAAAGCTTCGGAGATTTTCTGGGTCCAGGAAGAACCCAAGAACATGGGCGCCTGGAGCTTTGTTTCTCCGCGCTTGTCGCGGGTTCTGCCGCAAGGACGCACGCTGGAGTACCGCGGACGCGGCGAAGCATCCAGCCCCGCGCATGGTTTCTACCGCGTGCACAACGTGGAAGAGCAAGAACTGATAAAATCCGCTTTGGACTTTTCACAAAGCGCCGGCTGGACGCAATCCAGAACGGCGAGCGATAAACAGCTCTGAGAGAGGCTTACATGGCAACGAAAGTGGAAATCCCCTCGCTGGGAGAATCGGTCACCGAAGCTATTTTGGCCAAATGGCTGAAAGAAGACGGCGCGGCGGTAAAGGCTGACGAGCCGGTTTGCGAACTCGAAACCGATAAAGCCAACGTGGAGATCCCGGCGCCAGCCGCGGGAGTGCTTCGCCACTTACGCAAAGCCGGGACACGGTAAAAATCGGCGACGCCATTGCCGAAGTCCAAGCTGGAAGTGTGGCTGCTTCCGCGCCGCAGGACAAACCGACGTCCGCCCCAAAGACAGCGCCCGCACCGGCCGCAACGGCACCATCCAAAGCCGCCGCGGGACAAGGAGCTTCGGCATCATCGAGTGCTGACGTTTCGGAAGAGAATTTAAGTCCGTCGGTTCGACGGCTTGTGCGCGAGCACCAAGTGGATGTGCAATCGTTGCATGGTACTGGTCCCCGCGGCCGCATCGTGAAAGAGGATGTTTTGCGCGCTTTGGAAGATGGTGGCGCAAGCAGCAGCGCTTCCACTCGTCCCGCGGCAATTAAATCCGGCGCGGATTTTTCGCTGCCTAGCTTTGCGCCCGTGGCCCCAGCAACTACCCCCGCGGCTCCTCGTCCAACAGTCACTGGCCCCGGCCAGCGGCGCGTACCGATGACCAAAATCCGCAAACGCATTGCGGAACGTTTGGTGGCGGCACAGCACAACGCGGCGATGCTCACGACGTTTAATGAGATCGATATGTCGCAAGTGCTGGAGCTTCGCGACAAGTACCGCGAAAGTTTTCAAGCCAAGCACGGCGTATCGCTGGGACTGATGTCGTTTTTTGCGCGCGCCTGCGCGCTCGCCCTCAAGGAATACCCATCGATCAATGCTTTTATCGAAGGAGAAGACGTCGTCTACAACGACTCGGTTCACTTGGGCATCGCGGTTAGCACCGAACGGGGGTTGGTCGTACCCGTATTGCGCAATGTGGGCGATATGTCGTTTGCGACTGTAGAGAGTGAAATCAAACGCATGGCGGTATCCGCTCGTGAAGGCAAGCTGGCGCTCAATGAATTGAGCGGCGGAACTTTCACGATTACCAATGGCGGTGTTTTCGGATCGCTGATGTCGACGCCTATTCTCAATCCGCCCCAGAGCGGGATTCTGGGCATGCACGCCATCCAGAAACGCCCCATTGTTGTGAACGATCAGATCGTCATTCGCCCGATGATGTACGTCGCTCTTTCGTATGACCACCGCTTGGTGGATGGACGCGAATCGGTTTCTTTCCTCGTCAAAGTAAAACAGCTAATTGAGGATCCGCACCGCTTGATGCTGGCCGTCTAGGGCATTGCAAGGGCCGTTCGGCGAAACCTGTTACAATGGCGCCATGAAAAAAAACATGCGTCGTCATAATGGCTGGATGGCTTTGTACTTCGGTGCTGGCGGAAAAAACCCGACATGCAGCAACGTATCAAAAATCAACAAGCTCTGAAGCGCGAAACAAGGCCCCTCTCACCAACCCAGATCAAGTAGATCGGGAAATGATGTTTCAACTGCAGGCCCATCCAACCGGTGCGGCTCTGGCGAAGCAACTGGGAAAGTACCCGGGGGCGATGGCTCCCAGCAAAGCAGTAGCAGCATTGAAGGCCGTCCAGGGCACGGATTTTCTGGAGATGGAAGAAAAATTAAAAGAGCTCACCAAACCGTTAACGGACCAAGAGTTCATGCAGTTTGGCAACGAAATCCGGGTGCACGGAAAAGATTTTGCCGAGCGACATCTGAACAAAACGGGCTCTGAGAGTGCTCACGACCTAGCGGCACAAAACCAAATGCTTTTTCTGGCGGTACAAAAAGCCGCCAAGTCTAGACTGGAACGACAAGCTGCGGTTGCCAAAGGTGTTGAGAAAACTCAGCTGGAGCAGCAAATCAGTGGGTTGTCCAAGGAGATTCTGCGTATGGGATACATTATGAACGAGCCCGGCGTTCGCGAAAAAGTTGAGAGCAATCCCGACTTGAAAAGCGAAATCTTGTCCACGCCCAAACCGTATTTCGGAAACTAAGTGACGGCTAGTCGGGAATACTGAGACTGAATCGTCGGAAATCGACGAAGACCGACATTCCGTAGCCGGAAAGTTCCGGCATACTTGAAAACGAAATGTAAGAAGCTTGCACGCCCACGCGCACGCCTTTGGCAAAGCGCGAAATCAACGATATTTGCGGCTCAATGACCAGGCTTGAGCTTTCGAGCGGGCTAGCGGCTGATTGGTACTTGGCTCCCCCAAAACCAACGAGTGTCGTGCCTTCGAGGAACAAACCGCTTCCCAGATAGAGCTCGCCGCCAGCGAGAAGCCCACCGTAACCCACACTCTGCGCTCCCGGGGCTGATCCAAACAAACGGCCCCCGTACCCGCCACCGCCGATGAACAGATTGGGAGTGAGAAACTTGCTGTAGCGCGCCCCCACAAAACCGCCCAGGCCGTTGTCCGCTTTCGTACCCATCAACCCTTTTAGTTCAATGGTGGTCTTGGAGAGGTTTTGACGCGCCTCGGATAGATCCAAGGTCTCAACTCGGCGTTCCACGGCCTTGGTAGAAATCTGATCCAGCACTAGGGTGGCAAACAGAATGCGCGCCAACAATACATATCCCAATGCCTGCATCGACACTCCAGTTGAAAAAGTTATGAACCCGGACCTGTTGCGAGAATAAAGTACCAATAGGTGCCAGTCTACTTTTGGTAACAAAAGGTGGCGGGTCTTCGCCGCGGATTGTTAACCCGATACCTTTTGTTACCAAAAGTAGACTGGCACCTAATTAGTCTTAGGTTTCGTTGTCTTAAACTCGATCGCTAGGTAGACTATTCTCAAGTCGAAAGTCGTTCCTTTAATTCTTGTGTCAGAAGCAAATTTGGCTTCAGCACGGGCGTAAAGAAACGGCCAAGCTTTCCTCGACTCTCTCAACAAAAAATTAACGACCGAATTTAAAGACCGAACCGAAAACTGATTTCGAAAAGGCAGGTACTATGGCGGACAAGTTGTACTACGTGCATTTTTCAGGCGACAACCTCGGGCCCATTTCGCCCAAGCTCATGCAGAAACTCATCCAGATGGGACGCTTACACGGCGAAGACTATGCCGCTCAAGTGGGACAGTCCGAGTGGACCAAGATTTGCGAACTACCCGAGTTTCAAAATCTGATTGCAGGCGCGCCCAAGGCAAGCGTTCCCGCGGCAGAAACGCGCCCTGCCGAACCAGCCGCACACGCGGCTCCCAGAGCAGAAGGCCCAGGCAAAGCAGCGCCCGCCAAACCGGCCGCGGAGCCTGTTGCCAAGCCTGCGCCCAAGGCCGAAGCAGCTCCAGCGCCAAAGCCCGTTGAAAAAAAGGCCGAACCCACACCCGAGCCAAAAAAAGAAGAAGCCAAACCGCTGCAAGGTGTGGTCACCATCGGCAAAAAGATGTTCAAGATCGTGGAAGTTCGCCAAGCCGGAATGCTACTGGAAGCTTCGAGCGAACTGGAAGAGGGCTCTGAAGTTCAGATGCAAATTTCCGGAGAGTCCTTCCCAAAACCTTTTGAAATGAAGGCAATCCTCGTCGGAAAAGAGGCGCACCAAGGCATACAAGTTTACATGACCGAGTTTGTGCGTCCCAACCCGGCACACAAACGTTTGTTGGCTCCCTACACCACTGGCTCTGAGAAAGAATGAAACACACAATCGTGGATTCTAAATTCTTAAAGTTCGCGGCAAGCATTTCCGCCGCGTGCGTGTTTGGTATCAGTTTGCAAAGCGCTGCCGCGGATCCCATCGCGGCACACTTCGAGCAGACATTCAAAGCAGGCAAATGGAGTGCCGCGGCGGAAGCAGCGCATGAAATCCTGCTGCGAAGGCCCGGCGATGTCGGCGTGAGACTGCAAGGCGCGTACGCGCTTTTCCAAAAGGGCTATCCTAACGCAGCGCTCGCCATGTTGCGGCCGGTTTCAAAAGACAACTGGAAAGCGGTACCCAAGGAACACCAGAAACTGGCCGAGATCCTGGCTCTGTACCAAAAAAAGATCCCGCTCACGATCCTCAGCACTCGGCTCGAACACATGGATGCCGCAAACGCGTCCCCGGCGCTGCGCGATGAAATCCGCTTCAACCAGGGAAGAGCGCTGTTTGAGGAAAAAAAGCCCGCGCAAGCAGAAGCGGTGCTCAAACAAATCGTGAAAGGCTCGCGCTACTACGCTCCCGCAAGCTACTTACTCGCCACTCAAGCGGCCGCCGTGCGCGACTACAAAGCAGCCAAAGCGTATTTCAACCGTGTATTTGAAACTACCGTGCTAGATCAATCCACAGAGTTCTGGAAAGATCTGGGCGCTCAGGACATCGAAAAGCTCAATTCCGCTCTGAAAGTGAATTTCGACACTGATTTGCTGAACCAGGGCAAACGCGTGGGCGAGCTGGCCGTGCTGGGGATGGCCCGAGTCGCTTACGCCGAAAAAGATTTCAGCACGGCGCTAGCCAACTACGACCGCATCCCTCCGCAATCGGCGTTGTACGCAAAAGCGCGGCTGGAGAAACTGTGGACGTGGCTGTCACTCGATCGCCATGATCAGGCGGCGCAAGCAGCGGCAGAACTCTCCGCCGACGAGAATCACTTTGAAAGCATCGAAGCCCGCCCCATCCGCGCGCTCATCCTGGCAGATGCAAAAAAAACCAAAGAAGCCCGCGAGGAGATTCAGAAGTTTTTTGATACTTTCAAGGCCTTCAAGGAAGCCATTGCGCAATACCGCCGGTTTCCCGAGGCAAAAAACCTTCCCCCTTCTCTGCTCACGGATTTGAAAGACGATTCCCGGATTGAGGACCTGAAGGACTATCAAGACAGGCTCCAAAAAGAGATCGCGGCACTCAAGTCGGAGGAAAAATCGCTGTACCCCGTGTTCGGTGCCTATGCCTCCGAACTGGACCCCTTGGTTTCTCAATCCAAAAACCTGATTACCAAACTGACCGAAGCGCACATTGAACGGCGTCTGAAGAACTTCGATGCCCTCTTCATTCAGGCCAAACTGATTTCCGCAGAAACGTACCTGGAAGATCGTGAGCAACTGCGCGCGTCGTTCCTTGGCAAAGCCAGCACGGAAGCGGAACAGAACGCTCACGACCAACAGCTGGTGGATTTACTGACCACAGCCGTGAACGAGGTGGACGAAGCGATGAAGGTTACGCGCATCCGAAGCCTACAACTGGAATTCCGCCAAAGCGAGTTGCTGTGGGAACTAAGCAGTGCCACCGCCATCCTGTCTCAAGTGACCAAGAACGAAAAAGACAAAGCCGCTTCCGAGTCTTACCGCCGACGATCTTTGCAAATCGCGCAAGACATCACCAAGAATCACCCGGAGTTCCCGCGCCACGCGCAAGCAATGTTCTTTACCGCGTTTGCTTTAATGGAAACCGATCACGCCAAGGAAGCTCTGGCGCTGTTCCAGCAGTACGTCAAAAAGTACCCCGATCACGATCAGGTACCCAACGCCTACCGGATTCTCGCCGACACCGAGTTTGAGAAGAACCGGTTCAAAGAAGCCGAAGAGCTGTACCGAAAAATCCTGAGTTCTCCCAACACTCCCATCGCTGGTTACGCGTTCTACAAAATCGGTTGGAGCAACTACAACCAGAAGAACTATGCAAAAGCGCTTCTGGGACTGGAGCAGGCTATCCTGTGGGCAAAGAGCCTGGAGAACACCGACCAGCTTCTGAACCTCAAACGCGAAGCCCGACGTGACTTGATCTCTATTTACGCCGAGATCGGCAGCCACAAGAAAGCTCCGGACTACTTTGAGCGGTTCTTAGGCGGCGACACCGCTGGCTGGTTGGCCGAGCTGGCGGAACAGTTGGAGCAAAACGGTCAGTTCGAAAAAGCCATCGATCTTTACGATCGGCTGCTAGCAATGAACCCCGCCACCGAAGAACGGATACGGTATCAGACTGCAATCATCCGCGGCTCGTACCAACTGCAAAAGTGGGAACTTTCGCTCAGAGCCACTCGCGACTTGGTGGAGAACTTCTCCAGTATTCTGGAGCCGGTCCAAGACGCCAATAGCCCGGCCGGCAAAGCTGAGAAGATCGTGAATGAAACCGTGCTGGCGCAGCATTTCGAGTACCAGCACAACGCGACTCCCAAGGACGTGGAACGCATTCTGGAACTGGATAGGCTGTATCTAAAAGCTTTCCATCTGTGGCCCCAATCTCAGCAACCGCTCTACCAGCACGCGCACTTTCAATTGCGCTACGGCCAGTACGAGCCGGCTTCCCAGTCGTTTATCGCTCACTGGGAACAGTTCAAAAGCACGGTCAAAGAACCGTTGCGCGAAGAGGCCCTCCGCAACCTGGTCCACAGTTTGGAGAAAGTGGAAGAGCTCACCAAGGAAACAGCGGGCCCCACTTCGAAGGAAGCTGAGGGAATTTACAAATATACCGACGAGTACGCCCAAAATTATCCGCGTACCAAGTACACCCGGCCTATTCAATTTCTCAAAGCCACTACCTACTTCAAGTACCAGCGAATGGACGAGGGTATTGCCGCGAGCCAGGACATTTTCGTGGCCGACCCCGCGGATGAATTCGGACAGCGCGCCTTTAAGAACCTGAAAGTTGCTCACTACAAACTCAAAGACTGGAAAAAAGCCTTTGAGTGGTCGACCGGATTGTCCAACAATCCCAAAATCGCGGCGACGCCTTACTTGGCGGATTTGAGAAAAATCCGCGAAGAAGCGTTGTTCCTTTGGGCAGAAAACACCAAAGACAACGTCGAGTCGGCAAAGCTGTATCTGCAGATCTCCGAAGATCCTCTGATGCAGAACTTGCGCGCCGAAGCGCTTCACAACGCGTTCCTGCGCTACAAGGACGCCGACATGCGCATCGAAGCGCTGGCCACCGCGGCAAAACTGGAACAGACTAATCCCAACTTCAAAGCCCTTCCGGCTATCGCGGGTATTCGCGCTTCGCTCTATCAGGAAGCCGGCGATTACGAAAAAGCGCTTCCTCTGTACGCAAAGTTCCTCTCCGCGCCGCCAAAAGAAATCGACGCCAAAGTACTCAGCCAGACCGTACTCACCACCGCACTTTTGGCTGAGGCCAACGGCAACCAGGCGGACGCCACCAAGCTGTTCCGTCAATACCTGACGATGACAGCCAACGAGAAGAACGCTGCGGGTCGGGAAGAAGCCGAAGAGGGCATTTCGCGCATCCAACGCATGACCCAGCGCAAGCCGGCGTCGGTGCCGCCATTCGCCGAGTTTGAAAACTTGATGAAGTTGGAAAAAGACTTGGCCGCGAACCCGCTCTTAAAGACCGAGAACCTGGCGCAAGCGATTCAGGGCGGTGCACAGAAACTCGAGAAAACCATTCGCAGGTTCCTGGAAGTCTCAAGCGATGTGCGCACCCCCAGCTACTATGCGTTTGAAGCCTACTGCACGATTCCGTACCTGTACGGCCACTACCAAGCGGGTGTGCGAAAGCTTGGGGACGGACAACCAGACGATCTCAAAACAGAGCTTGAGAAAATCGCAAGCCCCCTGGACGCGCAATCCTACGAGCTCGCCAACAAATGTTTGGAGCGGGCCGTGGAAGCCAAGCACGACGGCCCCATTTTCCGCAAAGTATTGGGACAGTGGGGATGGGCGCGCAACGAAGCGGCTAAGAAGCAAGTGGATGAAATTATCGGCTTGTTGGGTGGCAATGCTCCGTGGGTGGCGGCATCCACTCTCAAGGACGACGAGAAAACGATTCTTCAGAACCACTTGCAGCGAAAAGACACAGCTGAAAGCTGGTATGCACTGGCCAAACTTCGGTTCGACAACAACCAGATCGGCCTAAGCCGACTGACGTTGATTGGAACGCTTTCCAAAGAACCCGAGTCCCCCGCGTGATGAACAACCTTGCGGTAATCGAACAGATGTCGGGTTTGGAGCGAAATTCGGCAGCGGTGCTTTTCCAAAAAGCCGCGGAATTGGGCTCGGGACAGGCTGCGGCGAACCTAGCCTTGATTCATCTCGCAGGCGCTCGCCTTAACGCGGGGCTTGAGGCATTGAAACTTGCCCAGGAGAAAGGCGCGTTCGAAAAGCATAGCGACATTACGAACGCCGTGCAGAAACTCGAAGCCATTCTGAATGCGCCGCAGGAAACCGCGAGCACCACGGCGCAGCAGGGCAACACCAAGCCGGCCAACACATCGCAACAGAACGAACAGCCGCAACCGAACCAGGGAGGCTAAGCATGAATCCGCACCGCATAACAAAGCGCAATTATTTGTCGTGCTTAATGATAACGCTCATCGCTATTGGTATAATGGAATCACGCGTTTTATCGGCGGAAGCGCCTGCGGGTGACAACATTGCCGCAGCCAATTCGTCGTTAAAAGCGGCGGCTCCCACGCTGGCGAAGCCACCGGAACGGCAAGCACCTAATTTTCAATCAAAAGTAAGTTTCAGTGGTCTGAAGTTGCAGGGGCAGTTAAAGAAACCCGACTTGAGCTACATCTACAAACGCCGAGGGCTCAAAGCGGAACAAATCGTAAACATCCCGGAAGACTTCAATGAAGAAATTGTTCAAGGCGCAGGCAGGTTCTAATAGTCCAAGCATGCTGGTTCGGGTGTTCTGGGGAGATATCCTCTATGACACCGTGGTGTGCGAACCCGGAGAGCCGACGACAGTGGGCCGCGAGCCCGGCTGTACTTTCGTCATGGACCTCGGTCGTAAAACCACCGTCGCAAAACTTCCGCTCATCAAAGTAAACGAAGACAAAACGGCGGAGCTTTGTTTCGACGAGCACATGGAAGGCCATGTACGCGCCGGCGGCAAACTCGTCACTCTGGAGAAGGCGCGCGCCCAGAATCTGGCCGTGAGAGAGTCCGACGGTCTTTTTCATATCAAGCTGGGAGCCGAAGACACCGCAAGCGTCGTCATTGGCTACGTCAGCTTTGATATCGCCTGGGCCAAAGGCCGCACGCTGATACCCCGCCCGATTGTTTTGGATCGCAAAGCCGCTATCTTTGGCGGTGCCGCTTCGGCCACCATCCTGGTGATGCTGCTACTTCTGAACGCCCCGGTGGAACCACCGCAAGAAGAAGAGCCCGAGCGTATCGTGGAGATCCTCACGCCGGAAAAACCAAAACCCATTCCTCAGCCGGTATCGCCTGAGCCTCCGGCAGCTGCGGCTCCTCCCGTAGCGCAAGCGGCTCCGGCACAACCAAAGGCAGAAACACCTCCGCCCCAACCCGCCGCACCGCCGCCGCCAACGGCCGCCGAAAAATTGCGCAGCGCCGACCTGAGTTCTCTCGTCGGTAATTTGTCGTCGTTGGGCAATACCGTGGCGCCCCAAGTAAAAGATCAGGCACCCGCTGTCCGCACGCCCACCAGCAACACGTCGCTGAATACAACGGCTCTTGCCAATTCCGCCATCGGCCAAAGCGTCAGTATTGGTTCGGAAGTGGCAAAAGGAGTGGGCAGTTTCCAAGGCGCCGGCGCGCTGACCTCATCGAATTCAACGATTTCCGCCGGTACCGGAGGAGCCTTAAGCGGCCCCACGGGAAATACCGGTGGATCGGGATTGGACAAACAAGTCATCGACAGCATCGTCCGTAAGCGCCAAGACCGCATCCGCTTGTGCTACGAACGCCAACTGAACTTCGTGCCCAACTTGGCGGGTAAAGTGACCGTGCAGTTTGTGATTGGACCTGAAGGCGAAGTTCGCAAAAGCACGATCATCGAAGACACGATGAACAATAAAGCGGTGAAAGAGTGCATCACCACCGAAGTAAAGCAATGGATCTTCCCCAAGCCCAAAGGAAACACAGATGTAGTGGTGGATTACCCGTTTGTGTTTGAGTCGGGCGGCGGCTGATACGCGGTTGATACGCCCCTAAAAGGTAGCATCGGTTTTCACTCGCTTGCTGCCAAGCCGGATCTCGGTGCCACCGTTCACTTTTTCCTCAGAAAACCGCAAGCGTAGCGGGCCAGAGCTCCACTGCTCCCAAGTACTCTGCCAACCTTTCTCCCAAACATACTCCTCGCCAGTGAAATGCCTCTCCGACAAATACGCCCGTGGCGCGGGGCTCGCAGCGGTTGTCTCACATTTTAATTCGCGAAGCAGCGGCAGCCAGGACTCAGGCTTTAAACAACTCCACCGGTTTGGCTCTGGGTGCATCAACACCAGTTCGGAAACGCCCCGATCACAAACATACCGTAACGCAGTTAGCTTTTGCCCAAGCGAGCTGCACCTTGTCCCTACACCGCCGGAAGTCGTCGTGTGCTCGTGGTAAAAAGCCGTGCTCACGGAATGAAATAGGAGAATGACAAGGGTCACTCCCCAAAACAATACCTTGGAACTCGAGCGCCACTCGGCAACGGCCCAAGCCATTGCCATCCACGCGACCGGCAGCAAGAAAACCGCATACTGGTGCGGCCCAGTGCGGCTTATAAACTGAGCACTCATCAGCACTAGCAGGGGAACGGTTCCCCCGAGCACCAGAAAACTCGCGAGCCGATCCTGCGACCGCAACGCCCGGTAGCAAAAGTAAAGCAGGGAAGCCCCCCACAACCACACCGTGGGAGAGTAAACATTCCTGTGCCACTCCGCCGACGGCAGAAGAATCTTCTTGGCAACCCAGGAACTGGGAGCGGCCAGCACATCCATGAAATTCACAACAGTGGAACCTGTCATGGAGCCCAACATCAGAAAACAAAACAGCAAGCCCCCTGCGGGGACCGCCAATAGTCGCAAGCGTTTTAACGGCCCAATAAAGCGCAGAGCCCAAATAACAAAAAGACTCAGAAATACCAACACGGGCCAAGGTTCTCGGTTCTTCACCAATGGCACCCACCACGGCAGCAGCAACAAGTAACAGCACAAAGCCGTCTGCCAGTAGCGGTGGTGTGAAATCTCATCACTGCGGTTCCAATACAAAACAATGGGAATACTGAACAGTGCCAGCGAGGATGCATGAAACCAAATGGATATGGAAACCCATACCGACATCCAGAAGAGCAGCTTGAGATCTCTTTGGCTAGCATAGCGAACCAGACAGATTGCAAAGTGGCTAACAGCCATAGGCAAGTACACCACTTGCCACAGTCGCATGCCGAAATACACGGACATAGCGGGAGTCCAGAAGTAGAAAAAGCTAAACAGCAGGCCCAACGCCGGCCGCTTCAGTTGATTGCCTAGACGAAATACGCACAGCCAAGTCAGCGCGTGGAGCAAAGCAACACCAGTGAGAATCGAAAACAACGAGGGGTGAATACGGTAAAAGAACGAATGTAAAAGTGCAGCCACATAAGGATGCCGGGAAGACGGCCGGCCCTCTTCCCAGGGGAACAAATGCGACAAGGCCTTCCACCCCTCACGGGCATACCACTGCGCACGGAACAGCCAAGTACCGTCATCGCCGTAAAACACAGTGTGATCTAACCAGTAAAAATAAAGAGCCAAATGCGGCAGGATCCACAGATACTGCCACACGTAGACTCCGCGAAAGGTCGCTTGGAGTAGTGCACTTACGGATTGGCGCGACTGGGCAAGAGATTGCATAGAGATGCAGGTAACATCTTAGCACCCATGCCAATAACCAACCAACGCTGGATGGTAGTCCTTCCCTGCCACAACAAAGGCACTTGGATTGTTGAGTCCGTGCATGACGCGATCCGGTCGTTTGGAGATTCTCTGTACAGCGTGGTTATCGTCGAGAATGGAAGCACGGATGAATCATCGCTGCAAATAAAAAGGCTGCCCGACAGAATAGGAAATATCTGCTTGGAAAAAGTGTTTCTGTCCGAACGTGGCCTAGGGCGGGCTTTTGCGGCAATCCAATCGCACGTGCAGGAGTTTGAGGGTTGGGTGGTGCTTGCTTCCGCAGACTCGCCTTTCGGCACAAGCGACCTTGAGGCATTCAAAAGCAGCGTGCAACGCAATCCTCGAGATCGGATACTTGTCGCTTCCAAACGACACCCTGAATCAGTGATAACGAGAAAACGACACCGCGCGATTTTAACCTGGAGTTTTGCCAAGATCCGCGAAGCGCTTTTTGCGACTTCCCTTTCCGACACCCAATCCACGCAGTGCTACCCAGCCAACGTCCTTCGGCGCTTCTTGCCGCATGTGCAAAGCAAACATTTCTTTTTTCGTACCGAATTGCTGTTGCTGTGTGAGTGGTTGGGAATACCGACGGAAGAGGTTCCCGTGCGGCTACGGCTGCCCGAATCGCCCACAACGGTAAGAATTGTCGGCGACAGCATTCAGTTTGTTAAGGAGTTGGTGCAGCTCCGCCTGCGTCTATTGTGGAACGCAAGGCTCAGACAACAAAGAGCACTTCTTTAATCCAAGCCTTACTGGGGCAGTTTTCCACCAGTTGTCGAAGGCTTATTAGCCGCCGGTTTGGCTTTTTTCTCGGACGCAACGCCACGCTGTTCAGCAGGCATGGCCACCGGTGCCGCGGGTCGGACCGACTTTTGGATTGAAGGATCCTCGAAGTAGTCGGTACGGACTTGCTCCGCTTGACGGCCGTGATCGGAAACGAAGAGATCCACTACGGGCGCTGTACCGATTACGTGGTACGTCACCGTCTGCGCGGGTTCTTCGTTACCCAGTTTGTCCACGCTTTTGAACGTGATCTTGTAAACTTTTTTGTCGTTGCTGATGTTGATCGGCCCGCTATAGGACATGAACGGGCTGTCGTTCACGCTCACCATGGTTTGCTCCACACCCACCCCATGGTTATCCACGTTCAAGGTCACCACGTTGGGCGATGGTGAGTAAGTAATACCATCTCGTTGAACCAAGGGTTGTGCGGTTTCAATCTTCGTTTTGGGCGGTGTCTGCGTCACCACCAGGCGGAAATTACGGGTGGGTTCGCGGTTACCAACTCTATCGACCGACCGGAATACGACGTCAAAGCTGCCCGGCTTTTCAAACCGAATGGGTTCCGTGTACGGGCGGAACTGGGTTTCTTCTTCAAACCGGTACTCAATTTTTTCCAAACCAATGGGAGAGTCGCTGGCTTCTAACTTCAACCGGGTATCGGTGCGAGCGAAGTTGATGCCACCGGTGTTCACGATAGTTCCCGAAGGAGTCGCTACCGTGCGTGGTGCATTGGATACCGTGTAGATGCTCAGCGTTTTGAGCGCCTCTTGGTTTCCAACATGATCCACAGCTTGGTACGTAATCTTGTGCGGACCTTCCTGCAGGAAATAGATCGGCTTCACGTAGGGTTTTGCCGGCTGTCCGTCGATACTCACCAAAATCTCTTTCACTCCCGAGCCCGAATCACTAGCTTCGAGGTTGAAGGCAACGCTGTCTCGCGCGGCGCTATAGCTGGTTCCGCCAATGACGGCTTGCGTAAGCGATCCGCCGGTGACTTTCATCTCCGTCGTGGGGGCCGAACCGTCGGCATAGACTTCAATCTTCTGAGAACGCTCTACGTTTCCGACACGGTCGATAGTGCGGTAAAACAGAGTGCGCTTACCGGGCTTGTCGATCACCAATGGATTTTCGTAGCGCGTGAAAGCACTTTCCGAATCCCACGAGTACTCAATGCGGCCCACTCCAGAAAGATTGTCATGTCCGATCAGCGTCAGCTGGGAATTCATACGGACATAGTTTTCCAAAGAGTCTCCAATACCAGCCGTGCCACGGCTGATTTTGCTGTACGGCAGGGTGGAGTCTTCAAAGCGCAGCTGCGTCAAAGGTGGTTCCAAATCCACGAATACGTCGACAAACTGCACCGGAGACCAGCTATTCACCGGATTGATGGCGCGGAACTTAACGTTATGTTTGCCTTCTTCGTTAAATTGAATGGCGCCCGTATACTCTTGCCACGCCCCGCCATCGATACTGACTTCGATGCGATCCACAAGCGTGTTCTGGTCCACCTGCTTAATGGTGAACTTGGCGCTTGCCCCAATGAAGTATTTCTTCGATTCGGGGTCGTACACCATCGCGAGCCCGCGGCCTGAGGGTGACGGAGCATTGGCCGTCGAATCCTCGGTTCGCTGCACGGTGGCGCTTGGGGCATCGGTGCCACTGACGACGGGTGTCACATCCGCCGTCGGGGTCGTCTCTTCCCCAATGGCTTCGCTGCTTTGGAGCCAAAAACTAGTGGCTGCTGCAAGCAGGTAAGGTAAAATTAGGAAAGGCTTGAACGGTTTCATGCCTGTAAGTTCGGCATCCTAGCCGAAAAACTTAAATCAATTCTTACAATGTGTTTCGCGCTGCTTCCACGGCGGCGTTTTCAAGGAGGCCCGTATGACCGGTTTGCTTCACGCTTACCAGGAAGGTGGATGGGGTATGCACCCCATTCTGATGCTGGGAATCGCCAGTATCTACATCACTGTAGAACGTGTTCATCAGTTGTATTTCAAAATGAACATCAACAAAGAACACTTCTTCAAAAGTTTGACGACGTATTTGCTCAAAGGGGACTTGGAAGGCATGCTGCTCGTCTGCGATCAGAACCCTGCCCCGATGTCCAAAGTCGTGAAAGGTTGCTTGATCAAGCTCATTAACCGCGGCACGGACGCGGAAATCCAGGCGGCTCTGGATGAAGGCGCTCTGATCGAAACTCCAAAGATTGAAAAGAAGATCGGTTTTCTTGCGGTGTTTGGAAACGTCGCCACTCTGGTGGGTTTGTTGGGAACCATCTCCGGTCTGATTATCTCGTTCGCGGCGGTAGCAAACGCGGATGCGGCCACCAAAGCGGCAAAGCTGACCTCCGGTATCTCCGAAGCGATGCACTGTACGGCGTTTGGTCTGATCGTCGCCGTGCCCGCGGTTCTGGCCTATGCCTTCCTTCACAGCCGCGCGCAATCGTTGGTTGAAGACATCAACGAAATCAGTATCCGTACGCTGAACTTCATCCTCGCGAACCGCGAGCGTTTTGGCGTTGGCGAACAAGGCACCACTTCTACCGAGGCGGCATAAATGGGCGGCGTATCCACTCCCGGCGGAAATGGAATGGACGTTGAACTCAACGTCGTTCCTTTCATCGACCTACTCAGTTCACTCGTACTGTTCCTCCTCCTTGGAGCGGTGTGGGTGCAAATTTCCTCCATGAAAGCCAGCGTGGAAGGCAGAGGACCGGCTGCAGTAGCCACCGCTTCGGGTCCCTCGAAGCGTGTCGAAGTGCAGATCACGGAAGATGGATACAAAATAAAATGGCCCAAAGCGGCGGGCAATCGCCCTCCTGTAATAGGCAAGAAACAAGGCCAGTGGGACACCGCTGGCCTTGGTGCGACCATTAAGGCCGCTGTCGATGAAGGAAAAATCGACGGCGGTGCGGTATCCGCAACTGACCGCGCGCCTTATGGCGAACTGGTTACGGCTATCGACGTGTTAAAAGACAGCGGTGTCACCACCGTGGCTATCAGCACCGAATAAACTTTCATTTTCTGGGGAACTCGCGATGCCTCTACAAAAAGCTCGACTCAAGATCAGTGACTACAGCAAAAACGCTTCCGGCAAACAACGTGACCACGCCAAAAAAGTCGCGGCTGTATCGCTGTCTTTGACGTCGATGGTCGACATGTTCGCGATTCTGGTGATCTTTCTACTCGCCAACAGCAACACCGTGGAAGACTGGGTAAAGCTCGAGCACGATATCAACTTACCCAAAGCGCGTACCACCGACGCGGCGAAACGCGCGACAACGCTCCAGGTATCCGAGACCGCCGTTTACGACGAAAACAACAACGAGTTAGTGAAAGTGGCTTCTATCAATAAAGGAAATGCGGTGGTGAAGCCTGTGGCTGACTGGTTAAAAAGTTTGAAAGACACCGAGGGTTACATCAACTTGGTAGCCGACGCGGACATCCCGTTTGGAGCCATGCGCCGGCTAATCAGCACCTGCCAAGCCAGCGGATTCAAAAACGTAAATCTGGCTATCTTCCCCCGCTAGACACCCGACGTTCCCCCTTCCCTGCATCCACCGCCTGCTCGGCAGTTCGCGACGATCCATTTCCACTTGCCTGCCAGCTTACTGAAAACTGCGGAAAATTGGTTTCGGGGTTCCTGCAATCCACTTTCGTGAACCCTAATTTTGCCAAGGCTCGTCCTACCGGAGTTTGGCTGAATGCCTCGACACACGCGTTACTATTGGTAGGCGGACTCGCCAAGAAAGCCCTGTAGAATACCGTGCGGTTGGTTTCATCCAACATGAATGAGTACTGAAGCACCTGTGGGTGCATCATGCCATTAAGTGCCAGCAGTGCCTGGGAGATTCCCTGCCGCCGAAGGGCCAAAGCCGTGCGCATGTACGAAATGGTGCTTACCGTGGGAGGGCTGTCGGCCAAACGGCTTTCATGAGCAACCGCCGGGACATCCAAGCGATCATTTACAACCACGGCACCCGAATCATCCAGTCTGTAAAAATGCCCAGCGGGCAACTCCGGTCGTTTGTCTTTGAACACAGCGCGTGCCAACAACCAACGCTGCCGCTGCTCATCGTTTAGTTTGTACAGAATCTTCTTCTCTAGTTCCACCCGCAGATCCACAACCGCATCGCTTCGAAGGGACGCCCACGGATCCAGCAAAAATACTAACTCCAGGTAACTGAATAGCCGCGCGTTCACGTCAAAAGAGTCCAGCGCGGCCAGTGCGTGCATTTGAGAATGGAACCGTGGTGAGTCTCCCAACACGAGCGCTAGCCAAAGCACAGCGAACCTGGATTGCTCCAAATCCGCGGGATAGCGAGCGGTGAATTCACTGGCGAGTTCCCGTAGCTCTGGTCGGAGAGTCGCGTCTGGCAAAGCCACATACATTTGTAACCACTCGGAGAGGTTCAATCTCGGAAGTAAACCGTGTTCTTTCAATGAGCTACCAACACGCGCCAACTCTTTTGCGAACCTTTGCCGCCAGCTGGGCTCTAGCGTCGCTGGCACGACCGTAAGCAGTGCGAGAGATTTTTGCTGGCTTACTGTGAGTTCGAAACGCGGCTCCGACAGTTGCTTGAGAAGTTCGCTGACTACGCGGCCTTGGGTTTCGCTGGGTAACCGGCTGAAATTGTAAATCGACGTGGGAAGTGTCCCGCGGGTGAGCGTCGATACAGGATGAATGCGGCTTCGAATCCAGAACGCCGCTAGTTGCATACGTTCCGTGCAGTTCTCGTCCCAGACGGCGTCGGCGGAGAGTGCGAAAAACACCCCCACCCATAAAACCAATATCCGCGCCATCCACTGCATGGCGCCTTCATAGCCTAGCTCATCGTTTTAAGAAAGAGCACCATGCTCCAGCAGCAGCAGGCCAATGGCGACCACGCAAAGCAAATACAGAACCGGCGAGATCCGGGCCGCTTTGCCGACGAGAATTTTCATTGCTGTGAAAGTAATGATTCCCCAGAGAATTCCTTGGGTTATCGAAAAAGTGAAGGGAATCAGGACAATGGTTAGAAAACTGGGGATGGATTCCTCCACTCCGTGGAACTCAATCTCACCGATCGCCCGGAACATAAAACACCCGACAAAGACCAATATCGGGGCCGTGGCGTACTCCGGCACCATGGCCGCAAGGGGTGCGATGAAAAAACACGGTAGAAAACACAAGGCGGTTACGATAGCCGAGCGGCCCGTGCGGCCGCCTACTTCGATGCCCGCAGCGCTTTCAATAAAAGCCGTGCCCGAAGACGTTCCAAATAAACCAGCGCAGAACGTGGCAAAGGAATCCACTACAAGCCCTTCTCGCAATCGCACAGGTTGGCCGTCTTTATCGACGAGGCCTGTTGCGTGAGACACGCCGACAAACGTCGAGATGGAATCAAAGAAGTCGGTCAGCAATACCGCCACAATCGAAGGCACCAGGGCCATCTTCAGTGCGCCCCCAAATATCCAGTTGCAAAAACACCGATTTGAAATCGGGGGCCGAAAAAGGCTGCTCGGGCGGTTTTACCCACCCCAACATCCAGGCACCCAAAGTGATTACAAAAATGCCGGCCAAAAAAGAAAACGGATTCCTGCGGTGGTACAAGAACGCCATCACTGCCGCCCCACTCAAGACCAATGCCGTTTTAGGAGACAGCGTTCCCAGTTTCACGAAAGTAACCGGATCCGCCACGATCATGCCGGAGTTTTTCAATCCGATGAAAGTCAGCAGCAACCCAATACCGGCGGCCGCAGCGGCGCGCAGAGGCTTTGGGATCGTAGAAGCAACCGCTTCTCGCAGCCCCGTCACCGAAACGATCAAAAACAGCACGCCCGCCCAAAACACCATCCCCAAAGCCGTGGGCCACGGAATTTGTTTTCCCAAAATCAGCGTGAAAGTGAAAAAAGCGTTGATGCCCATTCCGGGAGCCACAACGTACGGAAGGTTGGCGTACAGCCCCATCATCAAGGTCATCGTGAAACACAAAAGAACCGTAGCGGTAAGAACCCCGGTGAAGCTCATGCCAGTGCCGGGCGTGGAAAGCAACGTGGGATTGACGATGACAATGTAGCTCGCCGTAAAAAAAGTGGTGAGGCCGGCAATGATATCGGTACGGGTGAAGAATGGGGTGCTGAGAGGTTTGCCGCCTCCCTTTCCTGCTTTCTTTGCTGCTTTTCGACCCGTGGCTGAATTCCCAGTGGTTGTATGACTCACGGCTTGCGGACCTCTCGCTAGGTTTTTTATTGGTCGTTAATCTACGCGTTTTGCGCGCACATTGAAATCCACATTATCGCGAGTCCACGCAAAGAAGCGATCTTGGCCGCAAACTCGGTGGACGGCGCCATCAACGTGGGGCTCTTCCACCCGGTCATGACTTTGGCGTCTTGAGTCCAGATCTTGACGCGTTTGCGCGGCACCAAACTTTTCCATCCGGCCGCCACCACTGCATCCGTATACAGCAGTCGGATAGTCACGTTGCGCGAAAGCGTTTCCAAAGGCTCGACTCTAATTGCACGAAAACCCTTTTCCGCTTTCTTGCCGGAACGTCCGGCTGCCCGTCGCTCAGCATGACAATAGTGAGCGGCTTGAGAACCAGGTTCTTCTCTTTCACTGTGTTTGAAACCTGTTCGAAGAACGCATTGTAATCCGTGAATGGATTGGATTTGTCGCGTGGAAGAGCTCAACCAATTTGGCTCGAATCTGCTCCACGCTCAAGTTCTCAAAAGTTTGCATGGGATAAAAGGTCTTAGGCTCACCTGGCTTTGCACCACCAATGCTGCCGACAAACATAGCGCTCGGGCTTTTCCAAACCACCATAACCCTGCATGTGGGCATGCAAGTAGTGAGCGGTAAAATCCAAGCCATCGGCAAAGTAGGGGCTGTTTAAGAAGGAACCGGAAATATCCACTCCCAGAAACAAAACCATGCGAGGTTTTGCCTCGCCGCCCGCGAAGGGCCAACATCCACCGAGAAGAACCGCACATAGAATCGTAGTAACGAGCCGAATTGATGTTCTCATCGTTCTCCCCCCTATTAAGCGGCCTTGCGGCGTTTGCCGCTGCGAGATTCCATTTGGCTCATGAGATCTTTTGCAGACTTGAGGTCGGATAAAGACGTAAATGGCAGATCAAAGAGCGTTTCCCCGCGCAAAATCATCGAACAGAAGTTCAGCGCGCATGCCAGCACTTGAAGTGGCGGCAAAAGGAAAGCTGACAAAAGTTTCTCGCCCTGATCATGGGCCCATGCCATTTCCCTTTGGAGCTGCTGCACGAGCATAAGCGGAAAGCTGAAGGTGCCTTTAAATATTGCAACGCCTTCGCGCTTTTTTATCTCAAGACCCGAACCTTGAATGATCGCCATAATGGGCGGCGTGCCCGCCGAAGCAAACAAGAACCAGGACAGGCTTCGAATACCAAACCAGGTCATGCCCGCAATAGCGAGCGTTCCAAAGATACCAAGTTCCAAGCCTCCCGAAGTGTGCTGCGCAAACCACGGCACCAAGGCATCCACGAACTCGCGGTAGAGGAACATGACTTCCACCGTCAGGGCCACGGCTTCAATCGCACCAATCTTGATAATCTGGGCGATGTTTCGGGATTTGAGGGCATTAGTCCACGTCGATAAAACCGAATAACTACCCAGGGCGATAAAGAGCATGAACAAGAACAAAGGCGCGCGGATGACGTTATCGGACAACGCGTCTCCGGTAAGGTTGGACAACGTGTCCACCACCAAAGGCGATGTCACATACGTAAAAACAATCGCTTCAAAGACGCACCAAAGCATCGTGAGCGTCACCGCTATCCAAGGTAATCCCGGCGAAAGCACACTGTTGCCCACGTTCGCTATCGCGCGAAAGGGAACCAGCACAAAATCCTGCACCGTCACCCAAAGCCCCAAGAACAGCAAACGCACAAAACCAAAGAGTGCCACCGTGGTGGGAATGACAAACTTAAAAACCCCGCCCCAGTAGTTGAGCACATGCCTTCCAAGCTCCCACCAGCAGACGAGAAGCGAGGTCAGAAAGCTATTTCTATCGGAGCGAAATACCGTCGTTGCAACTCCAGTGACGGTTGCCGCGTAAGCAACTGCAATACTGAGTAAAGGGATGAGAAGGAACACTCGTTTTGCCGTGGCAATCCAGAAATCGTCGCCAGCCCCCCAGCAAAAAGCAAGTGCGTGTCCAAAAGCTTCGACCAAGAAAATCTTGTACGCCCAATACGATAGAGTTTGGGTATCCATTCGTCTCCCCCAGGCAGTGACCTAAAAAAACCTTTTCGGTAAGGATAACGAACCACCATCGTTAAATTTTGCATGGAGTCGGCGAAGATCGTGGGCTTTTCTTAACAATTGCGCGCGTAGAAGAAATCTTAAAGACCCGGACAAGGATAGGCGGTGCTCACTTCCACTTTGCCGTGGCTAATCCAACCCAAGGCGCTGCAAGCGAGCGGAGCAACCGAAGTGCTTCTCAAACAACGTTTTTACATTGGCATAGAGGTCCCTGTTGGCATCGGGGTTCGTGGCGATGAGCCAATGTTCCATGGGCCCAACTGCGGGACCTCGGCCAAAGGCCATCATCTGCTCGCGGGTAGTATCGTCCAGTAGGTTCGCGAAAACGTACATCCTGCCGCCTACGGCGGACAAATAGCTTGCTAGCTTTTTGTTCTTCGCCGACGAAGGAAACTCCAGATGAGTCTTTATGTATTCAATCAACTCAGCGTCCAACTCGGGAGTCCGCATAGCGCCTTTTGGAAGCGGCGGAGGGGCCGTTTGTTTGGTAACCATGGGCTGGTTGTTAAACACGGCGGAGATCGGCGGCGGTTTGGGGTGCTGCTGATGCGCACGCCGTGGGTTTGCCAATAAAGCATCCACTTCTTCGGGAGAAGGATCCTGCAACCAACCGTAGGCTAGGTACCGATCGAGTAGCCGGTAAAGGTCCGCATCGTCGAACGGTGTGTAAATAATCTCTCCGTCAAACGGTCCCACGCTTCCACGGCTGGCAAACAGCATCACGTTGCGTTCTAGACGCTTTAGTTGCTGGATGTCCTCGGGCGAATACTCCTCCGAGTCCCGGTAGATTCCGTGGGTAAAGTGAAATGTGCTCAACGGTAGCGCGCCGTTGTCTTGCGGGATGAGAATTTTATCTGGCGGATAGTGAGTTCCGTCCGGGAGAGTAAGCCCAACCACTTTCCACGTAGCAATCATCCCGTACAGTTGTGCCCGCGAGTACGTGGCTCCGCCCATTTTGGATTCCAAAATTTTCTCGACTACCAGTCCGTCATCGGTGGTTCGGACGACCAACCCATCGGCCCGAGAACCCTGTGGGTTCTTGGCGTCGTATTCAAACGCGTGAATGAACTGGCTTTGCGGATGCAGCTTCAACCACTGGCGCATGTGGACGTTTAGGTAGATCTCACCCAAAGCACCCACGACGTTATGCTTGCGGTTGAGCGATGCCCCAAATGGTTCTCGTTGAGCCGCCGCCCAGTTTCTAAAACCATTGCCAAAAAAGCTGCGGTGAAAGAGGTCCATATCGGTTTGCTCCACTTCACCGAGAAAAGCGAACCTGTCCTGATTGGAACTATCGAGAAGGGCTTGCCTTAGAGGTTTGGGAAGCTCGTGGCCCGGCGCAAAAGAGGCCAGAGGTTGGCACAGGGCTATGGCCAGAGCACAGCGGCGAAGTAGCGCCGACAAAGAGGAGTGATGAATGGAATTCATGAAGGGAGACACCCTATACCGCGTTATCGGTATTTTGGCGTCCCCCTTCCAAAGAATTCTTTAAAACGTCAGATCTTTTTCAATGGTTACGCGGTCTTCGTAGCCAGTGAGCGACATGGTGAACTTTGCCTGAGTACCGCTCGGCGGCATTTGCCGCAGAACCACATTGCAATACAACGGTAGCGAATTGCCCGCGGCAACAACTTGCTTGGTGGCGTCGCCGGGCTCGGGCCGTATGAAGGATTCCGCGAGTACGTTGCCCTGATCGTCCTTAAGCACACAGTGCGACGAGTCAAACGACGGAATCATGAACGTGTAGTAGCGATCCGTGACGTTCTTTAAACTGACAGAACCCACAACGTACTGCCCGGATTGATTTAGCAATTCGTTCTCAAGAACAAACTTCTTCGAGAACGCTGCTTTATCCTTTGGAGGTTCATACGAAGGAATGCTTCTTCCCGCCGGCTTCAATCGAGCCTGCATCTTCTGCACATCCACGACTCCGTTCTCTTGCGCCGCCAAGACTTCGCTTAAGGTGGTGATCCAAAACGGTTGCTCATCTTTCTTGATATCCAGTACGGTTCGCTGCAAGAGCAATGTCTCGTTATCCGCCGCAAACCGCGCGCTCGTCGCCCCTTTCAAGCGGATTGCTTTCTTGGCATGCAGATCGAACAAGGTCGTAAAGAGCGTATTTGCCGCAACGCTGGCTGAACCGTATGCCACCCACTTACCGTTAGGTGCGAAACTGAGGCCCCTTGGATCCGCGACGTCATTTGTAACGGCTTCGCTGGCTCGCTTCTCCACGTGGAATCGAAAGAGTGTGCCTGCAATACCTTGGCTCTGCAGGTAGTAAATGTAGTCGCCTTCGGGCCAATCCATTCTGCCGGTAAACTGCACGCCGCTAATCTCTTCGGTAGTCTGAGTCAGCAGATTGTGAATGCGCAACGTAGTTCCGTTGCCGCGACCGTCGAAAGAGGTGACGACAAAAGCTAATCTGGTCGAGTCTGCGGACCAAGCCGAGGAAGGCACGAGCGAGCTCCCTCCGAACCGCGTATTGGCCCCAACACTTGGGGGTCCATGGACCGTGTTCAAGTAAAAGCCAGTGGGTTGCGGATTGCCTTGCGTGGTGTCCCAAGTGTACTCGGCCAAATTAAATGTCCATAGATGTTCCAGCCCCCAGCTTTGCGGATCCAATCGACCCGCGATGCTGTAGTACTGCCCGTCGGGAGAAAAACGAGGGGGACCGTTTAAGGCCCGAGTTTCGGAAATCAATAACGACGAGTAATTGGGATCGTTTAAATCAAATACTCTCACGCGGGTCTGGTTGTTTGAGTACTCGAGCGTGGCCAAGCGGGATCCGTCGGACGACACCTCGTAGACTAAATTGCCAATTCCACGCACCGGGCTACGATGCAGCAGTGTGTTTGTTCCGGCGTTCACGTCATAGACGAACACATCGTTAAAGTTCACGACAGCAGAGAGAACTTTTCCCGTCGTGGATATAGCAAGCGGCGTCACGGCAAGGAGCTCAGCAATCTTTTCCTCGGCAGGCTCCGTTGCCGCTGCTGGCGCCGGCGATGCGTCCGTTGCTACCGTTAGTCTTGAAATTGAAATGAAGAGAACAAAGACAACTATCCACCTAGATGAAAAACGAAAATGCATTTTGTGATTCCCCCAACCCAGTTATGTGTACGTTAACTTATGAGGGGGAAGCGTCAAGATACGACGACAACGCCGTTAGCGGCAGTTAGTGCATGCGTCGACGCATAAAGCCAGGAATTAATGCTCGGTAAAATTTTCCGACGCTTTCAGCAGTCATGGGATCCCACTGCGCCAATCGTCGATAAAGCCAAGGTCTTTTGGAAAACTGAGGCTCTCCCATGGATCGCGCCCATGCAAATGCTTGCCGCGCGTTCATTTTGTCGCCCAGAGAAAACAAGATCGATCCCACTTCCGCAGCGGCATCCGCCAAGTCTTGCCGGTACTTGGGTTTCAGATACTCAGCGGCAAACTTCAGTCCCTGCAGCCGGCATTGCCACACTTCCAAATACTTCTGGCTGCGGCTTTCTGCACGCACGTGTAAATTCAACAGCGTGTCGTCTATCAACGCCAGCTCCGGCCGATGGCTCAATACTCGGATGTGAAACTCGTGATCTTCGGACTGCCATAAATCCTCACGGTAGTTTCCGGTTTTTTTCAAAAAGTCCCTACGATAAACGGCGCTGCTGGTAACAATAGCGTTGTGCACCGCAAAGGATACCGGATCCATCCCTTGAGCGATCTGCCACAAGCCCAAAACTTTGTTGCCATACGGTTGGCCATCCCGCAGCGAGTCCACCTCAAACAGGATGACGTCGGGATTTTTGTCCGCGATGGTCTGTCGAAAGCGCTCACTCCAGCCAGCTCTCAACTCATCGTCGGTATCGTGGAACTTCACATAATCAGCGGTGCTACGTTGCAGCAGGAAGTTGCGGCCTTTCGCGGGCCCCACATTTTTCTTTCCCCGGAACACTTGCACGCGGTTTCCCAAGTGCGCCGGGATGTAAGGCTGGGGAGGGAACTCCGAGCAATCGTCGTAAATGAGCACTTCTTCCGGCGGGAACCTTTCGCTAAAAATGGAACGCAGAGACCGACTCAACAGATCTTTTTCATTGAAATAAGTAATCAATAGCCCCAACGACATGTTTGGCCCCCTTACCTACCGACTCTATTTTAGAGGCAATACAGCAAATGCGATGCGGCATTCTTTTTCGTCGATTTTCTGGCTAGATGGACACAGCTAAGCTTACAAAAGCAGTTTCGTTCTCAACGGTCTTTTGGGGGGACTGGAAATTGGGTACCGAAATTCACGAAGGCAAGTAAACATCCGGCGACTTTAGGACTTAAGCCCGAGGAAAAACTGGGTGGCTTCATCAAAAGTACGAAAGCCCATGCAATCCGAATCGGGTTCTCCAAAGCCGTAAGCGGCGTGGTAGAAATCCATCCCGGCTTTCGTCGCCGCTATCTGATCCGCTGCCGTATCGCCGACATACGCAGCTCGTTTAAAACGGTGCTTTTTTGAGATCGCTTTCAGGTTGTCAGCTTTGGGTTTTCCAGTGCGGCCGTAGCACTCCCAATCCTTGAACAGGCTTTCCAAACGGCTTTGCTCGAAAAACATGCTCAGGTAAGGCTCGTGGCAATTGCTGACAATATAGAGTGGGTACTCGGCCGCGAGTTTCTTCAGGCCACCGCTCACGCCAGGATAAATCACCCCGTTGTGGCTGTTCAGAATGAGACGCTGGTGCATCAAGAGCTTTTCGGAGAAAGTTTTCCAGCGGTCCTTTGGCAATTGGGGAAAAAAGCGCTGAAAAATCTCCTCAATGGTCATTCCCATCATGCCAGCAACTTCTTCGGGAGTGACCAGAGGAAGCTCTTCTTTTAGTTCCTCAACGGCCAAAGACCAGGCCTCACTCACCGAAGCGGTTGAGTCCCACAATGTGCCGTCGAGATCAAAAACAAGAGCGTCGTACATGTTTTAGGAGAGACTGGCGGGAGCCAGCACCGCCGCGGTGCGCCGATGCAACGTCCACTGCTTCCATGCGTAGCGGAACTCTAGCTTCGCGATCTTGATATCCATTTTCATGCGAGCCAGCCGTTCAATGGAACGCGCACGCACGTCCTTTTTGTAAGCAGCATAATCTTCTTTCAGCTGCCGCCACCGTGCTTGGGCTTCTTCCACCCTTTGCTTCAACGCTGCAACGGTCTCAGGCGCCATGCCATACGTTGTGACCATGCGGCGTTGCTCGTTTTGCAACCGAGCGCGCAAGATTTCGGTCGGGTGCGTACGGCGCAGACGGTAGGTCCAACCAAACCAGGACATGGAGAGGATCAGCCATTTTGTGGGATCCCATTGGTACCAACGAATACCGTTGCGGTAGTCCGATGCAAAAGCGTGGTGGTAGTTGTGGTAGCCCTCTCCAAACGCCAGTACCGCCATCAATAGGCTGTCTCGTGCGGTCTGTTTGTCATTGTACGGGCGAGTTCCCCACGTGTGGGCAAGCGAGTTGATGAAAAACGTGACGTGGTTTGTGAAAACCACTCTTAACAAACCACCAAAGAGCAACCCACCAAATGGATAGCCAATCAACGCGCCAATACCCAAGGGCACGACAAACCCCATGAAGATCGCAAGCGGTACATAGTAGCGGTCCTGCCACATCACCCAACGATCCTGCAGCAGATCCGGCGCCCAATCCTGCCGGCCCGTGGGACCGCTCTTGTTCAACATCCATCCCAAATGCGCATGAAAAAAACCTTCGTTGATGTTGTGCGGATCTTGCTCCGTATCCACATGGTTGTGGTGGCGGCGGTGCTCCGACGCCCACCACAGAGCCGAACTCTGAAAGGCACCTGCTCCCACCAACAGGTACATCACTTTCACCCACTCCCGAGCCTGGTAGCTGCGGTGAGCCAAAAACCGATGGTAACCCGCAGTGATGCTCATGCACGTAATCGCCGAGCCCACGAGGAACATAACCGCGAGCGGCAGCGGGACGCCGTAGTTCCAAATATAATACGGCGCAATAAGAATGGATGCGGCGGGAGTCAGCGCAAAAAACAGAACGTTGCGCCACTGCACGTCGGACCAACCGTTGAAAATTGGCTTCTTGGGTTTTTGCAGTAAGGAATGGACCTGCTTCACTTTCGATTGCCTCCTGGATGCGTGGGCTTGTTGGGGCTAAGTAGCGCTTATCAAACCTAACGAAAGACTTATCAAGCTGTGCGCCTTTGCTTCAATTTTATCGAAAAGCGCCGCCAAAGAATATCGCCGCAGTTGCGCAGTTGGTCAAAAGAAGTTTTAATGTCAGCGATGGCAATCGATGAAGGCTCCAAAGCTCCAGCATTTGCTCTGCCGACTTACGGCGGAGATAAAATTTCTCTCAAAGATTTCTCCGGAAAGTACGTCGTCCTTTATTTTTACCCCAAGGACCTTACTCCTGGTTGTACGACGGAAGCGTGCGACTTCCGTGACAACTTGGGCGCGTTGAAGAAAATCGGCGCGGTGGTGCTGGGGGTGAGTCGGGACTCGGTTCAGAAACACGAAACGTTCCGAGACAAGTACGATCTTAATTTTCCGCTCCTCGCCGATGAAGATGGCAAAGTGTGCGAAGCCTACGGCGTGTGGAAGGAGAAATCTCTCTACGGCCGCAAGTTCATGGGCATTGAGCGCACGACTTTTGTGATCGATCCCGCCGGGAAAATCGTAAAAATTTTCCCGAAAGTGAAAGTAAAAGACCACGTCAAAGCGGTCCTGGCGGCGATCAGCGGGGGCAGCGACGCGAAGGCGCGACCCAGAAAGAGGTAGAACTTTGGAAACGAAAGAAAAAATAATCGTCGCCCTCGACGTGGATTCGATTGCCAAGATCAGCGCGATCGTTCCGGTGCTGGCTCCCTACGTTGGTTACTTCAAGGTCGGATTGGAAATCATCACGCACGCCGGAGGCCCGGCTGTCGTTAAAGAAATCAGAAAACATGGCGGCAAAGTATTTTTCGATGCCAAGTTCTCCGACATTCCAAATACCGTTGAAGGGGCCACGCGCGCGATGAACGAAATGGGCGTCTCCCTTTTTACCCTGCACGCCAGCTGTGGGCCCGAGGCGCTATCCCGGGCGGCTGCAGTCAAAGGGCACGCCAAGGCTCTGGCGGTCACAGTGCTGACGTCTATCGACGCCCCTTCGTGCGAGAATATTTTTGGAAGCACACCGGAAAAGAAAGTCGCGCAGTTTGCCCGCGATGCCGTTCTAAACGGCATGGACGGCATCGTGTGCTCGGGACATGAACTCAGTTGGCTCAACCAAGACACCACTTTTGAACCGCTGCTAAAGGTCGTTCCGGGTATCCGACCGTCGTGGGCAGCCGCCCAAGATCAAAAGCGGGTGATGACTCCTTCCGAAGCCATTAAAGCGGGAGCAACACATTTGGTTATCGGACGGCCGATTATGCAGCCTCCTCTCGGCATCGGCACTCCGGTAGACGCTATCAACGCTATTTTGAAAGAGCTCAACGACGCTTGAGCTTTTGCGGCAGATAGGCGTGGGCCGCCAATGCTAGCCAGCCCAACATCAATGCGGTTCCTCCGATGGGTGCAATCGCTCCAAACCAGCGAGGCGCCGAAAAAGCGAGTGCATAGAGCGATCCGCAAAAGATAACCACACCCACACACCAGAACCCGCGCGCGAGCTTCACCCAATGGCCATCGCCGATGGAACTCACAAAGAGCAGCGCCAGCGCGTGGAACATCTGGTAGCGCACACCTGTTTCCACCCACGCCAATGCTTCGGGAGTCAGCATTTTTTTTAACGAGTGCGCTCCAAAAGCACCGAGCAGAACACTAGTGAACCCAAATAGTGCGGCTAACAACAGACTGTTTCGCGAAGACATGGTCGGGATTTAATCCCAGCTTCGCACAAACGCAAAGGACAACAGAGGGATGAAATCTACCGGGCAGAGCCCGCGGCGGAGCGCAGGTTGGTTGTGGCGAGTTGTGGGCGGTTGGCCAAGAACCAAGCAACAGTGCGCTCAATGCCTTGCTTGAGACCGCATTTGGCTTGGAATCCGAAAAGCGTTCTTGCTTTGTTTACGTCGAGGGCACGGCGGGGCTGGCCGTTTGGACGGCTGGAATCGAAAACAAAGCTGCCTTCGTACCCGGTGCACTCGGCGATCATTGTCGCCAAATTGCGAATGGAAATCTCCTGACCGGAGCCCAAATTTACGGGGTCGGAGCCATCATAACGCTCCGTCGCAAGCGCAATTCCTTCAGCGCAATCCTCTACATAGAGAAATTCTCTCGTGGGCGAACCATCCCCCCAAACGATGATTTCCCGCTCCCCTTTCTCTTTGGCTTCAACACACTTGCGAATCAGCGCCGGAATCACATGAGAGCTCTCCAAATCAAAATTGTCTCCAGGCCCGTACAAGTTTACCGGCAACAGGTAGACGGAATTAAATCCGTACTGCTTGCGATAAGCTTGCGATTGAACCAGCAGCATTTTCTTCGCCAAGCCGTAAGGTGCATTGGTTTCTTCCGGATAGCCGGTCCACAGATCCTCTTCCCTAAAAGGGACGGGAGTGAATTTTGGATAAGCGCAAATAGTTCCAATCGCGACGAATTTCTGGACGTTGAATTGGCGCGCCACTTCCATCAATTGAATACCCATGATCGCGTTGTCGTAAAAAAATGAGCCGGGGTTCTTCAGATTGGCGCCAATACCTCCCACAACCGCCGCCAAGTGAATAACGCAGTCGGGACGTGTGTGGTGGAACAGACGCAGAATGTCGTTCTTCTCGCGCAGATCGTAGTCCGTCGAGCGAGGCGCAATGACTTCGCGGCAACCGCGTTGTTGCAGTTTTTTTACGACGACTTTGCCGAGGAAACCGGATCCGCCAGTAACCAATATCTTCTGGTAAATCACGTCCATGTGATGACCTATCGGAGAAGGAGTAGGAGATTAGAGGCGACGCGGCGAAATTTGCCACGGGCTCAATTACTTTTCGAACAAAACAAAGAAAAACATAATGGCATCTAATATACTAATTATAGACCTTCTCTTCGTGCTTTCACCCGTTCTTTCAACCCCGGCCAATGAACGAAATCATCAAAGTTGAGAACTTAGGCAAACGTTACCGACTTGGCACGTCGCACTACAGTTCCTTTGGACAAATCCTCAACAACGCGGCCCGGCGCGCGATGCGCATTGCCCGCGGCCAATGGAAAGCACCTACCGCCCCCGATCAACATTTGTGGGCGCTGCGTGATGTGAGTTTCTCTGTGCGGCCCGGTGAAGTCATCGGGTTGGTGGGCCGCAACGGCAATGGAAAATCCACTCTGCTCAAAATTCTGAGCCGCATCACGTTGCCCACGAAAGGCACTGTCGAACTCAACGGAAGCCTGGCGAGCCTGCTGGAAATTGGAACCGGGTTTCACCCCGAATTGACGGGGCGCGAAAACGTTTTCCTCAACGGCGCGATCCTGGGAATGGGCCGCAGCACTGTAAAAAAGAAGCTCGACGAAATCGTCGATTTCGCTGAAATCGGCGACTACCTCGATACGCCCGTAAAGCGGTACTCCAGCGGGATGTATGTCCGGCTGGCATTCGCGGTGGCAGCGCACTTGGAATCAGACATTCTGGTTATTGACGAGGTACTCGCTGTTGGCGACGGAGCTTTTCAAAAAAAATGCCTGGGCAAAATCCAGAGTTTTGGCGGAAGCCATAGAACCGTATTCTTCGTTAGCCACAGCTTGCCGGCCGTGCGCAGCATTTGTACCCGCGCCATCCTTCTCAACCAAGGTGTTGTAAAGAAAGACGGCCCCACGGAAGAAGTTCTCTCCGAATACAACCGTTTGCTTCAAACACCACGAGATATCACCAATGAAGGACTCAATAGCCGATTGGTGCTGGCCAACGGGGCAGTGCGGTTTAGAAGCGTTTCCGCCCAAGGCCTCGATGGGCGCGAGACCTGGACATTTCAAACCGGGCAAACCGTGCGTTTGGTTCTGGATTGGCAGGCATACCAATCGGTCCCCTCGCTCGCTACCTATCTCGTCCTTACTTCGATGGTGACCGGCGAAGTGATCACTTCACGCAAGCAAGTGCTTTCCACGACACCGGTTTCCGAAGGCACTCAATCCCGCATCGAAGTGACATTCCCAGAAATACCCTTAATGCCGGGTGAGTACGGAATCACAATCTGTCTGGGCGATAAAAGCTTTGATCGCCGGTACGATTACCTGGACTATTCGCACAGCATTCCTTGGCTCTCCATCAGCTCCGAACGACGCGAACAGCTGGAGCTGGGCGGCTATTTCTCCATGCCCATCAAGATCGCTGGCTAGCGTCTACTTCTTGAAAATGAAGTACGCGGCCAGCACCATGAACACAAATCCCACCAAGTAGTTCCAGCGAAACGGCTCGCGCAGGTACAAGACACTGAACCCTGAAAAGACGACGAGCGTGATGATTTCCTGAATCGTCTTTAGCTGTGCAGTCGTAAACTGGTACGAGCCCAAGCGATTTGCGGGTACCTGAAGCACGTACTCAAAAAAAGCTATTCCCCAACTCACCAGAATCACTTTCCACAAAGCCGACTCTTTGTACTTTAGGTGCCCATACCAAGCGAATGTCATGAAGATGTTCGACAAAAAAAGCAGCGCTACAGTTTTCAACAGCCGTCCCCTTTCCACAGTTATTCCCATTCCCCGAAGGCGTTTCACCGCCAGAAGTTTTTTTGCCAGCCACTACAGGGTGGGATATGAAATTAAGTTACATTCTTAACTGCTATTGACGGAATTGCGATCGTTCTCGTGGAAGCTATGCCGATGCCGAATTCTCGTACTCAGAATGCTCATGCTGGTTCCAATTCCCGGGGCGGGTGGATGCTGACTTTGTCCGCTCTCGGTGTGGTCTTCGGCGATATCGGGACCAGTCCTCTGTACGCGCTTCGCGAGTGTCTGCACACCACGATGGGAATTCCATCGTCGCCCGAAAACATCATGGGAATTTTGTCGCTCATTTTTTGGGCGCTCATCTTGATGATCTCGGTCAAGTACTTGGTGTTTGTAATGCGGGCGCACAACAACGGCGAGGGCGGAGTGCTGTCGCTCATGTCGCTGAGTTTCCCGGAGCGACGGCTGCGCTTGGGAGCGCCTTCCAACGATAGGCGCTCGAACGATACCGGAACCCGCCGTGCATTCATATTGCTAGGGATTGTAGGTGCTGCGCTGCTCTACGGAGACGGCATGCTGACGCCCGCAATTACGGTTTTATCGGCGATAGAAGGCTTGAATGTGGCAACACCAGCGTTTGAGCCCTACGTTATTCCAATCACGATAGTCATTCTGTTTGCGCTGTTCATGGCGCAACGGTTCGGTACTGCAACGATTGGAGCGGTCTTTGGCCCCATCATTTTGCTGTGGTTCGGTAGCATCGGAGCCCTCGGTATCTATGGCATCAGCCAACACCCGGAAGTGCTTTGGGCCATTAATCCGATCTATGGGTTGAGTTTTCTGCTCACCAGCGGTTGGAAAGGTTTTTTCGTCCTGGGTTCGGTGTTTCTAGTAATCACGGGCGGTGAGGCTCTGTATGCGGACATGGGGCACTTTGGACGCATTCCCATTCGCAACGCGTGGTTCTTCGCCGCATTGCCAGGCTTGCTGCTAAATTACTTTGGACAAGGGGCTCTCTTGATTTTCGAGCCCACCGCCGCCGAAAACCCCTTCTTCCACTTATGCCCAAGAAGTTTGCTCTACCCCATGATTATTCTTGCCACGCTAGCGAGTATCATCGCGTCGCAAGCAGTGATCTCCGGCGCGTTCTCGTTGACTCGCCAAGCAGTACAGCTGGGCTACCTGCCGCGTTTGGTAATTCACCACACATCCAGCGAAGAGATTGGGCAGATCTACATTCCGCGCATCAATTGGATGTTGCTCGCCGCAACCGTTTGGCTCGTGCTCGAGTTTAAAAGCTCCGGAAACTTGGCTGGTGCCTACGGTATCGCGGTTTCCACCACCATGGTCATCACTACGCTTTTGATGTTCACGGTCTGCCGCAACCATTGGAACTGGGGCCTACTATCCTCCTTGGTCCTTTGGACGGTGTTCTTCGTTATCGACTTTGCGTTCTTCGCTGCCAATGCCGCAAAAATAGGTCAAGGGGGCTGGTTCCCCATCCTCGTAGGCATTGCGTTTTTCACTATCATGACAACTTGGCGGCAGGGTCGGCGGCTGTTGTTTGAACGGTTGCAGAGCAAAACGATTCCGATTGGAGAATTTCTAGAGCGCATTAAGAAAGAGCCGCCTATCCGAATTCCCGGAACGGCGATCTTCATGAGTGGTCAGGGCGATGGCACTCCGCCAGCACTTTTTCACAACGTGAAACACAACAAAGTGCTGCATGAGCGGGTCATTATCATGATGGTGGGCACCGAGACCATTCCTCATGTCTCGGTGGAGGATCGGCTGGAGATCCAGCAGTTGGACGAAAACTTCTATCGGGTCACTGCTTTTTACGGGTTCAAGGATACGCCCAACGTTCCTGGAGCCCTAAGACTCGCTAAGAACCAAGGCATTGATGTGAATATCGACGAAGCGACGTTTTATTTAGGGCGGGAGACTTTGCTGCCCACACGGCGTCCCGGCATGGCTGTGTGGCGGGAAAAACTATTTGCGACCCTCTCCGCAAATGCCGAACGCGCCACCGCGTTCTTCAAAATCCCCCCCGAACAAGTCGTCGAAATCGGCATGCAAGTCGAGCTCTAGACAATATCCGCGAAGTGTTTTTCCACTTTGAAGAAGTATTTGCCGCCCAGGTAAGCCGCCACACAAGCAGCACCCACGCTAACTCCGAGCAAATGATAGTCCACCGGGCGGCCAAAAAGCCCGGCCCGCAACGTTTCCACCATGCCCACCATGGGATTGAGTCCAACGATCCAGCGATACTTTTCGGCGACAAGACTCACCGGATACACTACCGGAGTGGCAAACATCATCAGCTGCATGAGAAAACTCACCCCGTTGTTCACATCCCGGTAGCGAACATTCAACGCTCCCAAAAACAAACCGCAGCCCAAAGCCAGTAGCGCCGTATTGAGAATCACTACGGGAACCCAGAATATCGCCGTAATCGGTGGAACCAGGCCATAGTAAAAACAGCCCGCGACCAGCACAACAAACGCAATTAGAAAATCGATAATGCCAGGAAACACATTCGAAAGCGGAATCAGCACGCGCGGAAAGTAAACTTTGTTCAGCAAATGTGCGTTTCCAACCAGACTCCCGCTGCAGCGGCCAATCGTGTTGGCGAACAACAACCAAAGAATCAAACCTGAGAATCCAAAAAGCGAATACGGCACACCGTCAGACGGCACCTTCGCAATGGAACCGAAAAAGATGCTAAAGACGCCCGCTGAAAGCAACGGCTGCAAAACCGCCCAAATCACTCCCAGAGCGGTTTGCCGGTACCTTACGGTAATGTCGCGCAGGGTCATAAACCACAATAGATCGCGGTGGCGCCACAGCTCTCGCAAATTCAACCCTCGCGAGGGATCGTCTTCGCCACGGATAACTAAATGAAATGCTCGTCGGGTCTGGGTCGCCGAAGTCATGGTCGCGCTTTGTTAGGGATTTTTAAATGGGTAAGCCTGTAATCAGTATACCCGAAAACTAGAGCTCGGACTCGTCGAGCTCTACTTCCGCAGGCGAAGGGTTGCCGACGGAGGGTTTGGGGACGGTACCCAAAGTTTTTGCCCCGCCCGCTTTATCGTCCTTTGGTGTGGTAGCCATTTGCGCCGTTCCGGGCTCGATGATGGCCGTGATTTCGTTCGGCCGACCGAAGCGTTCTTTATCCAATGGGATGAGCTCGTGCAAGAATCGGCTGGCCCCCGATGGTTTCTCTTGCGGGTGGCCATTTTTTAAGTCAATCAATCGGGCCTGCAATTCCGCGCGCCGTGGGGCATCCTCCACCGTTGCCAGCTCCCGCTCCAACTCCTGCTGCCGCATCGCAGCACGCGGCAGCTCAGCTTCCGAATAAAAACCAAAAAACGGCGGCCGCACCTCAAAAGTCATTTTTCCCAGGAACAACCCATGTCGATAGCCGTCGACAAGCAACCTGCCCCGCACCCAAGTGGGAGAATTCGAGTGCACGCGTGGATCGTTTCCGATGACCATTTTTACTTGTGGATACTTGTCCAAAATCTGGCGATCCAGTTTGGAATCACCTAATTGGGACAACACCACGATAAAGTCGGAACGGATCGAAGCTTGCCAAACCCATTTATTCAAAGCGCTCTTAACGCTGGTCGCGTGAGCATCCGGTCCGAACCAACCTTCCGGCGACACTGCCAAGAAAGCAAATGTCAGTCCCCGCGCTGCACCAATTGAAAAGCCGGGAACAGCCTTTTGTCATTCTCGTCCATCACGTTAGTGGCTACGAAGCGAAATGCAGCTGTCTTCGAAAGCTTTCGCAGGTGCTCTTTACCCAACTTCCAATCACTGGGGCCCGGCGCGAAAACGTCGAGGCTCATCAAATTGAGAGCTTCTGTCACGACCTCACTTTGGGCACGGTACTTTTCCAAATCACCGCCGTTCTCGGGCACAAATAGGTTGCCCGCGTCGACGTAGATCACGTTAGTAGAATGATTGCGAATAGCTTCGAGCGCATTGGACTCCCGGTCCAAGCCTCCGTAAGGCGTTGTGGTCGATAGCGAAGCTTTGTATGTCCCTTGGCGGCCGGATTGATAAAGCAACGTGAAAGGCAACAATGGTCCCACGTCCACTTCCACCGCTTCTTTTTTGGGGAGAAGAGGAACAAGCTACAAGTACCACCACAAGAAAAAGGGTCAAAAGTTTCATCATTTTATCTCTGCCGCACAGCGCGATCGGAGCACAGAATTTGGCAGTTTCCATTTTATCACTGAGCGGTAACGTCCCGGCCGAGGCGCTGGAGTTGCGAGGAGTAATTACAAAGGCGGAGGAATAACAGGGCCGCCCGATGGCATGCCAGAAGTGCCTGCACCGTCCGCTTTTGCTTTCTTCTTTCTCTGCGCTTCCTTCGGCAGGCTGCGTATAAGGCTGGCCGCCGAACGCTCGTAGAACGAGCGGCTATCGACGATTTTTGCGGCCAGCGAAGCCACCAAACCCGATGCCATCATGGCAAAAATAGCGGAATGGCGATCTGTCATTTCCATAACCAGCACGAAAGCGGTAAATGGCGCCCGCGTCACGCCACTTAGAAAGCAATCATGCAAGAAGAATGATGAAATTGGCGTTCTGCGGCTCGGATAAAAGTGCAACCTTGGTGCCCAGCGCGGCGCCCGCGGCAAGCGATGGGGCAAAGATCCCCCCAGCCACTCCCGTGGCGTAAGTCGCCAATGGAGCAAAGAAACGAGCCGCCACAACGCCCCAAGAGAGTTCCTTGTGCTCATCGAAAAGCAACCGCCGGATCAGATCCGATCCGCCGCTGAGCATTTCAGGCCCCACCCACCAAGCACACAGCGGCAACGCGATTCCCATGGAGAATGCAAGCCAGTAACGACCTTTGGTTTCCCATTTGTCGACGCGACGGCCGATCACTCGAAGCAGCTTTCCAAAAATCGCTCCCGCCAATCCGACCACAAACCCAATCGCAATAGCCCACGGCAGAAGCGTTGCCGTTATCAACGGCAAACGTGGAAAACCAAAATAAAGGTACGGGCCGTGCAGTCCCTGAGCCACCAGCCCCGCGATAATCACGGCGGAAATCAGCATCGTTTTAAAACGATGAAAGTTGCGGTGAGAGAGCTCTTCAATGGCGTACACAATCCCGCCCAAAGGAGTATTGAACGCAGCGGCTATGCCGGCAGCGCCGCCGGCAATCAACAGACTCTGGTGATTGAGACTCGGCCAAATATGCCGAAATCGCTTTCCCAAGCTGTAGAAGATGCCTGCGGAAATCTGAATCGTCGGGCCTTCGCGCCCCCAAAACACCGCCGCCGAGCAAGGCACACAGAGAGCTTAGGATCTTGATAAACCCAATGCGAAATCCCACCCACCGATCACAGTACGGGGGATCCACGCTCGATGCAGCCATCACGTGAGGAATACCGCTGCCCGCCGCTGAAGGAGCAAAGCGCACAACCAAGTAGCGGGCCAGCACAAAACAAAAGGGTGAAATTGAAAACAAGACCCAAGGATGTTTCGCGAGCAAACTCTTGCACGCATCGGCGGCAATTTCAAAGCACTCCGAGTACAGGACTGCGACCAATCCTGATGCGGTGGCCGCTATCCAATAAACGCTTGCTTGCAACGCTGGATGCCGACTGAGCAGACTGCTCAGTTCCTGCCACAGGCGGCCCTGATCCATCCAACCGCGCACCATCCGCCAAATGCCTTTCGCCAAGCCAACGGCGGTCTTCATTTGATCGCGCAACGAGATTTTTCCGAATTTTGGATCAAAAGAAGTGGGCATGAGCTGATAAAAATAATCCCCCAGGCCACGTCTCGCAACCCTTGCCTGGAACGTCTAAGTTTTTTGCATCCCGTACGCCTGCAGCGTCGGTTCCTGACTGCATTCGCGTACTTATCTTGAACTGTGATCCTTTGGACATCGGTGTCCAAGAATTAGGGCTACTAAGTGTTCGTGAATTCGATGAAAAGGCAGGCAAGCACATAATTCGTACAAAAGTTCAACGTGTGCGGATATCGTCGACAACTGTCTAAAACTTGGACGATCTTTTCCAAATTGTGTGCGTGGGCACAGCTACTTAAGCGAGTTCTCCGACCGTGGCATGCTCCCTGCTTCCTTAATAACTGAATGCGTGTAATTTGGGCTCATAACGTGCTTAGAAAGCGACTGCTTTCTGCGCTGTTGGTTCTTTCTTTGATTCCGACTGGCGGCTGCTCCGATGCGGTTGACCAACTGAACATTGAAATCGAACCCACTCTGGCGCTTCTAGGCGGCACCGTCCTTGCGACGCAAGGTAGTGGTTTGGTGGCGTCGCGGCCGCCCCAGAAAGCTTTGCCTTTTCGAATCGTCGATGTCCTCAGTCCGATCCCCGAAGCCTGGGCGGGCTGCCCTGCCACGACCGGCAGTGATTGCTACGACGATAACGGAAACGTGGACAACGTTGCGGGCAAGAATCTCCAAGTCTTCTACAACAACTGCCAGGCCTCGACGATGAGCGATGCCGGCTATTGGCGCTCCTACTTTGTCTTTACGTTCTCCACTGCCGCCGAATGCACGGCGGTTCGTGGTTCCGGTTTTGCGGGTGCGGGAATCGCGGCCCTGGTGGGAAAAACCATTACGCGCAAGTATGGCTCTGTCAGCGACGATCAAAACAACGTACGGGTGACTTCAATTTTCTCCCCGTACTATGAAGCTGTGTATCTATACTCACGCTTCCCCAGTGGTTGGAACACCGACAAAAGCGGCGGAGTGGAGATAACTTTCAACAGCCTCACTCAACGCACCATAAACATCAAAGGCGTGCACGCGATGTCGGTGAAGTACGAAGGCAACCCCATCGACGACAATAGCTTTGATTTGACGAACCTTGCCTCTGGGACTGGCGTAGCTTGGGACCATACGATCAATACGGTGAAATCAGGCGACACGCTCTATACCGTCGGTCCTGCTTTGAGCAACTCTGGTGGCAATTACGGTTTCGGCGAACAGTCGGACAGCCCCACTGCCAGCTTTGACGGAGACGCGGTCGTCATCAACGGTACCGTGCAAGCGGGAGCGGTTTTCCGCATCCAACAGAACGTGGCTCAAGGTACGGCCGTCGCGATCGTAACTGAGGACCTGGTCTACGACGATCCTAACTGCTGCTGGCCTTCCAGTGGTGTCGTCGAGAGCCGATTCGACTTAAGCTACCCTGCGCCCACCACCGAAGACCGCATTGAATTCTTGGGCACCTCCTGCGGTGCCGTGCGCTACACCACCATCCAAGGTGAGTCGGCCCGTGACACGCTAAGACATTGTTTCTAAAGCCCTTCCATTTCGACTCTGAGCGTCACTCATTCCAATGCCGATATTTCCAGGGAGAGAGAACCTGGAAATGCAACGATTTGGTTCCAAATTCATGTGGATGGCGGTGCTGTGCCTGCCGCTGTCGGGATGTTCAGACACCCCCAGCTTCTTAATTGATATGGAGCCGGCGCTCAGCGTTTTGAGCGGCGCCGTACAAGCTACCCAAGACATGGGCCTGGTGGCCCAGTCGCACCCTCTGCGCCCCAGCAACCGCAGCTCGCGTCTGCCTCACTACTTCAACTTAATTCCCGAGGCCTGGGCGGCTACTCCGACGTGCCCCGCCGTGAATGATACCAACCCATCTCTGAGTTACTGCGATGGCGACACGCTAATTCTGTTTTACGACAACTGCCGAAATTCTACTTTTGAAAAGTCTGGACTGTGGCGCGTATACATCCGCATGCAGTTCCCGCTTGCAGCGGATTGTACGGCGGTCCAGGCGGATGGATTCACGAACGCGGTACTCGCCACGCTGGTGGGAAAAACGGTAACACGCACGTATGGAATGAGCGCCAGCGGCGATCAAAACAACGTTCGCTTCGCCCCGGATACAAACCAGGCCGTCTACATGTACTCGGACTACCCAAGCGGTTGGAAAGACGATCGCATGGGCGGAGTAAGGATTACATTTGATTCACTTACGCAGAGGACTATCCTGATCGACGGCGTCCAAGTGCGAAGTGCCGCTTATGCCAATACTCCCATTGCTGACTTGGACGATTTCAATTTGCTGGCGCTTGCCGTGCCCTCCTCGGATTCCTCGACAGCCAGGTTTGTGTGGGATCACACATTGAACACCGTGCAGGCCGGCGACCCAATTTTTGAAATTGGGCCTCAAATCACAGGTACTCCTTCTACGAGCGTGGGTTTTTCCGATGGTACTGATTCGGGTACGGTAGCGCCTTTTGACGGCGATATCGTGGTACAAAACAACCGCGTGAAAAAGGGCGCCGCCATCCGTGCCCAGCACAATATTGCCAGCGGCATTGGAGTTGTCCTTGTGACAGAGGATCTAGTGTGGGATGACGCCAACTGTTGCTGGCCCACCAGCGGCACCGTGCGGGGAGAACACGATCGCAACTACCCGAGCGGTACACTCACCGAGACGCTGGAGTTCACCGGCGAAGGCTGCGGCAAAGTGCGCTATAGCACCATCTCTGGCGATAGCGAACTCAATCAGCTCTACCACTGTTTCTAGAGTGCCCTTTAAGTCCACGGCGCGACCGCCCGCGCCCTACGTTTTCTTTTTGGATGGATCGGATACGCCCAGTGCCAGCACCAAGCACAGCGCCGTGAGTGCGCCCGAAACGATAAACGGCAATCCCAACCACCGCTCGAATAACACGCCGGAACTGGCAGGTCCCACGACGCGGCCCAAGGCGGAAAGCGCCTGCCCTTGCCCTAACGTCTTACCTTGCTTCTCGGGGCCCACCATTCGCGAAAGCAGACTCATCAGGCTGGGATTCAGTATGCCTGTTCCCACTGCAATCAGCGCCATGTCAGCCAAAAACAAAGTGTAGTTTTTGGACTCGCCAATAGCGGGAACCACTCCAATCGAGAAAGCCACAATGGCAATACCCGCCATGAGCAACTTCCGCTCTCCAAAAATCGCCGTCAATTTGCCGATCAAAAACCCCTGAACGATGGTGGCCGTGACTCCCACGAGGATCAGCATCATGGCTGTCATCAATGCGGCCTGCTTTGCCGAGGTA
>JAZKJV010001955.1:0-385094 GCA_037367405.1 Ottelia alismoides | reverse complement strand
TCGTCCTATTCCTTTTCTATTCCACATCAGGGATTAGTCCAGGGGAACATCACCATTCTTGGACTCCGAAGCTGTGGACACTTTGGGATTGGAGATTGTGTTGATCTTAGTAAGCTTATGCCGCCGCACGTCGCCTCAACCAATCCTCCAATACTACCCTGACAATTTTCCTTTCTTTTATTAAACAGGATCTCAAACCCTCAGCCTGGAAAACAAATGAGCACACCATCCTCGAGGGACTCGGTTGCTTAAAACCTCAGGCTAACATTTAGTCATATAACCTAGCAGCTTTAAATACATACTATTGTGACCCAGCCGCTATTGAACCACCCGAACCTCCACATGGCACGACCACATCTTCCGTTGTTCAACCCAAAGATATTGGCTCCCAGTACCACGCGTTGCAAATCATTCATTTCGTGCGCACTTATCATAACAGGAAAAACGTGTACCACCTAGGTAGGGAAACACCAATATGGATTCCTTCCGACAAACCTACAGGTTGCATGCTCGACCTGTAGTTCTACTCTCAGTCATCCTTAACGTGACACACGATCCTTTTCAGGATCCAACTCAACCACATCAATTCCCTTGATGTAATTTTTCGTTAAGTCTTCGATTTGCAAAATCAACAACACTTAATATAGACTCACGTATATATTATTCATATGCTTAAATACTCGTATTTATGCCTATTTTAACTCCCAAACCCTAACTTTCAAAGCCACCGCATCAATTCGATGCTTAAACCTTATTTTAGTGGGAATCACAAAGCAACTCTTCAAACTTTTTCAAAAATAGCCAAAATTAGGGTTCTTCGTATAAAAGAATATAAAATCAAGAATTTCAATAATCTCGTATGAAAACCCAACAGCAAAAGGAATGATTTCGTTACCTAATCGAGCTCTCTCTCGCGTATGCAAGGCTTTATTGTTTTTTCGTTTTAATAAAGGATGTTTTAAGGCTCCTGAAAAGATCAAATTTCATTTTCGTATCAAAAAGCTAAGAACGTGTCAAGAACGCGAATAACGAACGAAGAACACGAATAACGCCAAGAACATATTTTCTCCAAACAAGCCCCTAATGATGTGATCTCCACCATTTCCCATTCCCATCCAACTCCTACTTTCCATGATGGATCAGACCACGAAGAAAGTCTCCCATCATCATTAATAATAAAAGAGTTGCAAAAAGTCTATCCTAACAAAAGCATGTTCATCCCATTAAGGAAGACTTGGTTTTCATAACGGGCTTTCCTAATTAGGTGTACAGTTGGGGAAGAGCTTTTCTAACAGGTCCTCTATCTTTTAGGAAGGAATTTTTCTAGCAGATCAAGCAGATTTGTTAGGAGCCAAATCTATCCTAATAGTTTTCTTACCTACTAGGATGAGGCAGATGTTTTCCAAATGGTTTTTCACATGTGAGAGGGTCATTTTTAAAAGATACATAAGAAGGAGTTGATTTTTATCCCTTGTTTTTTATAAAGATAATGAGGTATTTTAATTCATGATCACAACAAGAAACACACAATCTATCTATATCTATAAGAGAACACAATCACAAGCTTGGCCCCTCTAATTTTAGAACTTGCATCCGAGCCCCCTTGTTTTAATAATGATACATATCAATGTTTTAAAAATTGGACCGGACATTGAACCTGTCAGTCTTCGGTTTGGTCCAAACAGGTCGAACCGTCGGTCTAAATCGGCCAGACCGGTGATGATGCCAGCGTGACATCATCATTCCTATCGATTCAAAAAAAATCAGACTAGGCTTAATTTGGTGATCCAAACGGTCGAACCGGTTTTTTGAATCGATAAAATCATATGCATATATGTAAATATGTACTTGTATATCAATGAAATAATCGTTTAAAATGTCAAATCTTTCAATAGAATAACATGATTGTCTATTTCGAGTAAAACCCTACAAAAGGAGTCACATTTTCTAGCATTACATATGAATATATAATATTGTAATAATTTATTTACAATTGTTTCAAGAAAATTAAATATAAGAAAGTAGTGGCAAAAGTTATATTCCAAAAAAGAGAAGGACATAACTGAAGTTGCAAAAGTTAAGAAATATTCTTTCATTATTTAAACCTTTATTTTTAGAAATTATATTAAACTATTAAAACTGGGACAATCTGGGTCAACCTGGTCCAACCATCCGGGTCAACTCGATTCGACCACAGGTCGAACCTGGTTTTCATTTGTTTTTAAATAATTATATAAAACCGATCGAACCGACCGGATCAAGGCCGATTCCCGGTCCAACCGGTCCGACGGACCAGTTCGATCTGATTTTTTAAACCTTCATAGATAGTATTACTATTAGATGTAAGCTTTAATAAATATGTTTGCAGCTTACAAAGTATCAAATATATCTATCTCAAGCCTCCCAAGTCAAGACAAAGCTGCACACTTATTTGTTCAATTGTTGTTAATATATTTTTTTAAGAAACTTGTAATAATTCCACAGAGACTAATGCATGCATATGTGATCTTATAAGCCACATTGTTGGTAAGAAAATAGTCGGTTCATTCAAAAGATCCATTCGCGTATGGTTACGTGATCAATTAACTTTCGTTACTAATTATCCATTTATCGATCACACATTTTTATCTGATCGATCACATTTCAAATAAAGTCCCTAACTATCAGCAACCTGATTGAACACGCAGTAGGGTGGAGCACTGGGTCGAGTTGGTCCGAACTCGAAGTATAAATGGACCGGACACGGGCCCTCATATTTGAAAATACTACATTAGAACCAAATTAGGAGACATGGATTATAGACATAATATATCCAATATTCCCTTCATTCATAAATAGTAATATTATATCGTACCAATAACAATGCATCCAATATTCGTGTGTTAGGATGAATTATATCCATAACAATAAATTAGAATCAAAGTGCAACTTCATGGAATCACAATGGGTGCGGGCTAAGCTCGGCCCGAACCCGAACCCAATCCCGAGGCCTTGTGTCGGTCTCGGGTCCTCGATTTGCTAAAAAAACAGGCCTCGACCTGATCCAAAACCCATGGAAAATTGACGGGCTTGGATCGGGCTTTCCCTAATTGGGTGAGTCGAGCCCAATGCTCACATCATCAATATCAAGTGCCATTCCGATCAAATGACTTTTTGACGTGATTGATTAGCTGATTTTTTCGATCCATTTTTGGCTTTGATATTATTCTTATTTTGGACCCAATGGCCACATTAGACTCAACAGTTATAAGGGCTCTTAAAACGCATGTCTGTTTGGTTATCGGGTTACCTAGACGTAACACGATGTACCCCCTGCATTCATGATATAATTATAAGCAGTTAGATTTATGATATATACGATTAAATGCAATTGGTTGTGTGCACATTTAGTTATGTATGTGTGTATTAGTTTCAGTATATTTGGTGTTATATGCACACGCACACAAGCACGCGCACGCACACATATGGTTAAATAAGCATGCTCTCTTTGAGCATACAGCAACATTTCCACCTTTTTTTATTTTTAGTTTTTTTAAATGAAACACTGATGGAATTTTCTTAGAAGAATAAGTAGAATATGTTTTTCAAATTTCCTCGATGATGATGCGGTTGATCGGGTCTCGCCAACTTGGCCATGAAAATGAACTCCGTGAATGTGTCTGTTGCATCGGTAAGCACTTACTGCTGGGCTGGGAGAACCAGGGAGGCGTGTGAAGTATTCGATAGGATTCCCGAGAAGGATATCGTGGCATGGAATTCGATGATAGGAGGATACTCGCAGAATCAGAGGCTGGCGGAGGCGATCGAGTTGTTCCGCATGAGAACGGTGTTCGTCCTGACAGGATAACCATGGCTAGTCTGACAGATGCTTGTTCTCAGATGGAAGCTCTGGAGTTGGGTGACTGGATCCATGCCCTGTATTCAGAAGAACATGATAGAAATGGGTTCTTTCCTAGCCACTGCTCTCATAGATATGTATGCGAAATGTGGCGATCTTAACCGCTCGCAAGCTTTGTTTTCAGCAATGCCTGAGAAGGATCTGCCTTACTGGAATGCAACGATAAAAGGCTTGTGGGCAGGGATACGAGGCACTGCGGCTAATCTTGTCGATGGAGAGGGACAGCGTAAGACCGAACGTAGGATTGCTGAGTGCTTGCAATCATAAGCACTCAGCAACTTAAGCAGGAACTGGTTGCCAGAGCCATGGAACTGGTTTCGCAACTTAAGGAGAGAGACATAGTCGTCCGGGATAGGAACTGGTTTCACCACTTGAAGAAAGCTTCCCCATGAAACTGAAGACTTGATAGGAAGTTGGAGACAATGAGCTATGACAATGACTTACATTAAGAGCATATTATTATTTCTGTCCTGAACAAATTTTTCAATGAATACAAAATTATACTCGTTACAGTAATACACAACTGAACAGAGCAGTGACAGCCTCACAGGTCTTTAATAAGATACATGGCTAGGTCATCACTGAAGCTTAGGACAAGATAGCCTCCGTTTACAAAGATACAGATGCAGGATGATACACATTACTTACAGCATGCAACGGCAGATTTAATAATTTTCCTAGCAGGCAATCGTAATTATAAATCGCAGAGAACCTCGTGAACCTGCTGCTGAGGGCCCCATTACGATGAAATGGCTGCCGAATGGACCTCTAGATCGGCTGATGCACGCTACGTTCGACGGGCGAGCCAGGGACAAATGGGACAAAGCCTCTACCACCAAACATGGGGCGCATGACAGAATCATCAAACTTGCGCCAGTAACGATGTACAGTGTGGGTGGGTGTGGTCAGCAGCATCCGCAGGCTGGTTGGCCGTGGTAAAAGCTCTTCTGTTTCGACTTCAGATCCTTGGCCATTACTCAGGAGGGAGGCTAGGAATGACTTCGGGCTTGACGGATCAGAGGACACGCTATTCATCTTAGGCAAGCTTGAAGGCAGGAGCACACTAATCAGAGGTTTCGTCAGTAATCCAAAAACCTGAAAGGAGGAATTGAAGAGGATTGGCTCAAATGCAAATAATAATAATAATAATAATAAAGTTAAGGCATGGCCAAGTTTATCCTCTACCAATGAAAGAAATTCTAGTAACCTGCACAAAATTTTACAGGACAGCATTCATCTAAGGGAAAAATAGCTGGCACGATTACTCCATGGAAACAAATTTTACAACAAAAGGTACTGTGAAAATAATGAGATTATGAAAGGGGGAAAGGACAATCCATTGAGGCAGCCTCGGGTTTTTTTTACGAGACGCCAGACTCTTTGCTTCGAACCTCAAAATTTACTGACTCCATAATTTCTGTCTCATCAAGTTCCTTTCACATTTCCAGATACTGATCAAGTTGCAAATGAAAGTGGACACCAGGACGTGAGTCGTGATGCGACGTAACTGGATAGAATGTTTTAGTTTAGGGTTAAATACAAGCACAAGCAGGTGCCCGAGTCAGGAGAACTATGGAAAAAATTTTGGAGGGATCAGCTGTCACTCTATGGAGTACGGAGAAATAGGACGAACGTGGATTGCAGAAACAAGAAGATAAAAGGATGCTTGTTCCTCCCCATACGTCGCGAACATCGGGGTCCCTCAACTTCCCCATCAGAGTGGTATGAACCTGAAATGCGTATGGATGAAGAGAGCTAATGAGTCTGCAATTTGAAGTCAAAAAGACTCTATGGTCGCCTTCCAAAGAAAGGTTGATTTTGTCTACATCTTGACGAATAAGTTGACTCCATGGCCATCTTCCAAAAAAGGTTGATTTATTTAGCCTACATCTTGATGAATAAGATTCAGCCTTCTTTTATAAACGTTCTTATTTCTATGCAGCTTGGTCCTTGCTAAAAAAAGCCGGTGGTGCTCGGTAAGATGAATGCTTATTCTTTGGAGTAAATAGGTATGACTCGTATGAGTGCAGCTACCATTTAAAACATGTTTAAAGGATAAGCTGGAGTTGTTCCTTACTCCATTTCGAAGAATGTGGGATAATGAATTGTAATTAAGGTGCTATGACTAGTTGGAATGAAGGGATGTGTTAATTATGGGAAGTCAAAAAAGACCGGAAGTACCAGAATAAAAGAGAGGAACAAATGGGAAGTACACTTGTATCGAGATAAACCCTTATTCCACTGGCAGATTGATGCAATTAGAGGATTGGGTTGTGAGGGTTGAAGAATGTGAATTGTGTGTGTGGGGGGTGGGTGGGGGGGGGGGGGGGGGGGGGGGTGATTCTGGAATTAACCCTTTTGTACAGAGGGGTGACATTATATGAAGGAATCAGGATTAAGAAATTAAATCAAATATTAACATTCTCACTTAAATGTTCATTAATTAATAAGTTATTCTATTTCATGATTGGGAGATCATGATTAATACTGTTACAACCATTGAAAATGGATAATTATAATAGGAATAAAACTGCTTTGCACCAGTTATCCCCAAAATCGAAAACATCATCTCCTGCCATGTTGGAGACATTGCTGAGGTCTTTGATTGTGTCTTCATAACACATAAAACACTTCCATACGATTGACCTTGAAAAATAGGGGATTGGAGACAACGCTTTAAAATCCAAAAGTTGCCAGCAAACTTTAATTAGAGGGGTTTTCTACATGCCTTTGTAACTTTGGATTCTAAGCATATCCCTATATATTGGACTAATTGTGAAAATGTGCTATGCTAAGGGCTAATTTTAAATTTACAGAATCTACCAGCTTCTCTCAATTCAGGAAACATCATGAATAATATTGCAAACAACAACTACAACAAAGCCTTTTCCCAATTAAGTAAGGTCTGCTATATGAATTCTTGGCCTCCATTCAGATCTATCATGGGTCATTCTCGAGCTTAGATCCATAAAACTAAGATCCTTTCGTATAATCTCATTCCAATACTTCTTGGGCCTTCCTCGCCCTCTCTTAGTCGGCTCAACGTCCCAAAACTTGCATCTCCTCACAAGTGCAACAAATGAGCTCCTTTGCAGATTCGTCAAACCAACTTAAGTGATTTTCTCGCATCTTATCATTGATCGGAGCTACATCAACTTTCTTTCTGATGATATCATTATGAATCCGAACTTTACGTGTGTGTGTGTGTGTGTCCACACATCTACCTTAGCATTTTTATTTCTGCTACTGCCATTCTCTGCGCATGTCTATGGTTCACAAGCCAACATTCAGATCCATAGGAGCATAGCAGGTCTCACAGCTGCTTTGTAAAACTTTCCTTTGATTTTCAAAGGAATTTTCTTATCACAAAGAACAGTAGAGGCTCCTATCCACTCTAGCCAAATTGCATTTATTCTATTTGTAACATCATCAATCTCCCCATCATGTTGCAAAATAGATCTCAAGTATTGATGAATCTCCATTTCATCACCTTTATTCTATCATTTTAGCCTTAAAAAGCATAACTAATGCATGTAAATAGCATTATTTTGTATAAATTAACATTCTTTATTTATTTCATTTATTGTATATAAAATACAGTTTTTAATGCCAAAGTTATAAAATAAAGAAAAGGAAAGGAAAAAGAAAATAAAAAATACCAAAGGTTTTTTATGACCCTAAATCCCGAGACCTGGGCATCTTGATGACTGGTCGACAAGGAATAAAGTAGGGGGAGATGATGACCAAAAATCCATTAAAATATTCATTCTTTATTCATTAATATTGCATTTTTGGACCTATTTTATTTTCTAATTTTTATACCTCAAATAAAGAAACTTTGTACATGAAAGTTATATATAAAAATACAAAATTAAGTTTACACAAAAATAAGATACAGTGTACTTTTATACTCTAAATAAAAAACAAATACCAAACTTCCCAGAGTCATATCTCCTCAATAAAAACTCAAAATGTACCAAAATCACTTTTAATTGTATATAACTTTTAATGAGTTATTTAATAAGGTGGTTTCTTTTAATTTGGAGTTAAGGTATGAGAGTTTGGTTTTGAACCTCTATTCTATAGTGCACCTGCATGGAAAATTCATTTTATTTATTCTTTATGATTTTCATAATTTTATATTTTTACAATTTTGTAAATATTATTTATAGTATATGTACATATATAGAATAGAATAAAACCTTAAAGAAAAAACAAAAACTAAATAGTATACATAAATACATAGATGAAATACATATACATACCTATATATTATATACTCCTATTTATTTAAGTGTGCAGAACACATCAGAAAAAATATAACAAATATATATAAGTTATAAATATATAAAATATGAGAATAAAATAATAAAATCAAAAATACACAATAAAAATAAAATACTCTATGTATAAATGAATATACCAATAAATATACCCTAAAAAATAACTTGTAATAAATAAGCTCCTAAAAATAAATAAAAAATCATATTAAAATACTATATCAAATAATAAACATTTATTTGTTGGAATCAAAAATTTATAAATTCATTTGTTATTTTATTTTTAATTTATACCAAATTTTAATTATATTGTCTTCTAGCATCAGACGTGGACCAACCAGGGCTCAGCCTTGGTGGACCCAAGTCAAGTGCCCGTTCCACGTTAGATATGCTTTTGTCAGAACGAGACCCTATCTTCGCCGACTTTCTCCCATCATATCTTGCGATCTTTTGGATCAATTTCTTCTGCAAACGTGTGCCTCGATCAGAGCTCTTTCACGCCAAGATCAAATCTTGGTCGAGACGCCTCTGAATCACGTGCTTCTTCCTAATGAAAAAATCCTGGTGACAGCAGGAGCGAGATCGGTTCCTTGGGAGCTTGATTCAACGCCGAATCGAAGGTGTATGTTGCTCCACCATCGTTCTCACCGGAGTTACATTTCGGGTGCGTCGACTTCAGTGAGCTTCTATCTCCCTACCTTTTCTTGTTCTTTAGGTCAACATTAGCATAGTTAAGCTTTTTATTTTGATAGATTAAGCTTCGTTTTCCATATTTTCAAAATCTCCATCTCGCTGGAACTCTGGTTCCGTCACTTCGTTCCACCGTGCCCGACTGTCCTCCATCGCACCTTGCACCCTCATCTTGTTTCCTTACGCCTTCTGATCATCACCCCATCTCCATCCACCCGGATCTCCCACAGATCCGGAGACCAGGTCTCCTTCTCCGTTGCGTCACCAGAGACCTTCATCGTGCCTCATCCCCACTTCATTTCGCCTGCAGGAGCTTCCCCAAACTCTATTTTTTGTCGTTGACCCGCTTCCTATAGGAAACAGCAAGAAAAGTCACCTTTGTAGGGCATTTCGAGGATAGACAGGAACCTCCATGCCCAAGCTTCTGTAGAGGTCTCCGACCATTTTGCGGGGTCTACTGTTGTGGAACCACCTGCGAAGTTCGTAGAGCAACTTTGCAGGAGCGGAGGAGGGTCGAGGCAACGGCTACGTCAGATAGAAGCTCGGAGAAGCTGGTGTTCTTGCCAGTTCTTCCGAGCATCTTCTTTACCATCCGATCGAGGTCCTCCGCCCAGATTGAACCAGAGCCGTCGGATGCAGCCAAGCCTCCACCGTTGATCATCACCCGAAGATTTGATCTTAGCCGGTCATTCGCGAATCGTCATCGTGTGTCCCAGTGCTGCCACATAGATTAGTGGATTGATCGCCACCGTTGGATCGCGCGCAAAAGGGGGGTAATTTACACTTCATACCCTCGGGTTTTTGTATCTTTATTATTTAGTCTTGATTGTATAGTTCAAAACTTTTGATAAATTTGCAGTAAGACCCTTAAGCTTTCCTGTATTTGCAACTAGGTCCAATCCACGTCACCTCACGTGCGGTCCCACTTAAGGTGGTGATTTTGCATGCATACCCTCGTGGGTACTTGTATTCCGTTTCAGTCCAGGATCTTTAAATATAAGTATAAAACTTTAGGGTATTTTGCATTTTATTCCCCGCCTTTATTTTTATTTGTAAATATACTCCTTCCCGTTCATTAATTTTTGTTGCATGTTTTTTATTTATTAAAAATATCACATGTGCTCCAAAAATAGGGTTAAGTGTCTGCTTGCTTGTATATTCACACCATATTTTTGTTTTTAATTTTAGGCATTATTAATATTTATCAAAATCAAAAGAGCACGTTTTTGTTCATGTTTGACTTATAAAATATCAAAAAAAACATAAAAACATTTTGAAAAATTCGCCCAAAAAATGTTATGTTTATATTAACATTTTCTAACTTCAGACCAAAAATCCCTAAAAATAGAAAAAAAAAAGTAAAAATTAAAAGCTCCAAAATCCAATAAAAATATAAAATACCAAAAAAACTCCAAAAATATTTATTTTTATTTCTGATTTTCTTTATATTATTATCTATCTATTAAAATTGATTCGAGTAATTTTGGAATTTATTTGCTATTTTTTACCGTCAAATCAATTCAGCTTATTTATTTAATACCTGATTTGGTATATTATTAACTTTAAAAATATATAACAAATAGCAAAATTATCTAAAAATCATAAATAAAGTAAAAAAATATTTTTTTAAAAAAAGACATTTCCTGCATTCTGATTTTTAGTTGTATTTATAAATATTACCTTATATTATACATATAATCCTATGTATTCTTATATTATTTATTTAAAAGAAAAAACTAAAAATCAAACAATATAAAAAGAAAATAATAATTATAAAATTAAAAACAACTACAATAGAAAATTAAAAATAAAAAAATACATAAATTAAAAACCAACAAAAATCATAAATTCTTTAATTGTTTGAAAGAAAAATTCATGTGTTGATATTTATCTCATTTGCTATATACCTTTATTTAATGTGTTCGACCCCTACATATTTGTCATTATACATCTTTAGTAGGGTTTAATAAATTTTAACCCAATCTGATTAGTTGCATATTCATTGTGTGGGTTAATTGTTGATTGACCTCGGGCTTAGCTGGTGGTCGCCTCAACGGCAACATATCTTCGCTTCTGTGAGGATATCATTTAAACCCTTGCAAAAATCTAAGTCATCAAACGACAACATTGCCAGGGAGCATCGCTTTGTAAAGTAGTTTTTGTTTTTTATACCGCTTAGCCATTTCTTCATTTATATCCTTTTATTTGATTATCAATCTTGAACTGTCTGACATCTCTTCTCTTTGCTTCTTGCGAGGGACCACGGACCGAGAAGGATCGCCTATGTGATTCTACACAACCTTGGGACGAGGAGCCAGCCATTCTAACCTATCAGGCAAGAGAGAGCAGGAGGCTCTTGAAAGAGAGACAGTAGCCTGGCAAAGGATTTTTATTTGTGAGAGAGACTCTTATCTCTGTACTATTAATTTGTAATAATACAGGTATAGTGAACTTTGGACACTCTGGCCTAACTTCCAAGTGTTTGTTCACTTAAGGACTTACCATTTTTCTGTGATTTCTACCGCCTTGTTTTCTTTGTTTCTTGTGATTTGTTTTTCCGCCTTATTTTTCTTTATTTTGTGGAATGAGCCATTAATCTTTAGATTTTCTTGATCATGTAAACTAAGGCCAAACACCTAACTATCTTTGCATGCTCCTATAGTCTTCACGTTTGGACTTAGCTTAATTAATAGTTGAACACTTAGTCTTGAAATCATGCAACACGAGAGCTCTCCAAACAACGCTTGCAGGACCTGCTGTGGTGGGCACCAAAAGCTCCAAGATCGGATTCCAGGTTTCATTCTTAGTGTTTATCATTTGGCTCTTCACGTGTAGCAATTGTCTGCTTAGGATGATTTTCATGTGCATATTGACATGTAGCATAGGTTTAAAAATTCGTGTTTTGCATCCCGCATGGAAAGCGATGGGACGTACTGTAAATCTTCTAACCGAGCATTCATCATTTAGGTACTAAGGTGAGATTTCCATCCAAGTGTCGCATGCATTGCTTTATTGTCCTCTTCCTTTGATTTTGGATCACATAGGAATTCAAAGAAAATACAAAAACGTTAGGCGATTGTATCAAATCTACTCAAAGCAAGTGATAACACAAAAAAATAGAAAAGGGATTGTTAAAAATACTTGATCTAAATGAAATGGGTTAATTGGACTTATTGCATTGGGTGAGCAAAGCCCTCATTTGTTTTCAGGTAGCATTGTGGAAGGTCTCTTTCCCGATTGAGTGAGCGCAATCAAAAGGATTAGAGCTCAAAACCCAGTCTGTAACTACCTTGTGTATCGCATGAATTTCCGAAGTATTGGCGCTTCTATCGTACGTGAACGAGTAGGGCCTGGTCAACGACGATGTTCTCTCCTTTGTAGAACATCGACCTTGTTCTGAAGCATTGAGCTTAGACCATGCCTTCACGGGAGTGTATGTCTCATCGTCTTACATCTGATTAGGTCCTTGCATACTCATGGGTGATTCCGTTGCGAACAAGGTCGGAAGTAGTGGTTTCGCCTATCGGCTTTCTCCCTCTATTTCTTTGGCTGAGCAGGGATCCAGGACGGATTACAAGGACCTCAAAAAAGTACAGACTACTGGTTAGAAAAGAGGATGACAAGTATGTGATGCTTTTCCGACAGTATTCTCACTTCTGTAGGATTAGCGCTTTAAGGACTTGTTGAAAGATAATTGCTTGAATCAATAACCCTAAAACTCAAAAGATAAAAATAGCCCCCTAGTGAAATTCTCCAACTCCATCCAAAATATCTAGTGATCTTGGAAAGCTCATTTTCTTTACCAGCCCTTTTATTTGCACATTTATGACTAATAAGCGATGTTGGGTGGTCAAACTCTCCCCCGGTATTACTGTGCAGTCTTTGCAATACAACCGATCTCTCTCCTCAACACAAAGTAATCTATCTGTGTTCTAGTCGACCCACTCTTCTAAGTAATTAAATGATCCTCCCTCTTCTTTAAGAGAGTGTTTGTTATGAAAAGATCATAAGCCGTTACAAAATCCAAAATGACTTTCCCCTATTCATTCCTATCCCTGAAGTCGTGTCATCCATAAAACTAACATATCCTAAAGCATCCTTTCTCATATGTCCATTAAGACCTCCACCTAGGCAAATCATCCCTCTTTGAGGGATTCTTTGCATAATCTTATCCAAAATCATTCCAAAAAAGCTTGTTTAGACCGTTCATCTAAACCAATTTGCGGTGCAAAAACTGAGATGATATTCAGAATTTCTTCTTCGATCACCACTTTCAGCAAAATAATCTGATATCTGAATCTTTGCACATCAACCACACAATCATTCAAACCCTTATGAACAGTCACTCCAACACCATTTCTGCCATTATCGTTACATGAAAGCCAAAGTTTAAAGCATGTCTTCTCAATCTCCCTTGCTTTTTCTCCAACCCATTTTGTTTCTTGGAGACATAGTATATGAATCTTCCTTCTTTCCACTGTATCAACTTACCTCCATCGATTTACTAATCAAAGTCAAAGTACCAATATTCCAACTAGCTATCAGCAACTTCCTTTGCAGCCTCTTTTGAATTAACATCTTTACCCGCATGTGTCCATCATGCGAGAACCCTTGTAAATTTTGGACAGCATCCGATTAGCGATGCATCGATATACAGATTAAATAGACCATAAGTTCAATGGAAAATGGATAAACTTGATAATGAGAATATATATAAGGGATTTTATCACTTGTGCCCTCCGAGATATCGCAATATCAGTTATACCCCTATCTTTTTGGTAATATCAGTTGTGCCCCTAACTTCTTGCTCCGTCACCAGTTGTGCCCTTCCGTCAGATTGACCGTCAAAAAATTAAAATAACCATGGTTTATTCAAGCCATGGTGTGGTTAAGAAGGGTATTATGGTCCATACCCTTCTTCATCTTCTTCCTCCTCCATTTTCTCTTCTTCCTTCTATTCATAATTTCTCTCTCTTACTAAAACCTTCAGGCACCCATCGAATCTCTAAAATTTTTATATTTCCACGGACATATCACTCGTTACGGATCAAACGATGAATTTTATTTAATTTTTGGATGACTTTTTATGAATCAATTAGTCAAAAATTTATCAAAATTTAACAAAAAAACTCTAACTCCAGTTTCAGCCACCAAAGATGGAGGAGGAGGGCGGAAGGGGCCGGAGGAGGCGCGAGGGCCGGAGGAGGGATAGGCGAGGAGGCGGCGCGTTAAGGGGGAGGGAGAGGCGAGGGCAGGGGACGGGAGGAGGTCGGGGCGGAGGGGCGGCAGGGGTGGGGGAGGTCGGGGCTGCAGGGGGCGGGGGAGGTCGGGCAGAGGGACGTCGCGCGCGCGGGGAGAGATGGCGGCGCGTTCAAGGGGAGGGAGAGGCGAGGGCAGGGGACGGGGGGAGGTCGGGGCGGAGGGGCAGCAGGGGTGGGGGAGGTCGGGGCTGCAGGGGGCGGCGGAGGTCGGGCAGAGGGGCGCCGCGCGCGCGGGGAGAGATGGCGGCGCGAGTTGGTTGGTGCGCGCAGGGAGAGATGGCGGGCACGAGTTGGTTGCAGGCGGCGCGAGTTGGTCGGGCAGAGGGGGCGCCGCGCGCGCGGGGAGAGATGGCGGGGAGAGACGCGCCGCGCGCGGAGTTGGTGCGCCGCGGGAGGTCAGCGGAGGGAGGTCGGGGTTGCGCCCGATCGCGCGGGGTTGCTGAGAGATGGCGGCGCGAGGCCGCGCCTGGAGATGGAGGCGGAGAGCTCGAGGCGGAGCTGGGCGGCGCGGGGCAGGGGCGGGGGCGGCGGCAGCGAGGGAGGAGGTGGAGGAGGAGGAAGTAGAGGATGGGGAGGAGGAAGAAGAAGAAGAAGCTGAGGAGGGTGTAAATTGACCTCCTAACCTTTTTTTTAAAGTAATTCCGCCTTTGTCCTCAAAGTTAACGGCCGTTTACACTGTGGATGGACGGTCACTAACCCGAGGGGCACAAGTGATAAATTATCAAGTTTTGAGGGGCACAACTGATATTACCAAAAAGATAGGGGTATAACTGATATTGCGATATCTCGGAAGGGCACAAGTGATAAAATCCCTATATATAATATATAATGAGCGAAAGACTTTGGACAATTTCAATGTATTCACAAAGCTGGACATTTTAACATAAAGATGGCCAATTGAAGTATAAGGTGCATACTAGGTTGAAATTGCAGCTAAGGCTGGTACAACAGGGATCTATAGGAAATTGTCCAAGAAGTCCAATGTCACCTTGCAAACGTGTCCTCCATACAAAATGGAGCGAAGTATAGCAAATTATCCACCAAACAAGCGAATTTGTTAGTACTCGGTGAAAATACATCCTTCCTTTAACAGTCCAGTGACACGTTAAGACATTGGCAACGAATTGGTGTATTTTTAGTTATAATCTAAAGAAAATGGATTTATAATTAAATTGATGGCCCATTTCATTCTAATTAATTGGAATCTCAACACTATCTTGAATGAAACAAATGTTGTACTAGTAGTTACATGACAAAGAGGGAATGAGAAGGTTACCATAGTGCTAACGAGAACAACTGATATGGTACTGGTAATCATTATTGCATTTCCACGTATTTGGGTGTGCCCAGATCTAGTAAACTGCAAAAGAATTCATTTGACCAGAGGTTATATTTCAACAAAAGCCTGTCATGACATAATAGAATAAGAGAAGCTGAACTAAGAACAATTTGAATCTAGTATGTCGTGTGATGTCTTCTAATTCAGCATCTGATGAATCCAAAATTTCGTGGAGACTGATTGCATTAATCAACAAAGTTGGAATAAATAAGTGTGTAGGAACCTCTCGAGAGGTTAATTAGTCGCTGGTATTATAATTTACAAGCTTTACTAATCATCAGAATCACTGCCACTTAGAGCATCAAAATGGTAAAGTAGTGATCTCTAGTGAAACACACTATCTTTTGATGAGAATTATTGGTGATCTAAAGATAAAGTTCTCTAACGACATGTTTTAAACAGTTATTTGATAATATCGGGTGCTCTGCACACTCGGGAAATGTTCATGACATCACGTAGGTAGCAACATTCTGCAACCAAATATATCTTCTTCACAATAGATTAAACTTAGAGAAATCAAATCCTTTGTAAGTGAGCCAAAAACAACTCAGTTGTCAGCAAATGTCCTTTTAATGATGTCCCATTCCCCGAACAATAAAAGGTACACCACCATAAGTATCTAGTTCTATCACTTTAGGCTCAGGTGGATCAACTTCCCCAAGTTCATTTCCCTGAAATAGGGACCACACATTTGCCCACTTTATATGGGAACGAGTTCATCTCTCTCAGAAAAGAAGTTTCACTTTTTAAGTTTGTAGCATGCAACATGTATCCAAAAAGAAAATACACATCAGCGGTGTTTTGACATTAGCGCAAAGGGCTCTAAAGAAATGAATCAATGCGCTTCATGAGTATATTGTTAGCATAGCATAAATGAGATTTTCAAACAATGTGAGGACATGAGGTTGATCGAGTGTCAGAAGCTCATCTCAAGGCACAGTGTGATAGAATTTGAACATCTCAAAGCAGTTCTTGCAAAAGTCAAGACAAACCCTCATCATCTTCTTGCAGACAATCGCGGAGATCCAGCTTCCCCAAATTATGAGGATCCTAGTTGATGGGAGTTTTTTTATACTGAACCATGCCCCAGTTACTAAATTGAAACCGGGAAGCCTTTGAATGGTTGAACCTCAAAAGAAAACAATGGACAGATCTCCATTTGCACACGTGGAGGTATAAATCAGATCCAAAGAACCAAGGGAAGCTAGATTAGTAGACAAACAAAGTCTTGCAGACTACCAATGCAGGGCCCTATCAAATTCTGCGGCCAACTGTTTTTGTTGGAGTATTAATTGTATGCGTCACTTATGAGTGAGAGAGATGGGTAAATGGATCTCTCCAAGATCCATTTACCCCATCCCAATGTTTAGTCCCACATCTACCAGTGGTGGGACTTGGAGGCTCTGTGGAGGCTATATAAGGAGCCCCAGACCTCCTATATCCATTGAGAAAAAGGAATAAAATATCCGTCCCTTTGAGGGCTTCTCCCGTGATTTCTCCTGAGGGAGTAGGGTTCCACGTTAAAAAACTCATGTTCAATGATGTTTATTCTTTATTTCTGATACTTACTTCCGCATTCCCTATTTTCTAACATGATATCAGAGCGGGTTCGATTCTCGAGGAGTTATTGTTGAAGATTTATTTATTGTCCGAGATTCGATTGTCAGTTTTTTAAAGATTATTATTCTCATACTCGTGGTCGAGGCCGATCTCCATCTTCAGTCCAGATCTAGGGTTCAATGTCTTGAACCCTAATTTCAAGCATCTTCAGTCCAGATCGAAGATTGCAGCGTCGCTTCCTCATCCTAGCCAAGCGACGTTTCTCATTCCCAGCCGCACCCAGGCTGGTTTGGAATGTATCTCGATATTTTATTTTGGTATGGAATGTATAAGATACTCCCCCCGTCCCCCAGTTCGCTGCCCCTCATCGCCACGTAAGCGTAAGGGCACCAGATGCAACGTACCTAGGGATGAGCATTGGGCTGGGCCGGTCCGGCCCAGCCCGAAGCCCAGCCCAAAAAGCCCGGCCCGGCCCAGGCCCAAAGGAATATCGGGCCGGGCTTGGGCCCAATATTTAGGCCCAAAATTTTTTCGGGTCGGGCTCGGGCTTGGCTCGGCCCAGCCCGACCCGGCCCAAGAGCCCGGCCCGAAGAGGGCCCGAATCCTCTCACATCCTACATGTATGAAAATTTCCACCTATTTCATGTGCACTCTCTTCCTGTATCATGTCTTCATACAATGTTTATAAATCAAGAAAGTCAAGCGTGTGACATGAGTTGATGATCAATGTATTTCAATTAAGAATTAATTTTCCTTAATTAGTTTTTGGTTTAGATTCTTTTGGTTATTATTGAATTTGTTAATATTTATTTTTTTCAATCAAAACATTTTCTATTATTGTACATTTATCCAATATGGGTCTTATGCCCATTTTTTAACATGTAGGATCTGGTGCACCTGTTATTATTAACTGGGTAAGTTTGGTTCACTCTTTCAATATCTATGAACGAGGCACATTCATGGTATCTAGCATTGAGGACACGTGTAAATTCGGATTTTGTAGAATTGAATTTTAGTTGTTCACAAGTATTATGGTACATGTTTTAATCAATTTTGGCTTGTTTAACTTGAGTTGAGATTAACTTGAAACAAAAGAGTCAAAGTTCATAATATCTAATTGGGAGATGGCCCGGCCCGGCCCAAGCCCGGCCCAAAGGAATTGGGCCGGGCCTGGGCTTGGGCCGAACAAAAAAAATTTTGTGGGCCTAAGCTCGACCCAAAGCCCGAATTTTTTAAGCGGGCTTGGGCCTGGGCCCTTCAAAGCCCAGCCCAGCCCGGCCCATGCTCATCCCTAAACGTACCCTAGCCGTGAATTCTCACATCATCCCGGCGATGCTCCTGGATCTCGCGATGAAGCAGCGCTCCTCTCCAAGCCTCGCGCCTTCCAGACTCAAGTCCAGGCATCGCGCAAACACCATCGCACGTTGGCGTTGACGCGCCTCAGGCCTTCTCCTCGCGCTCCCCAGTATCGCCTACACCTTCTCGGCTCGGTTTCAATTTACGGGCTTACAGGTCGGGCCTAGGCCCGTTGAATTTCAGAAATTGCAGCCCAAGCCCGAGCCCGGCCCGCAAGTACATGGGTCGGGCTCAGGTCGAGCCGGCCCGCTATATTAAAAAAATTAAACGTAAATATAATACACATTTAATATGTAAATATACAAATTGAATATATATTTCTTCAAAACATGAACATAGTTGATGTCTAAAAAGCATAGAATGATGGCAATTTAAGAAGGAAGATTAAATTTGTTATGATGAGAGGAGTTGAAATTTCACTTGAGAAACTGGGATGAGGGATTCAAGTCTGGACTTGATCTAATGATATTTGAGGATGGAATAAATCATTGAAGGCTTCATGAAACCTGAGTGTCAGCACCGTTAGCCAGTATGAGAACTTGGTTCTTGTACTAATCTCTTGACATTTACCTAAGTACCAAAGTGTGAATAAAATAAAAAATGTTGATTAGTGTGTGCCAACTTTTGGTAAGTAGAGCTAGCCAACAACAAAGCAAAGAAATATCAATGTCGAAAGAAAAGCCCTCATCCTACACGTCAAATATCAAAAGAGCTTACACCAAAGGCGAGCGCTCCCAATCATTTCAAAGTGTCCACTTGGATCACCGCTATTAGGACCAGGAGTCGAGCTTGCACCAAAAAAGGGCTCTGCATCGTAAATGCTAAAAATCTGGGTGTAGAAGGTATAATAGATACTCAAAAAAGGCACACGCCGGTGTATTCCCAAGAAAACAAGTGCAGACGGCTCCAACTTCTCTTGACGGATACACTGATCAACACTAAAAAATGCGTTTAGTCAATAAGGCACTCGAGAGGATCCTTGTTCCAATGAAGGGGAGAGAAGAAATGACATAATCCTAAACCCTCCATCAATTGGCTTGCCACCTACACTTGTAAGTCTGACAACTAAAGAGACGGTAGATTGGACGTAATATTTGATTTATTCCTTAGAGTTGAGGATTAGGTCCTTAGGAGAATTTCTTGGACCGAGACCTTCGTGACGTTGTGACTCTACTCTCGTGATTGCGGTCAACACTTAATGTCATATCCTTAGTTTATATGTATACAAGAGAGAATATGGAAAAATTAGAGAAATTGGATACCTCTTGATTAAGGCAAGGTTGAGCTTTAAGATTTTGGATCTCTAAAATTGTGAGTTCTTGAATGGATCAGATCATGTACGCACATGCACAAGGGGGATAATCCAGCTCATTCATTTTTAAGATGCTCGAGGACGAGCATAGTTTAAGTATATGGGGGTGATGAAACTCGATTTCATCTTAATTTACTAATATTAACCCCCTTGCTTAAATTACTGTCAATAAAAAATCAAATAAAACATTGTATATATCGGAGTCTTAGAATAAATAAAAAAATGCAAAAAATAACAAAAGTAAAAATTGTAGTGTTTTTATACCCTTAAAAATGCTCACAAAAATATTTCTCCCTCTGTTTGACCCCGTTTTCATTTTTGATCAATATGAAACTTGTAGATCTCATCGAGATCTACAACTTTCATGTTTTGAGTTTTTCCAAATTCGGTCTTTTTTTTTTGAAGCTCAAAAACGGGGGACGCACTCGTTGGTGCTCGCCCCATAATTATTGAAAAAAAAAGTTGAGAAACAGACTTACAGCGAGTATGCAGAGAGAAAAAGGGAGAGAGAAGAAACCCAAAACACCGAAGGTATCACAATACGATACCTCCACTACAGCAAGGACCCCCTAGGCAACAGACCAATCACAGACCATACGTGAAGCAGAGATGAGGACGTTTTCCGAGTAGAATCGTTGGCCAGCAAACAGGGCTTCATTCCTAGCAATCCAGATGCACCATAGCCGGGAAATAGAAGTGAGAATGTCGTTCCTACTCCTCGCCCGAGAACGAACCAAGCAACCGCAGAAGGAGGCGGAGTCCGAGACGTCAAGCCAACCCAAGTCCGCCCAAATGTCTTGCGTTTTCCCACAACGGAAGAACAGGCGGTCAGTAGACTCGTCCTCCAGATTGCACAGACCACAGGTAGGCGAAACCGAAGGGAAGAGAACAGAACACCGGCTGCGAGTTAAGAGACGCCCACGACGGAATAGCCATAAGAAGATGCCAATTCGTTCGGGAACCCTGAGGCCCCAAAAGAATTGACAATCCCGAAGCAAAGAATCATCAGCCACAACCAAGGGCGGAAGAAGAGCACGGTAAGCCTCGCGAATGGAGAAGGAGCCGTCCTTCCAACATAGGTGATCGCGACCCACAGAAGGCGAGGGCGAGTCCGCAAGAACCTCCAGCAAAGCCATGAATTCCAATTGGCGCTGATCGGAAAGGTTGCCCACAAATCTGGGCCCCCAAGCGACCTCTTAAGGATGTTTCCTCGCCTCTTCGCGTTGGTGGTTGATAAATTCGGTCTTTTTCTCCTCATGCATCTTTGTATGAATAACCTGATTGGGTCACGTGGCGCTTTCTGGTTGTGCCACGTGGTCCGCTTCTTTACGCACCACACACCCTCATTTCTCCATCGTCTGATCACCCTCTTCTCCTTTGATCCCCGCCGCACGTTCCCGCTTCATTCCTAGCCCTTCGATCCATCTCCAAATGATATCTGGACCGTCTGCCCCCATCTTCTTCTCCTCATGCCACGTGTTGCCTTCCATCACTGCCCGATCTTTTCCATCAACCTCAGTCCCCACCGCTGGTGCGCACTTATCGTATCTTGCCCGTTCGCCTTCGCCCACATCTCCTCACGACACGTGGCGCTCTCCTCAGCCATTGATCATGCCCTTCACCGATCTAATCCGAGTCGCTCTTTAGCACCTTTCTCTCGACCGTTGGATCGTGAGATCCAACGGCCAAGAGATCATCTCCTACCTACGACCCTCTCTCTCCCACGTCTTTCGCCTCGCGCACGCCTCTCCCCCTTTCCATTTCCCCCATCTACGTAGCCATTTTCTCCACTCACAGATCACACTCACCCTTAGATCAATCATTCGTGATCCTCGTGGGGCACGCTCGCCATGTCTCCCTCCCTATCGCTCCATATCGCCCTTTCAAACCACGTTGCCCATCTTCTGAACCACTAGCCTCCGCCTTTAAATAGACCTTCGCCGCCGCATGTCCTCCCCGTCCACCTTTACGAGGGGCTCTGCCCAGCACCACTCCGCCTCCCCGTGACAAGGGGATGTTGAATCGAAGGCGCCAAGACGGCGGTGCCTCCGGTGTCGACCCCTGGCCTTTGTAGGCCAGGTCTCCGGCACTCGCTCGCCAACGAGCTACTCTTTGTGGCAGCAGGAGTCCAGCGAAGACCAAGATTTCATCTAGAAGCCTGCGCACTGGCCCGACGATCGCCCAAATCCTCCAGGTAAGCTCTTGATCCTTCTTTACTTTTTCACTGAGTTTCTCCGAATTTTTTAGGCTGCTCCTCGCATCGTCCTCTTCCATTCATCATCACCTTTGTTCCGCCTCACATCGATGATCCTCATGCACCCCGTCGATAGACTTCTCTCCCTTCTCCATAGCCAGATCATCTCCAACCCACCTCTTCTCCTGCCTCGCCAGAGACAGAGCTTTGTCCCCTATTCCTCCGTTTGTCGGGGATCCATCCCACTCACGTCACTTTTCCCCCACGCACGCATTGGCTTGGAAACTAACATATGCAAGCCATCTACTTTAATAGTCGGAGCTCTCGTCGGGGGGATTTCAGGCTCACCATCTCCGACGACTTCAAGTCGCCTCCACCATCCAGTCCGCCCTGGCGAGCAACGGACGTCGGAGCTTCCTCTCCATCAACTCAGGATTCTTCGTCGAGCTTCAAACGTCGCCCCACGGCCGGGTGGAGCCTGGAGAGCTTCGTCGGAGCACAACCAACACCGCCGCAGGAGGCAGCGGAGACGATGAACCTTGACGTACAGGCATCGTCCGATTGGCAAGATCGGACGGTCCACAGTAAGCCATGTCGCCACCATCGCGCACTACAGCTATCGTCTGATCTCCGAGATCGGACGGTTCACAGGAGTCCATGTCGCCGCTCCGAACCTCCACTCCGCGCCTCCAAGTGCGGAGCATCCGAGCCTCATCCGAGCTTCTGCAAGTGACACGTGACCCGAGCCACCTCCGAGCGTAGCACCCGAGTCTCCATTGACCACCGAACCTAACCTCACGTGCCCGGTCATGTGAGGTTTGGGTAATTTGCAGGGAGGTCCTGAACATTTCTTCAAGTTGTATTCAGGTCCTTATTCACGTGGAAACCACGCGCACCTAGGGGAAATTGCAACCAGCCTCCGTCGGGTCTTAAAAATTGCAATTCTTCCCCCACGTATAGGTAATTTATAGGGAAATCCTCACGCTTTATTTTATTTACATTTAGGTCCTCCCAGGGACATGTTTGTAGTATTTGTTCTAATTATTTTCATGGTTTTCTTACGTTTATGCCCTTGATCTCTTTTGTTAATATCTTGAGCATCTGAGTTCTGTTTGAGTCGATTTTGGTCTCGTTTTGAAGCTAGCTTCATTATCTTTCTGATGGCATGATTGATTTCATGTTTTGACGCTCTCAGCTATGATGCTTCATTTTAATAATTAAGTGTCCCCCATGTAATGCTTTTCATGCCTCCAATTAATTTATCAATGGAACTTGTTTCATGATTCGAACCTGAAATTAACTATTGTTTAATGGCTCAAATATTTTGTCTAATTACGTCATCTTTGCATCATCATTATGTCGCATGGTAAATAAATCAAATAAAAATTGTATGTCTACATGTGTCTGCATCGTTTGCATATCTGTGTGCATTGACCTATGAATTTGTAAATGTAACACTTAATCTAAATAATAAGGGTCTAGATTCATACTTAAAAGGCTCGTGTCCCTGAGTTCGACCTAGGGTTTGCCCAAGCAAAATAAAATCGACCGTTTTTATTTAATCGGTGATTTTTCTAAGCGATTTTTGATTAATTCGAATTTATCCGACTGCAACAAAATCGCTAATTCGACATAATTAAAAGGGTGAAATTCGAGTCTATCAAAGGCTGAGAGTAAAAAAAAGCCATGACGTGTTAAGAAGAAAACAGAGGCTAGACCAGTTTCAAAAAAAGGAGGAAAAGAAACGGAAAGAAAGTCCTATACAAGAAAAAAACCGTACGCAAGTGTTTTGAAAAAAATATAAAAAAATCTGAAAAAGGCGCGTACAATTAAAAGCCATACGCAATTTCAAAAAAACTGATGATGGCAGTGGCTATTATAAAAAAAATTAGCCAGGAAATTTATTAAAAAAATGATGAAGAAATGCCGTAAAAAATGATGAAAAATGTTATCCATATTTTGAGAAACCGAAAAATATGTGATCGGCTTATTGGTTTCATGTTTTCCCCAATTTATGTCTTCTTCCAACTTGGTCGATGTCATGTATTCCGACTAGTATGGGAGAAAGGGGGCATAGTGTAGAATTCTTCGACATCATACGGCATCACCACTTTCAGTTCAGATCCAGACGACTATCCAGACTTCAGAGATTTCAGTCTCCAGATGCCAGTGCAGATTCTAGTCCAGATGCCTTCAGTTGATTCGGACTATACAAATTACATTTGTTCAGACTCGATGTCAAATTTTGAGTCAGTTTCAGACACGCACATGTATGCAGTCTTTCAGATGTGCACATGTTTGCCATCTTTTGTCATGGTCCCCATCATTCTTCTTGTTGTTTCGGTCAGAGTTTTCAAGTGAGCCATAGGGACTCCAGTGTAGAGGACCGTTCACTATACCATGTTGGCAAGGGTTTTCATGTGGTATCATAGGGACTCCAGAGTAGAGTATCATTCTTTGTGCCAGATGGGAGAGACCCAGTTCTCCGATGAGGAGACTTCTTTCAGACTCCATTCTCCATCGACCGTGGACTCCGACGAGGATTGCACTTCCACGGCCTTTTTCAATTTGGCACTTTTCAAAGATGGAGCAATTGTCCACATTATTGTGGCGGGCCAGAGTATTCCGACGAGAAGACTCATTTCAGTTGCAGTGTCTCTGACAAGCACAGTACAGAGAACATGCTCTCCGACGAGGAGATTCAACAGACTCACACTCCAGCCCGTTCGTCCTCCTCACTTGCACGACATGAGAAGCAACGTCCTCGACAGCAGCAATTGTGCACGTTGAGTTGATATTGTTCGTAGTGTCCTTTAGCGTGAATTTAGTTTTTTCTGTTTATCCAAGCTGAGCATTGCATTCTCCAGCTTGAGGGGGAGTGTTGGAGTATTCATTGTATGCGTCACTTATGAGAGAGATGGGTAAATGGATCTCTCCGAGATCCATTTACCCCATCCCAATGTTTAGTCCCACGTCTACCAGTGGTGGGACTTGAAGGCTCTGTGGAGGCTATATAAGGAGCCCCAGACCTCCTATATCCATTGAGAAAAAGGAATAGAATATCCGCTCCTTTGAGGGCTTCTCCCATGGTTTCATCCCGGTCCTTAGGGAGTAGGGTTCCACATAAAAAACCCGTGTTCAATGATGTTTATTCTTTATTTATGATACTTGCTTCCGCATTCTCTATTTTCCAACAGTTTTCACCACCATTTCACCACTCTTTCCTTCCCATCCCCATGTTCTATCACAACCAATACCCTTCTCTGCAATCCTTGTTTGTCGGTTGTCTACCAACAGCTCTTCCCCACCTCCACCCTCATCTCACCTCACCCACCACCATCATCGTCATAGGGATGAAAATGAATGTGAAGATCTTATCCGTTTGTGTTCATATTTATCTTCATTTTAAAGTGGATATGGATATCCTTATGTAAGTCCAACGAATATGGATATTCAAAATTTACATCCGACAAATACAAATTTGAATGAGAATGTTATTTTCTATAGTTTGACAAATACAAATACGAATATTAATGTCGAAAAATAAATAGATATGAATATGAATGGTGTTATTGTATTTCCATGATTAACAGCCACACAGCCATTTTCTACTTTGAGTGAACAAAGGAATTGTTAGAATAATTAGGCAAATAACAGTTAAAAATTCATAATTTATTTAAAGAGCAACATAAAAAAGGGTAAATTACTAAAGGGTAACATCTATGCCTTGATTCTCAATTAGAATTCTCATTTTTAAAATGTAATAATAAGAAACTAAACTTCAGACTTTAGCGTCTACAAAATGGCACAAAGATTCTTCACTTCCGTGATTATTATGCTTATTTCGTATATTATTTTTACCCAGGGATAATATAGTATGAAAATGTAACGTCCCGAGCTTATGTCCCCGGTTCGTTATTGAGGAAAACTGACCCCAACAACTTGTTGGATTCGGGCCCAAATGGATCCATTAACAACCACCGAAAATACTTAATCCCAAGTTGTCGTATCGTAATTCCCACCACTTATAACCTACACCCACACTTCCTGAGTTTTAGATGTGGAACTATGTGTGGGTGTTGGGATGTTACAGAAAATATGAGCTTCTTTATAGTATAAAAATATGAGCAGATTCTCCATTTCCATTTGGCTTACTTAATCATCTAGAATTTGACACTAACTTATCCCTCAATTTCACAATAAAAAATAAAAAATGAAGTCCGGCAGCTTTAACGAGTACATGCCTAATGCAACTATCACAACGTGAAGCAAGAGAAAAAAATCAATTTTGTCAAAAGAAGTTTTTGGGAATCATCTTTACCTGATTGTAAGCAAGTGCCATTGACACAGCACCCCTCATTAAACCTGCCCACCATATCGTTATCTGCAGATTTTGTTGCAATATTTTTAAAATAGCATTTTGAGGGGAAAAAACCGATAATCTGTTCGGAAAGAGATACCTACTTGCTGATTAAAGGTGACCTTCTCGTGCTGAGACTTTCTGGATAAATTTGAAAGGAAGGATAAAGGGAACACAAAGGCTGCTCTTCCTACCAAAACTAAGCCCAAGAGAATCGAGCTCACACAAACAGACTTTCCAGGACTGCCAATGTCAAGTACAAGCAACCAATAGCATGAGTTCGACTAGAAAAGAACAAAACTCAGATGCCAACTACAAAGTACACAATCAAAACCTCCTGCCAGTTATATAGCATTGATCCGATAATTTATGCTATGCAGTAATTATATATAAGCAAAGATGTATGCTTCAATAGAAAATCCTCTTCCAACTTTCAACATAGATATGCAGAAGGAACAAAAAAAAAGAAATTACTTGGAGAACATTCTATTCTGGATAAACCATCGTCATATTTTAAATAAAATTTCAAGATGAAGCTTGATTTCATCTTTCTCAAGTGAGATGCATTAAGGATAAGGAAGGTTACGAGCTTGTTACTCAGATGGGTATAGAGACTAGATGGAAGCGGTACTTCCATAAGCTTTTTATTGGGGAAGGAAATAGAGAGAATACTTTGAGTGATCTAACTAGTAGTGAAAGTTACTTGACTCGTGCAAGTTATAGACGAATACAAAGGAAGGAAGCAGGAGGCTATGAAGGTTATGAGACCTGGGAAAGGTGTAAGACCAGATGACATTCCTATATAAATATGAAGAGTTTTAGGTGAGCGTAGTTTGACTTGGCTTATAAATTTATTCAATATTATTTGACGAAGCAAGAAAATGCATGAAGATTGGAGGAGAAGCATCGTATTACTTCTTTAAAAGAACAAATGAGACATTCAAAAATGTTCAAATTACAGCGATATCAAGCTGATGAGTCACAATATGAAAATTTGGGAATGTGTGATTGAAAGAAGGATGAGATAAATTTTCAAAGTAATAGAAAACCAATTCGGATTCATGTCAGGTCACTCAACCATTGAAGCCATCCATTTGCTGAGAAGAACAACGGAGATTTATAGAGCTAAAAGGAAGAACCTCCGTATGTTTTTTATTGATTTGGAGAAGGCTTATGATTCTGTCCCACGTGAGATATTGTGGAGAGTTTTGGTGAAGAAACAAGTACATGTCCTATGCATTAACCTCATAAAGGATATATATGATAGGGCTTTATCTCGTGTAAGGATCCAGTCTGGGAAGATTGACTATTTTGACATCAACATCGATTACATTAAGGTTCAACTTTGAGTCCATTTCTTTTTATTTTGATTATGGACGAGTTGACAAGTCACATTCAAGATGATATCCCTAGATATATGCTATTTGTTGATGATATTGTGTTGATTGATGAAACTAGAAATGGAGTAAATAAGAAGCTTGAGGTCTGGACACATGCATTGGACTGAAAGATTTCGTATAAGTAGGGCTAAGACTGAATTATAGAGTGCACTTTTGATGGAAGCAATGATGAAGGAATCAAGGTGAAGAATGGTGATGATAGAATTCAGAAGAGGGATTCTTTTATATACATGGGATCTATTTTGCAATATGATGGGAAAATTGATGGAGATGTTACTAATAGAATAAATGTAAGCTGGCTGAAGTGAAGAGGAGCTTCTGTTATTGTCTGTGATAAGAAAATTCTTTTGAAAATCAAAGAAAATTTTTACAAAGCAGACGTAAGACCATCTATGCTCTATGGATCTGAATGTTGGCCTGTGAACAATAGACACGTGCAGAATGTCAGTAGCAGAAATGAAAATGTTAAGGTGGATGTGTGGACATGCATGTAAAAATCGGATTCGGAATGATGCAATCAGAATGAAAGTTGGTGTAGCTCCGATCGAGGACAAGATACGAGAAAACCGCTTAAGGTGGTTTGGCCATTTCCAAAGGAGGTCAGTTGATGCACCTGTTAGGAGATGCGAGTATTGAGATGTCGAGCCAACTAAGAGAGGGCGACGAAGGCCCAAGAAGTGTTGGAATGAGACTACAAAGGGATCTTATTTTTTTGGATCTAAGCCCGAGAATGACCCAAGATAGATCTGAATGGAGGCAAAGAATCCATGTAGTCGACCCTACTTAATGTGGGAAAATGCTTTGTTGTTGTTGTTGTTAAAGCTTGATTTCAACAACTGTCAACACTAACTTCATAACACGAAAAGGGAAACGAAAAGGCAATGATGCAGCTTACATATAGCAGAAGATAGATACCTGTCACTAGCAAATTTCCACTTTTCGATATCCAATGCATCCATGCCAACATAAAGAAAAATAAATATTTCTGCAATAAATGATAATGTTGCAAAAGCATGCCTGCAGAGTGCCAACCGAAAATCATAGATTAAATCATGAATTGATAATAATAACCCTAATCGAGTGACATCATAAATAGGTTTTACATTGGATAGCCATCTAACATACTTCGTTGTTACTCTTGAGCTTTCAGTGACATTATGCCAAGTGTAGTGGGACATTACAATTCCGCAGAAGAATACAGTCAGAATTCCACTCAAGGAAAACAGCTGCAACGAAGTCCAATCAAATAATCATTAAGAAAGCAACTACAAAATAGAACATCAAAAGGGATTATTGTGTGAGGATATGAAGGATAAAGTTAGAGCATATATGCTCACTTCAGCTAGTACATACGAAAGATAAGCCATCAGCATCATAAGTGCAACTTCACGATCAGTAGAATGCCTGAAAGAAAAGGGATCAAGGATGTTCTCTTGAAACAACAAAGGATAACTAGATTACATAAAATAAAAGCAGTGAGAATCACAAAATTTTAAGAGTCCAATACCCATAACTCAAGAGAACAGTAGTTTAAAACCCTTCATTTATACATTTCAGTACGATTTAAGCCATTCTTCTTCACCGTTGCATACCAATTTAATAAGACCAACTTGATCGTCCATTCTACTATTATCAGCCATTGTGTTGATTACACTGGTACCTGATAGTCTGATACACTTAATACCCTTGCCTTGTTTGCTTGTTTGGCATGATATTTCACCTGTACTTTTTTTTTGAATCATGAGGTGTGTATCCTGAAAGTGCATACCACCTCATATTTTTATTAAAAGGAAATAAGGTACATAATATTACAAAAACCAGGCCTCAATTGCACCCTTGAGTATCCGATTATATATTCAACATGAAAATGCTTCTGCCAAAAAAGCATGCCATTTCTGGCCAACCAAATAGCTATATACTTGGTAGGCCATATCACGATAGATCAGCAATATATCTCGCCGATATAACGGTATCGGTGGAGAGCCCATACCGATATCAGCCCAGATATCCATTTACCGGATATCGTCGATATGTGCCCAATATATCGACGATATATCACCGATATTGAACCATATTGCTCGAAATTGGTTAGTTTCAGTACACAATTTCCCGGATATCGACCGATATCATCGTATTTTGTCGATATCTATATATCAATGATATTACCCTTGTAAGCTGGTTTCACTACTTATTTTGCTACTCCTGATATAAAAACACATCATAAACTATCTATTTTGTTTCGAGACCTTCGTTTGGTTGGGTATGGTGCTACAGGAGGTGCATATGACGGTTCTTCAATTGGTGGACTTCACCCTCTTTGGAAATAGAGATGAAACCAAGTCTAATGCTGATCAAATAGGATCACAAGTCCAGAATACATCTCAGTAGTTAGCAGTTAGCTTTGTTGTTAGTTGTCAGCAATAACAACCAGCGATTTGTGCGATATAATGTGTATTAATATGCTAAATACACCTCATTCTCGCATATAAATATGTATTTGTATGTTATTTATTGTTTTAATACCTAAGACGGTCTTAATACGTGAAAAAAATCACTTTTTACGCCATTTTTGATCGGGAAGACCGATACGATATCAATATTTCCTACCTTGCCCTCCATGGAACTCCTGGTTCGAAACCCCTCGTAATTAGGTAATCTCTTTTATAATATTGCATTAATTTGCACTTGTTCATTTATTTTTGTGAATAGATAAATCTGTATACCAAAGAAACATTTTATCGTTAATCATTATGTACATTTTTTATTAAAACTCATCTCAATGCCATTCATTGTCTTCCATGAACAAAATAGGTGTTCAAAGTGTGCTTAACTTAGTTACTTTAATTCCAATTCCAATGTTTATTTTAATCACCAATCAACATTAATAACAATATGTTCCATATGACTAATATGTGCGATGTAAAGCTCATAGATGATCTATATGTGTCATCTAAGTGTATATTTGTAAGTTATTTAATGTTATAAGAACTTGTATTAAATCCATTTCCAATATCTATAAATCAGGAATCAATTAATATGATAGATATGTGTGATATATGGAGTATAACTGACCGATATATGTAATAGAAGTGTGTATTTGTAGGTTATTTGTTGTTTTAATATCTAGGGTGGTCTTAATTTCTGAAAAACGACAAAAGTGGCTTTTTGAGCCATTTCCGACATTTCCATCAATATCCGATATATACTTTTCTGGACGGACCGATACGATATCGATATTTCCTACCTTGGCTATACCCAATGATAGAGCCATCATTCATCCCAGTCCAGAGCCCCTCCAATCACCACCAAAGGAGGCCCAAAAGGATCCGTCATCCACAAAATCCACACCAATGAGGCGTGCACTCTCCCATGCATGCGAGGAGTCCATGCAAGCAAAGAAAAGGTGCTTGGCATCCTCCTATGATTCTCCACATCGTACGCAACTCGTTGCGCTCTGCAAAAACCTTGCAATACGAACACCCGTCATAATGCACCCACGCCTAAAGATCCAAAGGAAGACCTTGACAAACATAGGCATCCTCCATTTCCAAATCTGCATATAGTCTTGCACATAAATGTCAGGTTCAAACACGATAGATGCACACGTAACCTTGCATGCCTTCTTCATCGAAAAAATTCCATCCCGTCAGATCCATGAGTCCCTGCCATTCGTTGGACATGCCACTCCAAAAAAGAAGTCCTAACGGTTTCTCTAGACATGTCCGCTCAAAAGAATGGAGTCCAAGTGTCGTTCGACCATACATATGAGATCCTAGTACTCGGATCCACAGTCATAATGACGAAGCGCGGGAAGCAATCACACAAGTTTCACATATACATGACTTTTATATTGCGACATCTAATGTAAATCCGTTAATAGCAATTCAAAGTTTGCTATTTTGAGAGTTTGGCCTATTTCTGTAGGGCCCCTCGCTTATAAAAGAATCATTATGACAACTCATCAATCTATTAACTCACACACTTCATGATATCCGTTCTTGTGAGTTTCATGTGAATAAGAAGATTTCCCAGGAAGCTCTGATTATCATGGAATGCATTCTACGTATTATTCTTTTGACACCTCCATACTCTTTGTTCTGTTTGCATATAATTGTTATTTTTTAAAGGGTTTATAAGATTGTCGCATTTATATTTCTTTTGTCTAAGTTGTGTCCTTTGTAAAGGCGCTTTATCCTACACGGAAGAACCTTGGGAAGCTGAATACTAATTGATGTACGAAGGCTTGACTACGCAAGAAGTAATTCTAAATAGTGAGTGTTTGTGAGTCCTAAATAAGCCAAACTTAGACGCGTACTATACCCCTTAAGTAGGTTGAACGTGTATAAATTTTTATGTTTTGCGGTTTCTTATTTTCGGTGGTCGATTATAACTTTAAATTTGATTAATTTATCATTAAAGATGTATCATTGAAAGCTCTTCACCCCCCTTAGAGCATTTTCAATCAGTTGAACATTTTTTGAAATAGCCAAGACGTTCTGCTAAAACAACTGAAAAACTTGCGAAGTCCACATGAAATTGATGTTACTTTTTGAAAATAAATAAAGTTGGAACCTCATTGGATTCGCATATAAATGGGAATAGTTAAATAATGTGGGTCTCTTTTTATCCAAAATGACTCAAATACCATATTATATCCTTCTCTCAATTAATGTTCTTACACAAGTTGTAGGATCGGACTTTTGCTTCATAAACTAGCAAGCACAATTATGAGTCTAGAACCCATGTAAATTTCATTATTACTTAAAAGATGATATAAATGAACCATAATAAACTTCTAACTCATTACATCAACAAACATAAATCAGGCAAAATCCGAGCTTAGCTCACATGCATTTGACTGCTCATTTGATTTGCAATCTGGGCTACTTTTATGTGTTATTGTGCCGAACCTAATAATGACAATCATTGGATCCATAATCGATGGTATATCCTATCACTACCGCATTTTCGAAATGACAGAGAGTCCACCTTGTTTGAATAGTATTACAAGGTTTCACAGAAAATTTACGCAATTATTTGGGTTTCTAAAGTCTCGGCGAAAATTTGGCTAATTTTGATGGACAATTCAGAAACTAGAGCATGAATTGACTATTGGTTTAAACGAAAGGACAATTTTAATACAAACACAAACAACATAGAAATGGGGTCAAAATACATACATAAACGAGTTTGAGAAGAATTTAAGCAGCATGCAACTTCATTGAAGTATGAATGTGCTCGGTGTTGCAAAACCTAAATAGCACATCAATGCCAATGCGTAATATAAATGATAAGATCGTGGAGAAATAGATGGATATCACAATACAATCGACAAAAAAGGACTGGTTGTGCACTGTTTCTCGGTAATGAGAATGATTGAGGCACTCAAAACCTACGCAATGGTGTTTAAGACTAATAACAATAGAGTAATGATGAGTTGATGACAGAATGCCACATTTGGCTTTTGTTATGAGTTCAGAAATTTTCAAGAGCGAGGAATCTAAGTGAAAGATAGCATTGTTATCGTAAGACAAACCTGCCAAAGTACAACTTTTTGATAGTGTATGCACTTAACAGCCCAGTCTGCAGAAAGAATGTAAGCAAAAATTATATCTCTAAAAGATCAAGTCGAGAACGCCATATGTTGTCCAAAGTGATGAAAAACAAACACAGGACTTACCAGGATCCCAAGAAAAGTGCTCGCAACAAATAAATAGATGAAGTTCGCAACAAACTGCAAGGCAACCTTTGCATCGATATGAACCAGATCAAAGTTCTGGATTGCATCAAATAGCACCACCGAAGTAGCATCATTGATGACACCCTCTCCAAATACCAAACTATAAAGCAAGGGAGTCTCATCTTGATTAAGAACCTACAAAAGAAAATACAGCGTTAACAAGGAAAACTTTTGTTCCCATTCAGATGAGCAATTGCAGCTGGACAGAACTTTCATACTTGAAGGGTGCAAACTGAATCTGTTGCTGAGAAGATAGCTCCAATTGCTGAAAATTTTGAGGTCATAATGAAAGCAAGAATGGATTAGATGTAGGAGTGGACAAAGATGGTAACAGAAATACAGTGGACGCTTTTGAATAAAATAATACCAAGATAATCCCCAATATCCAGCAGGCCAATATCCAGTTTAGCAAATAATTCAACAACACCTGGATCGATTATCACCCGTTAGAGATGCTACAGAAATATAAGGATCGTGCAGATTTAATACATCAAACAGAAAGATAACAGCTATTATTTAGTACAAACCAGAAAATATGAATTGTTGGTAGAATAGAATTGCATATCATTATAGAGACCCTCGGGCTCTCTTATATAGGAGAAAAGCCATGAGTAAATTACACAAGCGGCACATAATAGAAATAGAAATAAAAAATAAATACAATGAGATACAAATATCTCAATACTCCCTTTCAAACTGGAGCATGTATGTCTATCATGCTCAACTTGGAACATCTATGAAATGGACCTCTTGCAAGGGCTTTTGTGAATATATCAGCAGTTTGATCTCCAATAGAAACATGGAAGGCGGATATGAGACCCTTCTGGATCATGTCTCTGGTATAGTGGCAATCCACCTCTATATACTTGGTCCGTTCATGGAATGCAGGATTATTGACAATAAAAAGAGCTGTTTGGTTGTCGCATAGAAGTTGCATAGGAAGAGGTATCTCAACAGCAAGATCAGTCAAGACCAATCTAACACACATCATCTATGTGCTCCCCTGAGCCATGGCTTTGTACACAGACTCTGCATTGGATCTAACAACCATTGTCTGCTTCTTGCTCTTCCATGACACGAGTGAGCTCCCAACAAAAATAGCAAAGCCAGAAGTAGACTTCATGTCTTTAGGGCATCCTGCATAATCTGCACCTGCACATGCTATCACCTCAAGAGAAGTACCTCTGATGAATATGAGACTAGTACCTGGTGAAGTCTTCAAATATTTCAAAATCATATACACAACATCCATATGTACCTTCGTGGGTTGCTCCATGAACCAACTCATTTTTCTTACAACAAAGGATATACTTGACCTGGTGATAGTAGCATAAAGGAGATTCCTAACAAGCTCCATGTATATCATCTTGTCTACCTCCTCGTCATCATCATATACTCTCATGCTCAGATCCATAGGACTAGTAGCAGGTTTGCACCCCGCCATCCCTGTCTCAAGAAGATCAGTCACAAACTTCCTCTAGGTCATCACAAGACCACACTGGTTCCTGGCGAACTCTAATCCAAGTAACGGAGACTACCAAGATCTTTAGTCATAAACTGTTGACCTAGGAACTCCTTGGCAGCCTGAATGTCGTGTTCATCATCACCTGTGACAATAGTATCATCAACATAAATCAGAATGGCAATTGTACATCTCTGTGTCCTCTGAACAAAAAGCGGATGATCTGCAGTGGACCGTGCAAACCTCTGGTGCTCTATCAACTCTGACAACTTTTGGTACCAAGCTCTCGAACTCCGCTTCAGGCCGTAGATCTCCATATGAGGCCCACACGCCTTCTGAGACTCCCCCTCAGCAGTAAACCCGGGTCATTGCTTCATATATACCTCATCTTGTAGATCTCCATATAGAAACGCATTCTTCACATCAAGTTGGTAAAAAGACCAGTCCCAAGTCACAGCAACTGATAGAAGAATGCGCAATGTCAAATGTCTAGCCACTGGTGAGAAGGTACCCTGATAGTCCACTCCACAAGTCTGGGTGAACCCTCGTGCTACAAGCTTTGCATTGTAGCGATCCGCAATGTCATCTGCATGTTGCTTTACCGTAAAGATCCATTTGCACCCACAACATAGGCATCTAGAGGAGCAGAAACAACACTCCAGGTACCACGAGACCGCAAAACGGCCATCTCCTCCTCCATGGCAAGCTGCCAGCTACTATCATGTACCGCCTCCTGGTATGTTCGTGGGATAGTAACAGCAGAGAGTCCCACAACAAAACTCTTGTACTCCTCTAAAAGATGATCCAAGGAAACATGAGCAGGAAGAGGATAAGAGGCGCAGTTACGACGTAGCTTGCTCAAAGCAATATGTACATCAAGATCACCAACCTCTCTGTTATCTGGTATCAACTCCTCAAGTATAGTATCTTGTGGTAACAACATATCACCAGTGCCATCAATAGAAACAATATGTTCAGTACATACCTGAGGCATGTTGGATGACGGGGAAGGCGCACGAGCAGAGGGGCAAGTAGAGGGTCTACGAATGTAAAACCATGGCAGGAACTGTGTCAAGGTAGACGGAGGTGGAGGTGGTGGAGGAGGTGGTGGTGGAGATGACTATGAGTCAACATGAGGTGGTATTGGTGGAGATAACGGAGGTAGTGGAACAAAAACATCCTCTCCAGAGTCGGAGTTAGACAACCTGTCACCTGTAAGAGAGATACATAATAGACTCAAAAAATGTGGCATCAGTACTCATATAATACTTACTCCTTATATGATCAAAACATCTATACCCTTTTTAGGTATGAGAATAGCCAATGTACACACATTTAACAACTCCTGGAGAGACCTTGTTACGACCACGAGTAAAGTTATGGACAAAGGCCACAGACCCAAAGAATGAGAGTAAGAGAGAATAGGTCCTTCTCGAGAAACGCAATCAAGAAATGAAACTTTTCTCCGAGGGCAGTGGAAGGCATGCGGTTCAGTAAGTAGCATGCAGTGAGGCCGCATCACCCCAAAACAAATGAAGAGCTCGACTATGAATCAAAAGAGTCATTGCGACATCAAGAAGATGACAATGTTTGCGTTCACCAGCACCATTATGCTGTGAAGTGTAAGCACAAGAAGTCTGATGAACAATACTAAGAGATCTAAGAAAGTCAGACAGTTGTAAAGTGGAGAATTCCAAGGTATTGTCAGTACGAATAAACTTCACATTAGAGAAAAATGTTCTTATTTTCAATAAGAAACGATTTAATGAGAGGACCAGCTTCAGACTTATTCTTTATCAGGAAAACCCAAGATAATCTAGAAAAATCATCCACAACGACCATAGAACCGATGTCCCTGATGATCGGGAACACAACTAGGACCCATATGTCAAAATGAAACAACTCAAACGACTGACTGTTGTGACGACTCTGGCGACACAGAAAAGAAGAATGATGGTGCTTCCCAAGCTGGCATGCTTCACGCTCCAAGGTGGTATGAGTAGAGATCTGAGTTAGAATATGACACAGCTTCTGCAGATGAAGGTGTCCAAAGCAAAGATGTCGTATGAAAGGAGAGATTGATCCAGAAGGAATGGTAGCAGTACCAGCACATGGAAGTTGGACCACTCTGTAAAGTCCTCTCTGCTCACGACCACATCCAATCACCCTTCCCGTGAATATGTCCTAAAATACAAGAGAAGATGGGTCAAATATGACACGATAATGTAAATCTTTTGTAATCTGACTAATAGACAAAAGATTCATCTGAAAAGCTGGAACATGTAAGACATTCTGTAGGCACATCAAGGGTGCTAGGACAATCTCTCTCTGACCAACAATAGGGAGATGAACCCCATTTGCAATCACCATTGATCTATCAGGAGGGATAGCTTTGTAAGAACTAAACTGAGCTTGATCTCCACATATATAATGAGATGCTCCGGAGTCTATGATCCAATCAGTCAAATATGAACTGCTACAACTAGTAGGTGCATAAGCAATACCTAACAAGCTCATAGAAGGTCTGGCAACAGCCGCAATGTCTGAAGATCCTGCGACTGGGGTAGGCAGTGTGGTCGTCATTTCTCTCAATATTGAGACAATATCGTCCAACCTCGCATCAAGAGGAGGAGCCGAAGTAGTCTATGTCTGCTCAGGTATACGGGCAGACACATGATACCCATGCTTCAGAAAGCATGTCTCCTCCGAATGACATGGACGGTGGCAGTGCGAGCATGGGCCATATTGACGTCCTCCTCGACCATGGGATCCTCATCCGTGAAACTGAGAAGTACCCCCTCTGCCGCATAGAAGCTGCCATCGCAGAGGGAGTTTGGGCCATGGTAGTAGACGGAGTAGTAATTCTGCTTAACCTCTTGTAGACCTCCTACATTGGTGGTATCGTCTCTCCAGTAAGCAGTTGAGTACATGATGCATCGTACTCAGAGTCAAGGGGTAACAGGAGACTCCTGTAATAGTGGTATTCTAGTATGCATGTTGCTACTCAATGCTGATAGTAATGGGCATAAAGCTAACATGCCTCGGAGATGCAAGAAGTGGGCATGAAGAGACCGGTCATTCTGCTTGGTCGAGAATATTTCGTACTGCAACTGGAGGACCTTGCTCTCATTCCTGCTTGCCCATATGTATTAGCTAGGATGTCCCACATAGCCTTGGTTGTGGGTTAATTGACAATATCGTTGACAATCTCCGTGGTGAGGGTCTCGAAGAGCCAAATCCATGCATAGGCATCATCTTGCTTCCAAGAAGCATTAGTCCCAGTCTTATCCGTCGGCTCGGAATCAGTCAAAATATGCTCCTTGTTATGGCACTGCATAAGGGTGTGAAACTGCATGGACCACAACTCGTAGTTGGTCCTATCCATCTCTACGATGGGAGTCGGGCTCTTGAAGACACCAAACGATGAAAATGTGTCACCCTTGTTCTTTGCCATGATGAAAAAAATACCGAAATCCGAAAAAAAACTGGGGAGCGGACTACTCTGAGCAAGTCTACTTAGTCATATGAAGGATTGGTTGTACGCGTAGACTCATACAACCATCTTCTTCAATCCTTATTGTAGTCTAGGCCCGAAAATCTCGTTGTTGTACTTATTGATATTGGAAAAATTATCTCGTTTGTTCGAGTTAATGATCTGAACGAGTCGCATATACACCCTAGTACATGTTCCTCGACGCTGAGGGCATCCTCGAAGAGCGGGAGATTTCGTAACATTTCTAATTGGTTGTCTTGTCTTTCTAATAATTGTTTAATAGTTGGCATGTCGAATCATATATATTTTAGAATGGGCTGGTTTAGATCCATCTTAACCTGATGATTATGAATTATTTCCATTCAATTGGATTAATATTTTATCGATGTAAAATATTTAATATCAAATCATGGAAAATTCGAATTATGGTTTGAAATTCATGGATTTATACGGGATCTTCAGTATTTTCGACTGCTACAACCATCTTCTTCAATCCTTGTTGTAGTCTAGGCCATGGGATCCTCATCCGTGAAACTGAGAAGTACCCCCTCTGCCACATAGAAGTTGTCATCGCAGAGGGAGTTTGGGCCATGGTAGTAGACGAAGTAGTGATTCAGCTTAACCTCTTTTAGACATCCTACATTGGTGGTATCGTCTCTCAAGTAAGCAGCTGAGTACATGCTGCATCATACTCAGAGTCAACGGATAACAGGAGACTCCTGTAATAGTGGTATTCTAGTATGCATGTTGCTGCTCAATGCTGATAGTAATGGGCATAAAGCTAACATGCCTCAGAGATGCAAGAAGTGGGCATGAAGAGACCGGTCATTCTGCTTGGTCGAGAATATTTCGTACTACAGCTGGAGGACATTGCTCTCATTCTTGCTTGCCCCTATATGTTAGCTAGGATGTCCCACATAGCCTTGGTTGTGGGTTAATTGACAATGTCGTTGACAATCTTCGTGGCGAGGGTCTCGAAGAGTCAAATCCATGCATAGGCATCATCTTACTTCCAAGAAGCATTAGTCCCAGTCTTATCCGTCAGCTCGGAATCAATCAAAATAAGTTCCTTATTATGGCACTGCATAAGGGTGTGAAATTGCATGGACCACAACTTGTAGTTGGTCCTATCCATCTTTACGATGGGAGCCGGGCTCTTGAAGACACCAGACGACGAAAATGTGTCACCCTTGTTCTTTGCCATGATGAAAAAAATACCGAAAAAAAAAACTGGGGAGCGGACTACTCTGAGCAAGTCTACTTAGTCATATGAAGGATTGATTGTACGTGTAGACTCATACAACCATCTTCTTCAATCCTTGTTGTAGCCTAGGCCCGAAAAACATGATTTATATGTCTGAAATCACAGTTTCTGATCGAAATCAAACCGTATAATACTGCGACAGCAGCCGAACTACGATCCGCAGGAGGTGGGGCGGCCCATAACCTGCAGGAGTGGCTATGGCAGACCGCCTGCAAGGTTGCGGCAAGCGGCCTGCGGGGGTGTAGGCAACGACCGGCTGGGGGGCCGGTGGCGGCTAGCGGGAGGGGCAAGCGGCGGCAGCAGCGGGGTAGGGTTAGGGTTTTTGCGAGATACAGGAACCCCGGTCTAGGACCGTTACTCCGATACCATGTTGGTAGAATCAAGGCCCTAAATGTCGGTTTCAGTCACCATTTCGGTGACCGGTCGAAACGGAATTTCAGTCGAATTTCGGTTAAAATTCGATCGAAATTTTGGTCATTTCAGACATTTTTTATAATGTCCTTCATATTTCGATCATTTCGGTTATTTCGGTTGAATTTCGATTTCAATTGGATATTGATATTCGACGGAAATTCAATCGAATTTCGCTGAAATTTGAGGTCATAGGTAAGATAGAATTGCATAACATTATAGACCCTAGTGCTTTCTTATATAGGAGAAAAGTTCTGGGAAAATTACATAAGGGGCACAAGAAAGAAATAGGAATAAGAAATAAATAGAAGAGATACAAATATCTCAACATGAATCAATAAGAACTGAATAAGGCTTGCAATGACAATATGGTACTAAGTCCCGATTCATACTCTTGCATAATGTGCTACAACTCAGCAAATAGCTAATAAAGTGATTAGCCAGCATATATTTCACTGGTCAGGATACTCTTGCTCTAGTTTTCCAATAATTAGGAACAAATTATCCCCTTAAACGGGCATATTGGCTAGTCCTTATGTTGCCTTTCCTATGTTCACGTGGCTAGCTATTAATCTGCTGCCAAACAAATCAATCCTAAATCATACTTTGACTTAGATATAAATAAGCAATCAAATTCGATTTATAAAAAAGTTTACTTCCAGCGTCTCTTCTATTCAACAGCTCAGGAGTACGCTTAGCATTTGCTCACCCACACTTTAGAACAAGGGTAATGATTGATGTTCATTATAAATTTATAATTTTGCCAAACACCATTAGGAGGTTTCTCTCATTAGATATTATGCTGGATCCAAGCATGTATTTTGTCATAACTACATAAAAATTTTACCACCATAAACAATACATAAATCATTGCACTTTGAAGACAATTTCCATGGCCGTGAAGGGTGAGCTAGATAAATAGAAATTTCAATGAAAGTTCATCAAACTGGAGAGGGTAGAAGACCATTAGGCCAAGTATACTTTCAAATTCATCCGGCCCGATTGTTGCGGAAGTCCTTGCATTATATGAAGGGTGCTGGATAATATGATGAACCCAGTTAAATCCACTTTTTCCCACGTAGAGCACTACTGGCTTATTTTTGACACCAAGAGTATTGCCAATGGGAAGAGGGATGGAGAGAGGGGTTTCATGTAGAAGGTGGAATCCGTCATGGCTTACAACATGTTGGACCGGTCCTCTGGAGCACATCAAGGTTAAAAAATGAGACATGTCAATGTTCTTTTTTATATTAGCAACCGATCGATCAGAGGGTGGGTGAGTTCAGCATAGGAGGAGCATGAGTCACGGTTGTCCATAGGCGCTAATGCCCTTCATTTTGGCAGGGGATATGCTCAGCTTTTTTACTGGCTTCTACAAAGTCCCTGCAGACTTGAGGCAGATACTTCTGTTATAATATGCTGATGAAGCTATCCGTTTTCTTTAAGAGACGAAGTACAAGGCAATTCATGTGAAGGCACTAGTGAAGATCTTAAGCGAGGCCTTAAGCTAGCAGATGAACAATAGGAAGACGGATTTCGTCGCATTTAACATTAGCGGCAAGGAGGTTGAGACTTGTAGGAGAACGTTAAATACAAGGAAGGTCAGTGTGCCTTTAATCCTTTAGTCAACTCTTCATGTAGGCAATGAACTGGAGTCCAGTGGTAGAAAAGGTGGAGAGGAGGTTGTGAGGCTGGAAGCTAAAGTAGTTGTTAAGGTGGTTGCATGGTTTTACTGGGTTTTATATTGTTGGCTCCACAGAATATTTAGAGGTTCATCTTTAGGCCATTAATGAAAGTGGAGAAGCACATCGATGGGGTCCAAAGAAGATTTGAAGGAGGCGGGAGGGTAGGGTGCCTATTTAGTTAAGTAGGAGAAAATGAATAGTCCTTGCTGTCGAAAGGGGGACGTCTTGTCCTCCTCAAGGCGGTGCTCTCTTCTATCCCGATCTATTTCTTGTCTAATCGTCGGATGCCGGTGGGGATTCGTAATCGGCTCGAAAAGCTGATGCGAAGATTTCTGTGGGGCAAAAATGGGGAGTCGGCGGGGGGGATGCATTTGGTGGGGTGGGACAAAGTTACTCATCGCAAATGTGAAGGTGGCTTGGGTGTGCGTAGGCTGGAGCTCATGAATGAAGCTTTCCTTCTTAAATGGGTAAAAAGGATCTGGGGCCCTGGTGAAGACTTCTACTCTAGGATTCTGCGTAAGATTCACGGTGCTAGCGGGGCCGTTCCTTCCTCGGTTGCTACGGTGGGACCTCAGACACCTTTTTGGCGTGGGGTGTTGGAGGTTTTTTCGAAAAATCAAGCGTTGTTTAAGCCGGTTTTGGGCAGCGGTGCTTCCTACGGATTTTGAAAGGATGATTGGATGGGGAGGGGGACTTTGTGCTCGTGTTTCCCTCGCTTGTTTGCGTTGGCTGCTGAAAAGGATGCCTGCGTCGCCTCTTGCTGGTTGGATGGTTGCTGGTCTCCGACCTTCCTTGCCAACTTCTCAGATCAAAGGATGGAAGATTTTCTCGGCCTTCTGGACGCTGTCAAGGATGCCAGCACTCCTTCGGGCGGGAGGGACCATTGGACATGGTGGGGAGGCCCTTTTTCGACGAGGAACGCTTATGGAGCAATTTCTAGGCCTCCGCCAGCTCGGTCGGACTCTCTAGTGCGTGATTGCGGCTTCTTTTGGGATCTCAAGCTTCCCGAACGCCTGGGTTTTTTCCTCGGGCTTTTTCATAGGCAGGGGCTGATGAGGAGGAATCGTTGCGTGAGGTTGCTTGCCAATGTCTCAGATAGATGCGTCTTATATGAAAATGCGGTGGAGACCATTGATCATCTCTTCTTCGCATGCCCTAAGGTCAACGGGTTTGGCAGGAGCCGGCCTTTAATTGGGTGTGCACTTCGGGCTTGGCGGCCTTTTGTGTTTCGTTGGTGGCCGACAGAAACAGAGAGAGGAGGGATATATTATGGCCCATTGCGATCTTGTGGGCGATATGGTTGGGCCGAAATGCAGCTCTCTTCTCGGGTCAACGTTTTTACAAGGAAAACATCCTTATCCACTGTGCGAGATTGGTAGAGGAGTGGGTGGTGCTTTAACTCTCTGTATGGCTCCTTTTTATTTCGCTATGTAAACTGCATGTTTACTCTATACTCATTTTAATCAATTAAGGCAAACACCGATGAGTGTCACCCCTTTTTTTGGGCATCAAAAAAAAGAAAATGAGTAGTCTTACATAAGAGGAAGGACTTGGTTTTAGAAGGTCGAAGACCTTTATGTTAGGATTAGAATCAAATTAAGATTAAGAATCTTAATGGGATTGGACTCCTAATCCTAATAGTTGTTGAATTGTATTCTATTCATAGTCCTATTGAGAATATATAGAGGGGGTGGAGGCATTGCCTCTACACCACCACAAGAACAATGTAACCCCCTAGAGAGAAGGGGAGAGAGAGAGAAGAGAGGAAGAGAACAAGGGGACGGGGAGAGTTGTACTCGTTCTTCTTTTAGTGATCTTTCTTCTCTGGTGATCGCGAGAGGTGATCGACCATCGTTATATTCGGTGTTCTTCCTTTCACGTGCTTCCGTGGTGGTGGTCGATTGTGCATCCGCTTTTGTATACGGGGGATTCGTATCCGCAACAACCGGTATCCGAGAGGGGATGAAACTAGCGGGTCGTGTTCCCATTAACTAGTATCAGAGCAGAGTTGGTACCAGGTCATGTCCCAACAACTTGTATCAGAGCGAAGACAATACCAAAGCGTACCCCCATCACTTTAATGAGAATTTCCTAACCATGTGGGTGTCAAAGTTGGTTGGTGACATAGGTGCTATTGGGCCTTTATGAGTGGGAGTTGTTCAGTCTCACATGAATGAGTAGTGGGACTTTTTGATTTAGTAGAGCTATAAATAGAGTCACACACCTCTTATACTCGTTGAGAGATTCTAAAAAAATATCCAAGCCTTTAAGGTTTTTCCCATGGTTTCATCCCACTCTTTAAGGAGTAGAGTTCCATGTAAATTAAGGTTTTCTCCTTGTTCTTGACTTTGTATTACCCTATTTATTTCCACAGATGCTATAAGTTGTTTATGGCAAAATCCTTTGCTTGAAGGAGAGAGTGTTCTATAATTGAGGACCTACATGTTTTAGAAGGGGCTAATGCGCACTTTTCCTTTAGTAATGCCATGTACTTCATGATACAATTGGATAATGGGAGGGACTTCAAGTTTTTGGCAGATGATTGGTCTAGGACGGTGTTACTAGCGGAGAGATTTCTAAGGCGTTTGGCCAAGGTAGAAAATAGACGAATGGAGGTGGGTTGATGTTGGAATGGGGGGAGGCTCCGTTATTTCGTGGCTTCTTTTGGGTTAGACATTCACAAAGTTTCCTTCGCTCGTCACTTACCGTTTGTAATGAATCAATGGTTAGTAGGTCAGATGCACGGTATTTGTACTAGGACTTCTCAGTGGCTCGAGCCTATGAGACATTGAGAGAGAGGCATCTGCATACGGACAAAAATTTAGCTTTAAAATGCCTATTGTATGGAAAAACAAGGCACCTTTAAACGTGAGATTACATCAGTGGTTGGTGAGACAAAAGAGTTCACTTACTCAATTACATATAAGCAAGTAGGGAATCAAGGTTGACACCATGTACCTGATCCGGGATTAGGGTAAGATGTAGATCACATTTTCTTCTCGTATCAAATTGATGGCTTGATTTGAAGTAGATCTTATTGGTCTTCGATAGATCTATTGATTAGTGTGATTAGGAGAAGAGATAAAAATTATAATTAAACTCTCAACTAATGAAATCAGAATATATTCTTTAGTTGAAACCCCAATAAACTAAGTAAATATTTTATATACACTTCACATAAAAACTAACTTCATATATAATAATAGTGTATCTAAATAAATAGGGTAAATTAAAAAAAGCCTCAACTATGCCATGATTCCCAATTAGAGGCCTCATTTTTCAATCGTAACAGACATGGGCATGGTCTTATGTTTTTGTCTCAAATACAGGCCTACACAAGTTTCAGTGACCCTTGTATGTCAACGTTTAACCCTTAAGTTGAAAGTCTAGGCCCCTATTTGTTACAATTGAAAAATAAGGTCCCTAATTGCGAATCGATGTATAGTTGGGACCCTTTCCGTAATTTACCCTAGTAAATACATATTATTTTAATATCAATTACTTAAGTATACATTTATCTAAATTTTATTTGTTACATAAATTTTAAATGAGCATTGTGTATTACAAGTATTTTGCATACATTTAATAATATCTACGTATATAAGCTGACATTTTCATGTATATTAATACACATTAATTTTCTACATCCGTATTTTTTATTCTATCTATTTTCTACATTTTATAATTTTTGTATAAATAAAGTTATACCAAATTGATTCTATTATAAAATAATAGTTTCTAAAAATTTTTATAGCTATTTATACAATAATTACATTGATAATTAGATTTTTCCCTTATTTGATATATGTATTTTATATGTTGTGTTATTACAAAGCATGTTTTTAGTGTTTAATTGAATTAGTATGTAATTTGGTATATTTACATGCGTCCTATGCTTAATTTTAGTTGGATTTGTGTTTTTTTCCATGATAAGTTGAATGTTCATCAATCATGTCCTGTACTCAGATAGAAGATTTGACCTTAGTAATCACTAGAGTTGACAAAGTAGATCAAGTTGAAATATGCTTTGTATGTTGACGTTTAACCCTTAAGTTGAAATCCATGCCCCTATTTGTTACAATTGAAAAATAAGGCCCCAAATTGTAAATCGAGGTATAGTTGGGACCTTTATCCGTAATTTACGCTAATAAATACATATTATTTCAATATCAATTACTTAAGTATACATTTATATCTAAAATTTATTTGTAAATGAGGTTACATAAATTTTAAATAAGCATTGTATATTACAAGTATTTTGCATACGTTTAATAATATATATGTATATACGTTGACATTTCATGTATATTAATACCCGTTAATTTTCTACTTCCATACTTTTTATTGTATCTGCTTTCTATATTTTTTATTATTATTGTATAAATAAGATTATACCAAATTGACTCTATTATAAAATAATAGTTTCTAATTTAGAGCTATTTGTACAATAATTATATTGATAATTAGATTTTTTTTCCTTATTTGATAAATGTATTTTATATGTTCAGTATTATTACAAAGCATATTTTTAGTGTTTAGTTGAATTAATATGTAATTTGATATATTTACATGCGTCCTATGCTTAGTTTTAGTTGGATTTGTGTTTTTTTCCACGATGAGTTGAATGTTCATCAAGCATTTCTTGTATTCAATAGAAGATTTGACCTTAGTAATCACTAGAGTTGACAACGTATATCAAGGGATTGTTGTGTTTATAAAAGTAATTTGCAAAGTAATTGAGGGATCAGGTCATTGAAATCTCAAGTTGAGAAAATTTTGATCGAGGTTTTTAATCTAATTCAGTTTTATCATAAAAATCATAATGTTCCTGATTATATATTTTTTGACAATTTTTTGCTTGAACGTTATAGCACTTGTGATATTATCTAAGTATCTTTGATCTGCATGGATTTCCTCGTCATTCTTACATCTAGACTAATGTTGAACAAACTTAATCAAGCTAACATTACATTAATCATCGCCTTGTTCGGGTAAGGGATAAGGGAGAAGGAGAGAGAAGGGAAAAGAGGGGATTTATCTTTCGTTCTTGTCCAATTGGGTTTGAGGAATATGGAAGGGATAAGTATTATAGACAGAGACATAAATGATGACATCATCACAATGAAATCATTTGTCATGAGATAGCTTATCCCGAGATTGTTTGGTTGTGTGATATTTTGGTTGAGTTCTTGAGCGATCCTGAGTTTGTGCTTGTGCTTGTGCTTGTGTTGGAGCGTCGGTACATGAGCAAGTGCATGTTCGAGAAGAGTCCGAGTGTGTCCGTGATCATTCTACTTAAGAAGACAGGTTAGCTATGAGTTAGCTAACACCGCACAGGACAAAATTGATAACGGGATTTTGATCATGTGACAGAAGCAATGGTAAAGGAATTTGGGTGAAAATTGTTGACGATAACATTCAGAAGAAAGATTCTTTTAGATATTTGGGATCTATTTTGCAACATGATGGAGATATTGATGGAAATGTTACTAATAGAATAAATGCAGGTTGGCTAAAGTGGAGAGGAACCTCTATTGTTCTCTGTGATAAGAAAATTCCTTTGAAAATCAAAGAAAAAATTTACAAAGCAGCTGTGAGACCTGCTATGCTCTATGGATTTGAATGTTGACTTGTGAACCATGGACATGTGCAGAGAATGGCAGTAGATGAAATCAAAATGCTAAGGTGTATGTGTGGACATACACACGCGCGCGTAAAGATCGGATTCGAAATGATGCAATCAGAAAGAAAGTTGGTATAGTTCTGATCGAAGATAAGATGAGAGAAAGTCGCTTAAGGTGGTTTGATCATTTGCAAAGGAGACCGGTTGATACACCAGTTAGGAGATGCGAGTTTTGGGAAGTTGCGCCAGCTAAGAGAGGACGAGGAAGGCCCAAAAAGTGTTGAAATGAGACTATACGAATGGATCTTATTTTTTTGGAACTAAGTTCGAGATTGACTCAAGATAGATCTGAATGGAGGCAAAGAATCCATGTATCTAACCCTACTTAATGTAGGAAAAGGCTATGTTGTTGTTATATCTAAGTGGGGTCATCTTGGAAAATTTTGAAATAACATCTGTGGTGGAAGTGTTTATTAAGTAGGTGTGTAATTTAAGTTGTTAGGGATTTGTCTAGAGAAATGGTTAGGGATTAAGCTTACTATAGGACGTCTCTCCCTCAATGTATGCACTCAAAAACCCGTGTTGTAGACATGGGCAGAGGTCGTGATAGAATAGATGCCTTAGAATGGTATAGAAACTATATGGAATCATGGAAGCAGTACTTCCATAATTTTTTCATTGAAAAAGGGAATAAAGAGATCTCTTTTGGAGATCTGGCTAGTAGCATGGTACTTGAATCATGCAATCCGTAGAAAAATACAAAGGAAGGAGTAGATGAGGCTTCAGGTTATGAAACATGGGAAAGGCCTATGACATGATGACATTCCGATTGAAGTTTGGAGACTTCTAGTTAATGTGGCTTGACTTAGCTCATAAATTTATTCAATGTTATTTGGCTAAGCAAGAAAATGCATGGAGAATGGAAGAAAAGCATTGTGGAGCATCTTTATGAGAATAAAAGAGACATTCAAAGTTGTTTGAATTATAAAGGTATCAAATTGATGAGTCATACTATGAAAGTTTAAGAACGTGTGACCATGATTTAGGATAGCATACCTTGATATATGTTGTTTGTCGATGATACAATGTTGATCGATGAGACTAGAGATGGAATAAACGAGAAGTTTGAGATTCGGAGATGTGCCTTAGAGACTAAATGATTTCATATAAGTAGGGCTAAGACCGAATATATGTAGTGCACATTTAATGGAAGCAATGGTGAAGAAATCGAGGTAAAGATCGACAAAGATAACATTCAAACAAAAGAATCTTTTAGATACTTTGGATCCATTTTTTAACATGATACAAAAATCGACGGAGATATTACTCATAGAATAAACACAAGTTGACTAAAGTGGAGAGGAGCCTCTATTATTTTATACAAGGTTTTAAATTTCGATATCGGATATCGTATTGACACCATGTCGAAATGAAACTTCACCAAAATTCTGTCGAAATTTCGGTAAATTTCGGTCACATTTTGCCCAAATCGAGCAACATTTGTGAAGGAAGGCCCCCATATTGGCATTTTTCTTGAAATTTCGGTCCCATGTCGAAACTGAAACGACAAAATTTCATCGATATTTCGCGAAATCTTAAACCATGATTCTATATAATAAAAACTTTTCTTTGAAAATTAAAAGAAAGTATTAGAAAGCAGTCGTGAGTCTTGTTATGCTCTATATATCTGAATGTTGTCCTGTGAACCATAACTATTTGTAGAGTATGACAGTAGCGGATATAAAAACACCACGATGGACGTATGGTCATACAAAAAAGGATCGGATCTAGAACGATGTTATTAGGATGAAAGTTGGTGTAGTTTCGATTGAGGTTAAGATGAGAGAGAATTGTTTAAGGTAATTTTGTCATTCGTAAAGGATGTCTGTTGATGCACCAGTTAGAAAATGCGACTTTTAGGATGTCGAGCCAACTTAGAGAGGGCGAGGAAGGCCCAAAAAGTTTTGGAAGGAGACTATTTGAAGGGATCTTCATTACTTGGATCTAAGTTCAAAAATGACCCAAAGTAAATATGAATGGAAGATGGATTTTTCTAAGGCTAAAAGCATCCTCAATTGGGAGTTTTTTTTAGGCCATTGAATAAGGCCTCTTGGGAAATCTGTAAGTTTAACGAGCTATATGAAAGAACATGACCAAAATTATGCAACATTTTTAGCCCTAAAAACGTTGCTAAATTTTAGAAACACGTCATCTGCATAAGAAATAGCGGCACTCAAACTCAATAGTCATCCAGAAGAAGAGTGAAGTGCTTCACTATTAAGTTTAATTTTCCTTTAGTTGCAATATAAAATACCTGCCAAACAAAATCTGATATCTAAATAAAAAAAGAACTCAGTTAATAAAATGACCATGAAATATGAACCCATTTTCTGAGATGTCAGTCCCCAAGGACACCGCATTTCTTCATCTATTAGTATAAAACCCAATAAATTAGTATGAACCACATATTTCACATTGTTCAGAATAAACAGAGACGCCACAATTTGGAAAATAAAACTAAAAGGAAATAAGAAACTTCATGAATAAGAAACCTTTCGAAAAATGAATAAGAGAGCTGCAGACAGGAAAAAAATCATGCAACCAATTCAGAAAGAATTACTAAAAATCAAGTAAAATTATTGAGTTGTGGTCTACATAAACATTCCAAACCAGAAGTGAATCGTGGTAAGTGCATACATCCACACATACTGACATATGTTTAAAAAATCATTCAGTTAACATTTTGTGTACATAAGCCAAATAAAGAACAAGAACTGCTTTCAGAAACAATAGAATAAGTTTTACTGTATAATAAGAAGAAGTGTACCGACCTTGAATACCCCTGTCTAACTACCAACCAAAACTGTACCAGAATTCATGCATTATGTGAACTAGTAGTGGAAAGGAACACTTACCGAATGAAATGATGGAAAAGGATATCAACGTGCCCACAGCACCATAAAGCATGATTGTCATGAAGTTGCGAAAAAATTGTTTCTTTTTCACCTGAAATCTGGTGCAAAAAAACAATCATGTGACATCAAAGGCAGCAAAAAATCAGGAAATAGAATGCATATATGGCCTCAAAAAGATAAAACTAGACGCATGTGCATTATACTGCTAGCTTAACCCAGGCACAAATGAAATATATACACAAGGGTTTTATAGATGCCCTGTGCCCTTGAGACCTTGTTTAAAGATCTATAAATTCAATAATGACGGTTAAACACATCAGCAGTTAAACTAAGCAATAACCATAGAAAGTCTTCCAGCCTTCAGGGTTCCTTTTCCCAAAAAAGTGGTTGCATCTCCAAAGGGAGCAAGATTATAGTTGGTGAGTGGGGCCCTGACCACCTAAACATAGTGACAAAACTAAAACAATACCACATTGATGGATCGGAAAGAGCAAGACATTCGTTAGGTAACTGACACATAAGAAAGAACCTTTACGTATGATGATCGTCCACATAAGGACGATTACTACACCCATTCAGAACAAACATTGGCCAATAAATTGGTCGAGTTCCATTTGTTATAAAACATATACATAAGGGCCAAATTTTAGGAAGGGTCCCTTTCGTGGCCACCGAAGTCTCAAATTCGATATGCCAGTAGGAGGCAGAGCTCTGTATGATTTATCACCGTGAAAGAACAGGTTGTTCGAACATGACTCCCCTCCAAATTAGTACTTTACTCGCTACCAATAACAGAGAGACAGAGCAAGTTAAAATTTGAGTGCAAATTACCCCGCATTAAATATGATAGGCGGAAGGAGATATATGAAGAAAAGCTCCTCGCTAAAGACCATGATATGGGAGCTCTTTCCTTTAGTGGTGAGCAAAATGACCACACCAGTAAAAAGTCCCTGCATCAACAAAGCTCAAAATCAACAAAGCTCTCAACTTTATTGCTCCACAAGGTCCAAAATTGATCAAACATCTCACGATGAGGAGCGCGGTGATGGACTCGTTCATCCACCGGCTCTCCTCGAGCAGGTGCCCTATCACGATACATGCGCACAGCAGCGCCGCGAAGAGGCTTATCGACGCGACAGACGCATGGTCCGACGTCGACACTATCCCGAGCTTCAGCAGCGCCGGTGCCAATCCCCCCGCCATCGCACGAACAAATGCTGGGTCAAGATCGAAACCTAAGCACCTTCGCACGACTCAGAGCACTCCAAACCCATTTTCGAGCAGCTCCGCCTACCGAATCTGTCCTTCGAATCCCGTCCAAACGAGCCTCTCCTGGGGCTAGAAAGCCCCAAGGGATCAAAGGAGCAAACTTTGGGAGAGGATTGGGGCGGAGAGGAGGAGACGAGAGCTCGAAGGGAGGGGCGACGTTACCGGAGAACCGCCCTGGATTCAGGAGAGGTCTCGGCGGAGCGTGAGGCGGAGAAGAGGCGGCGCTGCGGCGGCGGAGAGGGAAGAGGAGATCTCGGCGGGAGAGGCGGAGCTGTGGAGGAGAAGGGAAGAGGACGAGAGGTAAGAGGGAGGTGTCGAGCTATGTATAGGGAGTTGGGTTGTACCCGCGGGTGAGGGGCAAGTGATCGTGATGAGGATAGGGTAAATGATATGAACGGTTAGGATTGAAGTTGACGCGAAGGATTTGGGGAGTAAAATGGTTCTGAGGGACAATGAAACGAGGAAGGCGCGGTTTCTGGCCTTTGAGTGGTAATTAGTTGGCACTTATTTGCCGTTAAAACAAAGAAAATGGAAGTTTTGCATGGGTACCATTTTCTGGATATTTATATCATCCGTACCCTTCATGCTCTATGTATACTCACCGGTACCCTTGTGAGTCACAGGATGACCTCATTCCTCTTGTGAGGGCCGTCTCTGAGGGCTTGTTTGGTTGTTGGGTTGACTTGTTTGGGATATACCGGTGTACCCCTCCTTCCAACCATCTCAATCATTCTCAAAGTTTACTATTCACAAGGGTACAATTTACTATTCACAGGGGTACCTCAACCCAACCCAACACAGTCCAACCCAGCAACTAAACAGGCCCTAAGGGTAGTTTCTCAATACAATGATCCAGTATCCATCAACTTTAGAGGTCCATTTTTTATATTTATTTGGCCTTTAGTTTAAAAAAATAAGACCTTATAGAATCAGATTATCAATGAAACAACTCACTGAAGAATGGGCCTTTGTAGAATCGAACTTTTCAATGAAACAACTCGCTGAAAAATGAACCCTTATGGAATCGATTTTTTTATGAAACAACCCAACGAAAAATAGACCATTATAAAATCAAATTTTCACTGAACAACTTAATGCTAAAGCTCAAAATTTAATAAAATTATATAAAGCCACATTGTTGATCGAAAATTATTTTTTTATAAGGGTTTTTTTCCTTTTGCCTAGGGCTCACCAAATGTCAGGAATGGCATTGCCGCCTGTACAAAATAGAATTTGACGAGGATGATTTTGCAAATAGACTATAAATGACTTGTGTATTTATATGGGTCATTATTATGATGGAGATGTTGTTCATGATCCTGAGAAATGCAATGATACGAAGGTAATGGCGTAACTCAACCGATCGCGACATGTGATTCGTATTTGTATTTGGGGATTTTTTGCACCTTTGCCCTTGAAATCTATCCGACTTCAGTGCAATCCATGTACTCTTTGCAATTACACCATGGCCCCTATGACACGTATGCCCGTGCCAAAGGGTAGTGCTATGAGAGTTGATGTCCGTGATTTACAAAGACTACAAGGGTTGTGATATAATTGGACGAGATTTCAGAGATAACCAATGTGTACCACGTGATTGCACGGATTATATTGATGACATAAGAAAATATATCATGAAATGAATTAAAGTTATCATAATAGTAGTACAACACTTATGATAAAGATCTTATTTATAAGCACATCTTAAAATGTAAAAAAACGAAGAAATGGTCTTGGAGAGATCAGAAACTCAAGTTTGAAGATACCTATGTTAAAAATTTTGATCATGATGTCTTTTTTATAAGATAATGATTTTAATTTGAAATAAATATGGTTAACAACTTTATTATTAGTAATACTATTATTATGTATATAATAGGTCTCATATTATATATAGAAAGTATGGGACTGCTCCTTCCTCATTTTTCGGTGATTTTTTTAAAAAAATACAGCGATGTATTTTCATCACTATATCTGTTTAATACGTCATCCCAGTTTCATCAGAAACAAATAGGCATATGCCCTCCATCTAGAATATATAACTTTAATGGTCTTAGAATTGTTGTAATTGACATGTTCTATATGGAGGGCATATGCGTCTCTGTTTCTGATGAAATTGGAATGGCATATTAAAGATATATTTATGAAAATACATTGCAGTATTTTTTAAACAAAAAAATCACCGAAAAATGAGGCGAGTGCAGCTCCATTGAACCCATTATATATTTATACATTTTGACAACTTGCGGAGAAATATTTCATTTAATAATTAAAAAAATTTATTCATTTATATTAACATCAAAGATGATAAAATTAATAAATTGTGTGATTTACTAAAATTTATCATTTTATGTATATAATATATGTATTATTATATTATATGTTTAATATAAAAGCTAGTAAATGCATCTTTTGAATAAAGTAAATATTTCTTATTATATTATATGTCTTATTATGTTATATTTTTAACATATGTGCGGTTATATACGTTGGATAGAAGGATATTTATGTAATATTAATTATCTATATAGAAAGTAACTAGTCCAACTTTTGTTCATTTATATCAACATTAACTATAAGATTATTTGTATACTTAAAATCGAGTTTTTTCTTTAACGTAATATAAAACAATATATATTTGCATGACAATTTATGCAATATGTTAAAAATTTCTTTGCTCAAATCAACATCAATGTCAAGAACAATTATATATTCTCATGTTTTTTATTTAGGGATAATTACACCCATAATCCTCTGAGTAATTCCTCAATCTCAATCATAACCCTGCATAATCGCGAATTACATGAGGAACCCTGAGTAATGCTTAACCTTTACACGACATGACCCTGTGTCAACTTCCGTTTCGAATTTCCGTTAACTCAGATGGAAAATGTTAAATGTGGACAATTTTGCCCCTCAGAACTTTTTATATTTATAAATTGATGCCCCTGGAAGCCTTGAAGGCCCACACCCGTCGGAGCTCCCACCCCCCACCCGTCGGAGCCCCGACCCTCCTCCCGCCTGCCCGCGCCCCAACCTTCTTCCCCCTTTCCTCCTCCCTGTCGACCACTTCCTCCTCCCCCTTCCTCTCCGTCCACCACCTCCTCCTCCTCCTCGTTGCCGACCTCCGCCCTGCAGCCCCCCCCCCCCCCTCATTGCGCATGCCTCCGCCCTGCAGCCCTCCCACCGTCTCCCCCCCCTCTCGCTGCGCGTGCCTCCACCCACCCGCATGCGCACCTCCGCCCTGCATTCCTTCCCCTTCCCGCAAGCTCCAGCACCCCCGTTCTTCAGGAGACGCATCCCATTCAATGTTCCAATAGGACTGGACGACGAGGCTGGAACTGGTTAGCCATGTATCCCGAGTAAGCATCTGGCGCCGGGTACGATCCCCAGTTGCTCGTCTGCACGATCCCACCACCACCAGGAAGCGGGACGAACACCATCGGCAGCACGGTTATCGGCATAGCGTGTCGCGTACGTCGATCCATCGGTGCCACACCGCACATCCCCATTTGAGGCGCCATCGAGCCCATGTTCCTTCTTTCCTGCAACTGCTTGATGTGCTCGATGGTCTTCTCCAGTAACTTTGCCCTGTTGTCATTCTATTGGATGGAAGTTTATCAAATTCAGTGACCATTATCCCATGTCAGCCAACCGACATTTATTTTTTTCCTTCTATTTTTTTATTTGGCTAATCCTAGCCGTTAGATCATAGTTTTGTTAGATAAACCCACTCATATGGTTGAGTTAACATATTAAACTAACGGAGGGTTATGTGTGTGAAACGGAGTAACTATCCGGGGTTTCTCATGTAATTCGCGAGTATGCAGGATTATGATTGAGATTGAGGAATTACTCAGGATTATGGGTGTGATTATCCCTTTTATTTAAATAAGACATCACTCTTTAAAAGTCAACAGTCAACTTTAGTTGGCACAAACTGTAAACGAGTTCAAAACGAGTACGTAGATAGATAAATACGGATATAGCTAACACCATATTTTTTTTCATTATTAAATATGGATATAGAAACAAATATATTGCATATATTGAAAATCAAACAACATATATTTAAATATAGATTTAGAAATAAAAAATAGCAAAATTCGAATATTAGTATTTAACAATCTTATACGAATTATTTTACAGATAATAGATGCATCCTAATACTTAGATACATAAAAAAGTATTTTTATAAAGTTGAAATTAATTGCTGATTGTATTAAAATTGCATAAACTACATGTATAATAAATAAGGAATAAAATAAATTAATAAGGCCAATAAAATAACTTATATAAAAATAATTAAAAAGTACAAAGATAGATGTTTATCGTCCTGCATTTGAAAAAATAATCCAAGATGCAATACATTATGTGTAACCATGTCATATATTTAGAATTATGCGCATACATTCATTGATATATGTCGATATAATGTACACACGTGGATTCAGTAATATGGATATTCGTATTTGTATTCGCTAAAAATAGGTCGATTACAACAATTCTAAGACAGTTAAAATTACATATTCTAGATAAAGGGCATATGAGTCTGTATTTCCGACGAAATTGTAATGGCATGTCAAGGGAATATAGTGATAAAAATCCATGATGGTATTTTCCAAGAAAATAAAAAATTGATAAAAAAAATAGACATGAAGTACGTAAGGTTACCAACTTCATGAAGTAGGCACGCATTCCTCGTACATATATACATCATACATGCGTACATCCATTACATACCGGTACGTGTGTGGGAAAATGGAGCTGCTCCCTAGGGGGAGTTAACTTGCCCCCCCCCCCGCTCCATTTTCTCTATATTTTTCCCTTTTTTTTGAAAAATGAGTCCATAGAAATTCATCACAATACCCTTATATTATGTCATTCAAGTTAACCGTCACAAAACTGTTGAAATCAACCCCATTTGGAATGTGGTCGTAGGAGTCTCTGTTTCGCATGGAATTTGAATGACATATTATATAGATATAATAACGAAAATCCATGAAAGTATTTTTCAAAAAATAAAAATATATGGGAATATGAGATCGGAGAGCCAACTTAACTCCTTCCATGGGGCAGACAATTTTATCATATATATAGGGAAATTATCCAATGAGCTCTATGCTCATTTGAGATGAGATGAGCCCACTCATTTTTTACCATTGGTTCCTATTATTTTGAGCTTAATAGTTATTTATTTACATGTGTTATATCACATTCTTAGTACTAGTAACTATTTTTAGAAAAAAAAACCTTAAATTCATACAAAATAATTGTAATATTATTCGTATTACTGGTGTCATTTTCATTCTTACTAATGATCATTTCGTGTGAGTCTAATGTTTTCTTTATACGAAAATAATTTTTAATAGTAAGAATATTATATAGCAACCGTAAATAAATAAGCATTGAACTCAAAATGATAAAAAATATTGGTAAAATATGAGTGCGTTCATCTCATCTTAAATGGGCGCAGGGCCCATTAGATAAGTCACATATATATGAGTAAAATGGGACTGCTCCCACCCTCATTTTCCATCCATTTTTTATTTTTTAGAAAATAAAAATATGTATATTCATCACTATATCCCTCAGCATTTCATTAAAATTTCGTCGGAAACATAGACTCATATACCCTTCATACAAGCAATTTTAACGATCTTAGAATTGTTGTAATCGACCTGTTCTGGATGGAGGACATAATAGGAGTCTCTGTTTCTGACGAATTTTTAATGGAATATTAGAGGGATATATTTATGAATATACATATTTTTGTTTCCCAAAAAAAGAGCGGAAAATAGGGGCGGGAGTAGCCTGTTGGCTAGTCTCAACGAGCAGCCCCATTTTACTCTCTCTCTCTCTCTCCCTCTCCCTCTCTCTCTCTCTCTCTATATATATATATATAGGGGACCTTTCAAATGAGATGGGTTTTCTGAAATTGTAGAGGTCACTGTAAATTTAGTAAAAACTCTGTAACAGTTTTGTAAAAATATAAACTGCACATTATAAAAAAATAATTTTGTAAAATATAGCATCCAAATCTAAATTGGCATTTCTATCCAATATAATAATATTTTCATAATTTTAATTCACTATACATGTTGTGTTAATATTTATTGTTACATGTATGAAACAAGAAATTATAAAATATGTTGGAAAGATTTTAAATTGAGGTGGCTCACCATATATATGGCGAGACTCTGTCTCATTTGAAATTTCTCATATATATATAAACGCGCACGCGCGCGCGCGCGCGCACGCGCGCACGCACGCACGCACACACACACACAGATATATATATATACATACATATATACATATATATATATAGACACACACATACATGTGTTAATAAACACGTTGATTTATGTCTATACAGTTCATACAGACGGGATTCGATGATATGGATGTCTATATCTTATCCGCTAAAAAATATGTTATCATATAAGTACATATTCATAAGTCAAAAATGAAAAAGATGTCAACATGAATATACGTATTTTCAGAAAAAAAAAAGATATATTTTTATCCATAAAAAATTCTACATCTGTGTAAAAATGGATACGATTGTAAACTATTATGGATATACACATTGCGTCCTTAAGTACATCATTGTTATATTCTTAATATGTCTATGCACCCATTGATGTGTGCATGTACAATATACTTACATATATTTAATCAAGATCCATGTCCTCCATAGACTTGAAACCATAGCCGTATGCATGTTTTCTAAAAATAAAAATGGTATCCATCTCCCCCAAAAAAAATATAAATCCTTACCCGTATCCATATTCACCAAATAAAAGGTGTATCACATCTTGCTCAAAAAATGGATTTATCATATATCTATTGCACTGAATGATACAAAATATACGTGATTTACGGGAAAAAAATATGCTATTGAACATCATGCTTAAAACAATATAGTGCAATAAGACATTAATTGTCAAGACATATCATGTTCGTTTGGAGAATAAACACTGGAATAAGGAATCAATTCTCCGTCCGTCATGACTCTCAAGAGTAGCACAAATATTCTCATCCACATCTCATTAGCTTTTCTTTGATTTATATAGTTTGAAAAAGAGTCAGAAACACAAGAAGACCGAAAGACCCCAAGCCATGACCGTCTCCTTGCCCGGGAAAGATCTTAATGGATCAAGGAGTCGCCTCTTGCTGACTTTGCTTACCTTATTCTACCATTATTCTTATCTTTATTCTACATTACTTATCCTTATTCCATTTTATTTTTTATGTTCCTATATTTCCATCCGAACAGAGAATAAACCATTATTTTCCTTATTTCTATCCATATTCGGGTTTATTCCTGAACCGAATATGTAACACTCATACCCTCAAAGTTAGTTCCACATCTAAAACTCACAAGTGTGAGAGTGGATTATAATTGATGTGGATCACTACTTGACAACTTGAACTTAAGTATTTTGGGTGGCTGTAAATGGATCCATCTGGACCCGAACTCAATTAATTATCAATGCCAGTTTTTCTCGATAACGGATGGGAGACCTAGGTCCGAGATGTTACAAAATGGTATAAGAGCCATTTTCCCTCTGATAGTGGAAAAGGTTACCCGAGATGTGGAGACACCCCTACAAAGAGATAGGAGGAAATAGCTACTCGGAGCGTGCAACCGTCATTGGGAATAAGTGATGTGCCATGTCGCAACGAGGACGTTGCGGATATAAGTGGGGAGATTATAACACCCATACCCTCAAAGATAGTCTCATATCTAAAATCTCACAAGCAAATCCATTTAAGTACGAACTCAACAAATCATCAGGATTATTTTTCCTCGATAACGGATCGATGACCTAAGTCCGTGACGCTAAAGAACCTCTTGAAGATAAAGCCACGTGACTTAATATATTGTAAGAAGATGTGTAAAAGCCATACCGATATTATGGTCCATGTCTGGTAAACAGAGTGTCATAGCTAACTTCAAAACAAACAAAAGTGATATGACCGCTATTAATTGCTTCTAATAAAATATTTAAGCACGATTAATTACATCCAGGAATATCTCTTTCCGTGAGTAATGATACATAAAAATAATATTAAAAAACAATAAAATGAATATTTTTTGGATGGAAATTTATTATATAGGAGCCCAACCCCATCCATGTTTACTTTCACGTCCTAACAAATACGAGACCCTAGCATTGGATGTTCCCAGTCGTATTTTTGGCTTTGTCTATCAGAATCCGGTATCAAAATTTTACGATTTAACCCCCCATCTTTTTCTAATGTTCGTCACTTTCTACTCTTTCCCTTTTCTCTCCCACTCCTCGTCATCTCGACGAGCTCGATGACCGTCGACAAACTGTCTTGAGCCGGCACATGACTCAGTTTGACGACGTCTTTCGCCGACATCCTCGTCGGCTAGCTCAATATGTTATGAACCAGAAGAGATCTAGGTGTAAATAAGCTCCAAGGCCTTGTTCCAACAAGAGATAAGGAATAAGGAGGATTAGAGAAAAATAGCGGTTTACCCCACATATTTATTCAGCTGATTTGCTGTAATCGGTATGGGACCACTTTATCCATCGAGGAGGGTTTCGATGGAAAACTCCAGGCGCAAATTGTAAATTTAGAATTTTCACGGGGATGAAAAAATATACTTGTGGTCTCTTCTTCGCATTGAAAGCAACGTATGTCGTGAGATAGCGATGTGGTTGCAAAAAGGCGGTGGGCCTCCGAGTCCCCATTCCCAACCTTCTTATTTAAAAAAAAATATAAATTCCAACGACATGAAGCAAAAATATAAATTCCAACGACATGAAGCAGAGGTCAATAAAATTTATTTGGCGGGTTTTGAATTATGTGAGAAAAATTTTCATTTCTATGAACAAATCATGAATATGATGTTTACTTTGGTTAATTTCATAGGGAAATTCACAAATAGGTGTGTGTATCAATTTATTTGTATGAGTTTCGAAAATATTATATATGTGTATATGTATGTATCCGAATATATCTATATTTAACCTTTGATTATTTAAAGCTTAAATTATATATCTATATGCGCAGGGGAAATGGGTAATTAAATATATGTCTGTATAGAGAGAAAAAGGGAAATTGTATCGAGCACACAATCCTCTTCTCATAGCATTCGTAAACTTCTCGAATTTTTTTTTTTTTGCTATAGCATCCCTATCCAGCAATGCCACATTAAGGCAACCCTAAACCCATGTCTCCTAACAATAAATCAGAACATGATGTCCCAAGTCCTAGTAAATTTTCCATTTCCAATAAGATCATAAATATAATATGCAATTGGGTTAACTTTACAGGAAAACTCATAAATATGTGCGTGTATGAAATGTTAGCCAATGTGTATGGAATTTGCAAAGCACCATGATTCGCTGGCGGATGAATTTCTTGTCAACATCGTAACCATGCTATTGCAGCTTATGCAAAAGCAAGGGAAATTAAATTATAGAAATAAAATGTTTAAAGGTAAACTACACAATACTATATTGACTTTGTATCAGAGGTGAAGTATGATGTCTAATGATCGGTAACGCTGAAAAAGGTCATGTAACAGCCCGGATCCTCGGTGGTCAGCGGAAACATATCGAATGCCACGTCGGATCCGAGTGTTACTCCCGATCAACAATGATATCACAAATAACAGTCATGAACCATCTAATATTTTTCTTATCTATAAAAGAGCACATCTCTAATACATATCCAAGATCTTTCGTTCCAGTGGGCATAATGATATCCTTCATTCAGACCTCACAACAAGTCTCTAAACTGCCACTAAATTTCTTTCAACATTGACCTGCAATAAAAACACAAAAATACATGGTATGAGCTTAACGCTCAGTATGTGTCGAGAAAAGGTCAAGCCAGCTAGCGAAAAATCAAGTCTCCTTATGCTATTACAAATAACTCCATGCACATATAATTAGCTGGATAAATATTTTCCACAATGGATCCTTATAAATTTTCTATGTTCCCCAATATGAAATAATCTACATAACATGCAGTATTCATGAATACAATCCTTGAATACGATCTTAATCATACCATAATATGCATGGATTTCACTATTTCTCTTGTCAAATTCACCAAATCAATAATTAATAAAGATGATTACATATATGAAATTATAAGTTGCACCCATACACCTATCGCTATGAATTATCACATATAAGCCCTTACTTCATCCTAACAATGAGGTTTGCTTTGTTCTCATTTCCATCATCATGATTATATACTTTCTCATAGAACGTGTCATACACAAAAGTTGTGTCATGGCATATTCATTCCAAAATACTCTTATGATAGTAAATATAACATTTGACGGTTGTCATTCAATAGCATCATATGAATCACTCATAAACATAATTATGCATACAAAGGGTATTCTTTTTATATTCATGCAATGCCTACCATACTTTCCGCATATACCCTTAAGGTTAATCATATTTGCACATATGCCCATAGCAATAACATAATTATATATATACTTAAGCATTTCATGTAATCGCACATATACACTTATCATTTCACATATTTACACATATACACTTAGCATTTCACATAAATGCACATATACACTTAACATTTCACATATTTACACATATACACTTAGCATTTCACATAAATGCACATGTTCACTTAACAATTCACATAAGCACTTGGCTTCCACATAAGCACTTAGCTTATTCATTGCATATTTGTCTTATCTCATAATTTATTGGGTGGCTTTGGTGGCTTTTACCGCTGGCACAAGCGGTCACTCAATCATTACATTGAACATGATGACATCAGCGCTGAGTCAATATGTGGACTTTCCACAAGGTTCTACTAAACCTGACACCCCCGGAAGGTGTTGCCCTTTAGGCTTTCGATAAACGGACTCTAGAGGTGGCTCCCACCTTAGGTGAAGCACTTAGCTCCGCCTACCATTTAAGTGCCATTATTCATTTGTGAAAATTTCACTTCTTTAAATACAATTTTCTTTTTCATACAATAGTGGTCCGTGTAACCTTTTTGGTTCAACTTATATAGGTTTCCATTTCACAGAATTTATAGCTAATACACACACGATCTTTTCTTTATATCAAACAATCTCTTTCATACACAGGGAAGTAACTATTCTTATTTCAAGTTAATCTCAATATCTTAGCTTTAACACTCATTCATGCATCATAAGACAAGAGTTTCTAAAGGCATAATTAATAAGTAGATACTCAACCGTTTCTACAACTAGACTAAATACCATCGATTGATACTATCAACAATCAATTCTTATGTTTGCATTACATATTTTATATGCCTACTTTATAACAGGTCATTTGAGATCCAAGGAACGATTTCCTACAGTAGGGTCATCTCATAATAATGGATAATAGTCAAACAATATCTAGCATATTGTTATTTTCAAGAACTGTGTTACATTATACAAATAACATAATTATATTCGTAGAGATCGATCGTGTCATATTAATGGCTCATTATACTCTTAAATAACCATACTTTAATTTGATAAAGCACAATGCACCATCAATTATTCCTTTGTCTCTCTTTTCTTCATTTCAATACCATAGTCATTTTTTTTAAATAAATTCAGAATTGGCATATACATTTCTAGATAACTATAATTCTGTTTCTCCATAATTACTAATGCAATATTGTTACTTGCCTTGTGTAGATTCCCGAAATACGCCCATTAAGAGTAAACCTTCTACAATATATTTTGTCTTTTGTTGTGATTATTATATAAAATTATTAATATATACAAACTTGATTCATTACAAGCCAAAACAACATATATGATATCCATAACAACATATATGATTCTCAAGAGGCAAATTTATCATGATGCATGTACACGACATAGGAATTCTACTTAAATAAGATCAGAAGATTTGCACCTATTATTGTATCCACCATCCTACCTCAATTTAGATATTGGTTATATCCTACTACCAATTCACGTACTTGAATCGATTTGTTTATACCGTATCATACTTGCAATCTTTGAGTCAGGATTAGGTCTACTGAGTCTAACAAATATCCTACGATTAAATAATTACATAGGGAGCCATGAAGTGATGTTAACATTTTTAAGCAACCACGAAATATTCATATGCGACATGCTATCATAAATTTCGAATCCTAAATGTTCGACACATACCTCAATGTAAGGAATCATGAAGACGGTTTGATTACGCGGATCCAGATCATCCCTGACCACGTTGATGTACCTCGGTTCTTGTCAGATCCAAATTGTCTAACCACGTCGGCGCTCCTCTAATTTCATCGGAATCGATAAAACTTGACATCGATGAGGAGGATTGCCGTTGTTGGATTCTGAAGCAGTGTTGAAGGAATAATATCGTCACCGACTCTCTCTCCCACTTCTCATTCTTTCTTCTCTCTCTATCTCACTCGTTAACTCTTTCTCTCTCATTTTCCTTCCCAATTCCTTCCTCTTCTCTCTCTTTATATCTCTCTCGCTCAATATAGCAGCTACAATGGAGCTCTTAATTAGTCTCATTCTATCTTCTCTCTCTCACTCTCTCTCTCTCTCACATAATTACCTAAAATAGAAATCACATCTCCTCATAAAAAAACGCACGCACACCCTCTCTTTCCTTCTTTACTCGTTCACTCTCACTCTCAATCACCCTTTCTTACGCCCTTCTCTCTTCCTCTATCTTAAGGAGGAGAGAGAGTCATTTCTTCCTAAAAATAGAGATGAAGCAACCCTTCATAACCACCCCTCTCCCTCATTTATTAATAAATCAATTAATTATATTTAATTCAAGAAATAATCGCCCAACACTTTCCTTTTAGTCTCTTTTAATAAATCAATGAAAATCTTTTTATACAAAATAATTATTAGATTATTTTCTATATTATTTTAGTGGTTATTACAATCTACCCCACTAAAAAAAATTTCGTCCCGAAATTTACTGATCAAGAGGATGAAGGAAAAAAAACCCACGATATTTGACTCACATCTCATTACTATGTTCTTCGGTTAGCTTTTCACATTTTATGGGACTAGCTTTCTTGTTCTCTTATTTTGGACTCATTCCCTTGAATCTAGGGTCTCTCTGACATTGGTCAATTACCTTCTTCATGACCTTAATTGTAAGACAAATAAATCCATAACGATATATCTTCACCAAAGAGACAAGAGTAATTAACATAGCTAGAGGTTGAAAGGGATCTGAAAGGGTAAATTTGTGGGTTGTCACTCACTGAACAATAGTCTATCATGTGCACAACTACTATATATAAAAACAAGGACATTTCTAACTCAAGTTGGGAGAGATAATATGTAAAAAGGATTGTATCTATTACTAGCAACTAACATATCAAAAAAAATCAATGTCCATTAATTAACTTATATATCTTGTAGTAGCTATAATTAATCAAGAATCTTGACCAACTCTGAAGTCTTATCCAACCAAAATTAATTATATCTAATGACCAAAATCATGTATCGATGATAACCTAAGTGGTCTCAAATTCTAAGTCCAACTTAATCTCACCACATCAGTATTAGCTAATGACTATATCATAAATTGATAGATATTGTTTAAGATATATGTGATTCTGTCAACAAAGGCCATCGTAACTTTCCTAGATAACCTCAAAATACCGAACTCATCAGTTCATAATGTAGTTGGCTCCTTTGTGAGGTCAAAAAGTCATCACTAAGAGTTCTTGTTAGTCTTTGATATGTCTACATTCTAAATTGTAAACTAATGACATTCTAACTAAAGGTCAACTTTGGAGAATATGATTTCTTGTTGCAATAATCATCTATGAAGAAGAAATATTTTATCTTATTACGACCTTATTTCAATAATTAATGGAGTGTAACTAATGCAAACACTCCAAGAAAACACCAAGCTTCACCTATCCCTTATCTAGTAGTCTCTTCCATTTATTTTTCAGCTCATCCAACTCATATGGGTGTAGTACCCAATAGGACATCAATAATGAAGTCAATAAATTTTTCGAATGGGTGGTCATAAGATCATTGATACCTCATCTAAAAACCTTATCCAACTTCCACATTCCCAAATCATACATGAAAACACATTTTTTTAAGCCAAATAGGTCATACACCTGATGACTGATGTCAATAATGAAATAATCATATGCCGCTCCCTTTTTTTGTCTCAACAAATAACCTACTTAGTGTATCTGATCTACTAAAATCACTTTCTCCTCCTTGTAACAATTTGTAATATCCACGATAGTTCTATCTCCCTATTGGTTGGCCCTCTAATACTAATGTTATCTTCTAAAGATATGAAGGTCATGCTAAATTTTCGGTCTCATACTTTTTTTTCTATACTAAAGGTCTTACGTCATCTATGATGGATATCTCATGCCCAGAGGAACTACTGCTCTGATACCACCTGTAACAGCCCGGATCCTCGGTGGTCAGCGGAAACATATCGAATGCCACGTCGGATCCGAGTGTTACTCCCGATCAACAATGATATCACAAATAACAGTCATGAACCATCTAATATTTTTCTTATCTATAAAAGAGCACATCTCTAATACATATCCAAGATATTTCGTTCCAATGGGCATAATGATATCCTTCATTCAGACCTCACAACAAGTCTCTAAACTGCCACTAAATTTCTTTCCACATTGACCTGCAATAAAAACACAAAAATACATGGTATGAGCTTAACGCTCAGTATGTGTCGAGAAAAGGTCAAGCCAACTAGCGAAAAATCAAGTCTCCTTATGCTATTACAAATAACTCCATGCACATATAATTAGCTGGATAAATATTTTCCACAATGGATCCTTATAAATTTTCTATGTTCCCCAATATGAAATAATCTACATAACATGTAGTATTCATGAATACAATCCTTGAATACGATCTTAATCATACCATAATATGCATGGATTTCACTATTTCTCTTGTCAAATTCACCAAATCAATAATTAATAAAGATGATTACATATATGAAATTATAAGTTGCACCCATACACCTATCGCTATGAATTATCACATATAAGCCCTTACTTCATCCTAACAATGAGGTTTGCTTTGTTCTCATTTCCATCATCATGATTATATACTTTCTCATAGAACGTGTCATACACAAAAGTTGTGTCATGGCATATTCATTCCAAAATACTCTTATGATAGTAAATATAACATTTGACGGTTGTCATTCAATAGCATCATATGAATCACTCATAAACATAATTATGCATACAAAGGGTATTCTTTTTATATTCATGCAATGCCTACCATACTTTCCGCATATACCCTTAAGGTTAATCATATTTGCACATATGCCCATAGCAATAACATAATTATATATATACTTAAGCATTTCATGTAATCGCACATATACACTTATCATTTCACATATTTACACATATACACTTAGCATTTCACATAAATGCACATATACACTTAACATTTCACATATTTACACATATACACTTAGCATTTCACATAAATGCACATGTTCACTTAACAATTCACATAAGCACTTGGCTTCCACATAAGCACTTAGCTTATTCATTGCATATTTGTCTTATCTCATAATTTATTGGGTGGCTTTGGTGGCTTTTACCGCTGGCACAAGCGGCCACTCAATCATTACATTGAACATGATGACATCAGCGCTGAGTCAATATGTGGACTTTCCACTAGGTTCTACTAAACCTGACACCCCCGGAAGGTGTTGCCCTTTAGGCTTTCGATAAACGGACTCTAGAGGTGGCTCCCACCTTAGGTGTAGCACTTAGCTCCGCCTACCATTTAAGTGCCATTATTCATTTGTGAAAATTTCACTTCTTTAAATACAATTTTCTTTTTCATACAATAGTGGTCCGTGTAACCTTTTTGGTTCAACTTATATAGGTTTCCATTTCACAGAATTTATAGCTAATACACACACGATCTTTTCTTTATATCAAACAATCTCTTTCATACACAGGGAAGTAACTATTCTTATTTCAAGTTAATCTCAATATCTTAGCTTTAACACTCATTCATGCATCATAAGACAAGAGTTTCTAAAGGCATAATTAATAAGTAGATACTCAACCGTTTCTACAACTAGACTAAATACCATCGATTGATACTATCAACAATCAATTCTTATGTTTGCATTACATATTTTATATGCCTACTTTATAACAGGTCATTTGAGATCCAAGGAACGATTTCCTACAGTAGGGTCATCTCATAATAATGGATAATAGTCAAACAATATCTAGCATATTGTTATTTTCAAGAACTGTGTTACATTATACAAATAACATAATTATATTCGTAGAGATCGATCGTGTCATATTAATGGCTCATTATACTCTTAAATAACCATACTTTAATTTGATAAAGCACAATGCACCATCAATTATTCCTTTGTCTCTCTTTTCTTCATTTCAATACCATAGTCATTTTTTTTAAATAAATTCAGAATTGGCATATACATTTCTAGATAACTATAATTCTATTTCTCCATAATTACTAATGCAATATTGTTACTTGCCTTGTGTAGATTCCCGAAATACGCCCATTAAGAGTAAACCTTCTACAATATATTTTGTCTTTTGTTGTGATTATTATATAAAATTATTAATATATACAAACTTGATTCATTACAAGCCAAAACAACATATATGATATCCATAACAACATATATGATTCTCAAGAGGCAAATTTATCATGATGCATGTACACGACATAGGAATTCTACTTAAATAAGATCAGAAGATTTGCACCTATTATTGTATCCACCATCCTACCTCAATTTAGATATTGGTTATATCCTACTACCAATTCACGTACTTGAATCGATTTGTTTATACCGTATCATACTTGCAATCTTTGAGTCAGGATTAGGTCTACTGAGTCTAACAAATATCCTACGATTAAATAATTACATAGGGAGCCATGAAGTGATGTTAACATTTTTAAGCAACCACGAAATATTCATATGCGACATGCTATCATAAATTTCGAATCCTAAATGTTCGACACATACCTCAATGTAAGGAATCATGAAGACGGTTTGATTACGCGGATCCAGATCATCCCTGACCACGTTGATGTACCTCGGTTCTTGTCAGATCCAAATTGTCTAACCACGTCGGCGCTCCTCTAATTTCATCGGAATCGATAAAACTTGACATCGATGAGGAGGATTGCCGTTGTTGGATTCTGAAGCAGTGTTGAAGGAATAATATCGTCACCGACTCTCTCTCCCACTTCTCATTCTTTCTTCTCTCTCTATCTCACTCGTTAACTCTTTCTCTCTCATTTTCCTTCCCAATTCCTTCCTCTTCTCTCTCTTTATATCTCTCTCGCTCAATATAGCAGCTACAATGGAGCTCTTAATTAGTCTCATTCTATCTTCTCTCTCTCACTCTCTCTCTCTCTCACATAATTACCTAAAATAGAAATCACATCTCCTCATAAAAAAACGCACGCACACCCTCTCTTTCCTTCTTTACTCGTTCACTCTCACTCTCGATCACCCTTTCTTACGCCCTTCTCTCTTCCTCTATCTTAAGGAGGAGAGAGAGTCATTTCTTCCTAAAAATAGAGATGAAGCAACCCTTCATAACCACCCCTCTCCCTCATTTATTAATAAATCAATTAATTATATTTAATTCAAGAAATAATCGCCCAACACTTTCCTTTTAGTCTCTTTTAATAAATCAATGAAAATCTTTTTATACAAAATAATTATTAGATTATTTTCTATATTATTTTAGTGGTTATTACAGGTCAGACCCTTGGAATTTGCATGTGAAGGAGGACTCCAATTGCCAGTCTACTACATACTCTTGGGCATTCTAACAACATACATACCTTAAAGCTCATAAAATCTATTGTTTTTTTGTATTTTTCTAATTTCTTCGGGGGCAATATATCTGGCATTATGTGCAATCTTTTCTTGCCTATCTGATCTCCATATCTATTCATGCCTACCTGATCTCCAGAACTCCCCGGCTTCCCTCAACACCAGCCCTCTGATAACTTTATATGAAAACTCATAAATAGGTATATTTATGAAATATTAAACATTTTGCATGGAAACTACATGACCATGATCCACAACCATCGGATGCATTCATTGTAAACATCTTTTCCATACTATTGTGTCCAGTGCAAAAGCAAGGGAAATTAACTTCTAAAAATATAATGTTTAAAGGCAACATACCAATACCTATGGTTGCCTATGTATTGGATGTGAAGCATGATGTCCAAAGGTCGGCAATGAAAGGTGAGATCCTTAGAACTTGCAAGTGAAGGAGGACTCTAATTACCAATCTACTACATACTCCCGAGCTTTGCAACAGTAATAGTACTTTATTCATGATCAAATATAAGATGTGTTGATACCGATTGAGCATTGAATATTTGGCAGGCTTGTCATATATGTTTTGCTGAAATATTGACATGGAAGTAAAAAATGCATTACAATTTTAATGAGAGAAGAATCCATAAAAAAGTATTAAATAAAAGATAGTATGTAGCAAATAAATATTCTATTATACATAATATTATGAGTACTTGAGATGGATATATGTACCGATTATGCTTCTCATATATGTGAATCTTACAGTGTCCATTTATTAATAAAAACAACAATCTCATGTCACACCAACTATATATGTGTATCTTGTAGTTGCGCTTTGGCTTGGGAGCAGTGAGGTGATCTTCGGTAGTGAGTGGTTATATATGGAGTGTAAAGAGCATGCGAAGGTACCCTTGTTGAGACCTGATCTTTGTAATTATTATAGAACGGAGAGGGAGACCTTGTCGAATGTCGTTGAAATATAAGGTCATGCCCCTAACACCTCCCTATAAGGATGTTCAACAGGATCTTCACTACGTTCATGGGCAAGAGCAAGAGCCACAAGGCATTGTAAAGCACTTGTAGAGATGAAGTACACCTGCAAGGTAGCCTCCCCCTTGACAACTGGAGAATGAAACTGTAGTGAAAAAAATCTGAAGTAGAACTTCAGGGCAGAGAATCGAGTATCCGTTCCTTGGGGGGATATTTGGTCCTGTCGGGTTTCCTTTTTCAGAGGGGATATATTATGTTGAGAAAGTAGTGCACAGAACAAGGGCATTGTCTGTGTAATTGCGGGTTTGAAAGGTTGCTATAAGGGGTCACCGTGTACTTTTGTAAGTTTTGATAAATATGAGTAGCATCCTGCACTGGATGAACTTCCTTTTACTTCTAAAAGAAAAATGCAAGCTGCTACAATGCTATTCCGAGGGAGAATAACATCTAATTTGATCATGTGCCCATGTGTCAAATTATTTGGTCCGACATATTTCGAAACTCCAACGATTTTTCATTTCCCCATAGCAGTAGGCGTCTCGTAATATGCATTGCTTAAAAAAGTCTTGTCTGCATCAATTTGATTTCATTTCACATCACTTATGATATGCCTCTCCACAGGAATTGCCATAGTTCTTAGGCTGGGAACTGCGGTGTGGCTCTTGTTGGAGTGTTGCCATGAATGGAACCCGTGAAGAAATAATCCTGAACTATTCAATGCCGATACCGTCACTAATCGTGGTTATCCTCCCACTGTATAATTACCAGGCAGTAGTTTCTGTAATGTTATTTTGCACTTTGAAGTACTCTTTCTATTTAGTGTTATAAAAGGGAAAATATATGTGAAAGTAAAATATATATCAATAATGAGTTACGCTTATTTATTAACATCGTAGAAGCTTGAAAAACTGTTAGCCTCCTCTAAATTTCTAATCATTGTATGCAGACTCTTAACATTTCATGTTTCATCACTCCGGAGCAATTATTCAGACACACAGGTTGTTAGACAGAGGATTCACAGAAGACGGGGGATAACGCATAACAGTACAAAGGGAAGCAATTGATTATAAAAGTCGCCATGATCAGTGGGACTTCAATCAAAACCAGTCTTTTGCCCCAGCAAGTCCATGATGCAGTGCTGAGGTGAACTCAGAATGCCAGTTTTTTTGCAACAACAGATTGTCCTTATGAACCATATACTTTCACTGATTGGTTTGCGTTAAGTGACAAAAAATTACGATGGATGACTTCTTCAAGGAATTTGACAAAGCTTGATTCAGACTTATTTCTTGTAACATTCGATGCCTATTTTGTTCTATTTATAACTTCTTATGTATTGTTTGTGTGCTGATCACACTGGGCATATATTCTTTGCATCCATTTCTGCAATCCGACCTTTCCTCATGCCCTGCACATGGTACCCTGTACATGGGGGAAATTTCATGTAGCATGCTGCTCTTTTTTACAGTTTGGATTATTTATAACAAAATGTTTAAGTGATTACAGTATTGTTAGTAGCTTAGTTGTTATGGGGTGACGGAGGAGGTGACGGGGGAGGTGGGCACTTTTGAACCCTCGACGTCTCTGGAGAATGGAGGAGGAGGAGAGCGGAGGGGAGGCACCCGGAGAAACATCGGCGGACAGGAGCGATGTGCCTATGGCACGCGTGCGGGGAATCATCAGTGCTTATGTAGAGAAATCAGTCGCTGGTGGAATGGAGATAGGACAAATTCGCACTGAGATCAGGTTGGCGAAGAATCAAGAGGCAGAGGGGGACGACGATGGAGGGGAGCCAGAGGATTACCGCATAGACAGGGTGGCGTAGCGGCATCGGAGGGGCTCGGAGGAGGAGAGGGGGTTGGTGGATGAGGAGGTAGGTGACGGAAGGGAAAGGAGCGGCAGGTAGGGATTCAGTAGGAAGGTGGTCGACGGGGGAAAGGGCCAAGGATGGGTCGATGGAAATAATTAGAGAGAAGGCTGGACGGAGATGGCAGAGGAACTCCTTGAAGGGGGAACACTCGGAGGAGGCCTAGGGGGAGGCGTCGGCCGGGCCGACGACGTGGATAGCGGAGGTGGGTTGGCTGCAGGCTGCAACGCGATACTGAGCGGATTAGAGGAAGAGAGGGGAGTGGAGTAATTCCATTCACAAGTTGAGGACGAAATTTGAATGAAGAAGGGAGCGACGGGGGCAAAATCGGGATTTATTGGCGGAAAAGAAATGTTTTGACACTCTTTGTATATATATAATGGGTTGGGAGATATATGCGTATATTTAATGACCGAAACATGGGGGGGCATGTAATATAATAATTAGGGGGTAAACGAGCCCAACATCAGCGAATCAATTTAGGTTCGGTTCGACTCGAATAATGTTCGTAAAGGTCCGATTCGGTTCGTTAAAATTTCATTTAAGGATAAATGTTGTGCATGCATTTCTGTTCAAATGAAAAAACTGCAGCAGCAGGAGAGTTTTGGGGGGTTTCAAGAATAGGGAATAGAGACTTAGGAAGTGGATGACTGGATGAGTTTGAAAAATACATGAATAGCCTTTATGTAAATATAGGATGTATTTTTTCTTATATATACAATATGTATGTATATATACTTTTATGTATGTATGTATGTATATAATCGAACTTTTAACGAATCAAATCTGAGCAAACCTATGTTTTTGAGGTTCGGTTTGTTTATCTAATCGAGCCCAAACTTACGTTCAGGTTAGATTTGTTTATTTCCGAATCGAATCCGAATCAAACCTTTTAGTCGAATCTGAGCGAATTTCGAACGTGAGAATTTTCTGACAATCATGATAACAATCTATTTTTTTTTACCAAACACCCTCTCAAATTCAAGATGCGTACTTTGCAAGAGGGAAATACTCACATATTACAAAGAAACTGTTGGGACTTGAGAGACGGGCAACAAAGTTGCACCGTCAATTCCTTTTGGATGGCAAATTAAATTCTTCGGAACACAATCTAAAGGTAATGAAAAAAACTAATCAAAGTGATAATTGCGTTTATATTGTGTTAAGGAAGAAATAAATGCTATGGAAATCTTCGTAATAAATGATGTGATTCCTTATATGGAGATAATATATCTTTGATATGAAATAAACAAAGCTATATACGTCTTTTCTAAGTATGTCGATTACATAAAATAACCCCAGAGTACCTTTTGGGTGTAAATAACATAAAATGTTCCAAAAATGAGATAAATATCGAAATAATTCGAGTGATTGCTTAGACATGGACTTAAGTGTTATAACACTTCGACATTGGAAGGATAAGATGCGAATAGGAGACTTTTTCATGTCATGATTAGCTATTGGCGTCTCGGTAATCTCACCCATTATGTTTCTCTCGGGGTAGGGTTTTTCACGAGAGAGCGTGGCGGTTGCTGGCAGTTATTGAGCGCTTCAGATTGGCGAGTGGACATCCCCTGCTCGGTGGCTCTTGATGGCTTGAGGGTTTCTTCGATCTCAATTGAGAAGGTTGATTACTTGATTAGGGATTTCAAGATGCACTAGACTAGGGACGCGGTTTTTTGATCTCAATGTTGATGAATGCCCTAGGTCTTGTGGGTTTCCTATCTTCTTATTCGTGGAGTTTTTCGACTAGGTTGCGAAGGATATTTTGGCTATAATGTCCGAGATTTTCGAAAGGAATTCTATGTTTGATAACCTAGATTGCTCTTTCATGTTCTTGCTGTCGAAGAAGGATGTCGTTGTCAAAGTGAAGGGCTTTTGTTCTGTCACATTTTCTTACACATTTTACCTGATTGTTGCGAAGCTATTGGTAGATCTGTAACACCCCAATCCTAACATAGTGTCACATCTAAAACTCATAAAGTGTGGATGTGGTTTATAAGTGGTGGGGATTGCTACTTGACAACTTGAGCTTAAGCATTTTGGATGGTTGCTAACGGGTCCATTTAGGCACGTACTCAACAAATTGTCATGGCCCGTTTTCCTCGATAACGGACCATGGACCTAAGCCCGGGACGTTACAAATGGTATCAGAGCCAATTTCCCTCTGATAGCGGAAAGGGCTACCCGAGAGGTGGAGCCGCCCCTACAAAGAGGTTGGAGGAAATGGCTACCCAGAGTGTGCAGCCGCCACTATCACTGGGAATAAGTGATGGGTCATATCGCAACGAGGACGTTGCAAATATAAGTGGGGAAGGTTGTAACACCACAAGCATAGTGCCACATCTAAACCTCACGAAGTGTGCGTGTGGTTTATAAGTGATGGAGAAAACTACTTGACAACTTGAGCTTAAGCATTTTGGGTGGTTGTCAATGGGACCATCTGGGTCCGTATCCAACAAGTTGTCAGAGCCAGTTTTCCTCGATAACGGACCGAAGACCTAAGTCCGGGACGTTACAAGATCAACTCTGAGGGGTTCTTTGAGTCAGATTGTTTCGCCTGCTTAGAGTGCTTTCTTAATTGGAGGAGTCATTCTACTCCCCCAATTAATCTCACGACCCCAATTAATATAACAAACCTTAATCTCGTGCTTGCAGTTAATCTTTCTCCAACCAATATTATGCCACATCCAAAAATTTCTTTCTTCCTTAGCTAATCTAATTGTATGAAGCAATAATTTGACAACAGTGAAAAAGTATGGAGTGATATACACAATTCCAGTTAAATTCTTCGTGGTAAACCAATATCTCGCTCTAAATCATTCCAACTATTTGCAGTTAAATTCAATTCTATTATTTGAATCATTAAAATTGAGTGTACAATAATTTAAATTATCTTCATATTTGGTTTCTTTCAATTTCAAATATAATTATAGATGATAAAAATGTAGAAAGGCAATGGACTTTTTTTAAATGAAAAGCTTGTAATATACATATTCTACATCCAACACAATCCCATTGTGAACAATTAATATAATAGCATCAATAAGAAAATATTACCAAGAATCCACTCACGTATACAGAAATATGTACATTTGATTTAACTAATAATTAAAATATTATAAGTTTTTTTTCAAAATATAAAAATAGACGAAGCAAATTAAAACATGGTACGAATTATTTTTTATCAGTTTATTGATCGTTTTTATACTTCTATTGGTATTATATCTTCGGCTATGATTTTTAAGAGTAAATTATACAAAAATCCCAAAACTATACGTTGAATTTCAATTTTGTGCATGATTTTTAAAAAGTAACAGTGTAATACATATTTTCTACGATTTATTTCAATACGGTCTAAGATTTAAGGAATTAAGTTGATGATTCTATTCTAGTCTAAAAACGCAACATCTCAAAATAAGATTGAAATAAAATTTAAAGGCTTAAGGTATCGCATCGTTTTTCTTTCAAGTTCACGATCAACATGGAAGTTTGTTTTATGATTCAATAACTTTTTTTTTACGATTTACTCTATTTTTCATAAAGTATTTTTAAAATAAATCACTCAAAATCGAACCACTACATAACCACATATGAACCACCTAGCGAAAAATGATAGGAGCCCATGCTAATTAGGTGTGTAGATCATGTATTAAGCCTAGGGTGTCAGATGCGAAAGAAAATCTACTTACATATTTTCATGCTTTTTTAGGGGTTTGAATGTTTATTTTTATTTTTTTATTTTTGATTTCTTCTCAATCTTTCATATTTTTAATTTTATGTATTTAAAATATAATTATAAAAACATATAATAATATAGTAATATATGTATATATAGGAAAGAGAGGGAATATACATATTTATATATATATATATGAAATATGGTAAAAAAATAAAACTATCAAAAAGATATTTTTAAGTAGAAAGGTAGACAATAAATTCAAACTAAAGTAAACATGTAAAAAACAAAAAAAATAAGGGAATATGTACATAAATTTGGAAATAGATTTTTAACTCAAAATAAAGGGGTAAAATTAAAGTAATATTTTCCTTAAAAGTTTATATTCCTAGATTCCTGAAACCACCTTATTATATATATATATATATTATTTTATATGAAAATTCCATAGATTTAAGTTTTAGAAACAATAATAATCCAAACCGAAAATATATGATAAAGTACATGATGAGGGGAGACTAACCTATTTTTTTATGTTTAGCAATAAAACAAATAAACTAAAAAAGCAAGTAGATAAAACATGCAATTGGAGTTTTTGAAAATTTTCAGACAAGAAAATACGGAGGCAAAATCTAGCAAAAATCAAATTGATAAAGTACCAAAGGATACATCATAACATATTTTTATATGGGGTAAATGTGGCTGCCCCTTTGGGGAGTTAACTTCACTCCACACAGCATATTTTCCTTATTTTTTTGAAAAAATATTTCCAATTTTTTATACTATATTCATATATTTTGTCATTCAAATTTTGTGCGATAGAGAGACTCCTACGGCCTCCATCTAGACATGATCGATTTCAACAATTCTGTAATCGTTAAAAAAGACTGTCTAGATGGAAGCTCCAGGAGTCTTTATTTTGCATAAACTTAAATGACATAATATAAGGATATAATGATGAATTTTCACGGATTCATTTTTTAAAAATTCTAAAAATGAGAAAAATAGGATGGGTGAGTTAAGTTAGCTCCCTCACAAGGCAGTCACATTTTATCCTTTTTCTATTTGCAAATTGGATGTAATATGGTCATGAAATTAAATAGTAGGACACATGTAATTTGTTCAGTCGACTAACATTTTTATCAACTGACAGTCATTTTCAATCGACTAACCCATATATGTAGATGACTATTTATCTTATGGTGATAATTACCCATTCATCACTCTTTATTCTTATATTTTAGCTACAAAAACCTTTGCAAATACATGTATATTCATGTAAATACAAATAATTATCAGGAGCATGCATTTTATAAAGTTTAATAATTAGCATGTTTTTGTGCAAAAATAAAAGAATAAAGAGACAAAAGAAAAAGAGGAAATATTTAGAATAAATATTGAGCAACCTAACCCAAGGGAGGGCTCATTATGGGCCTGACCGCATAAAAGCCAAAGTAGAGGGAGATAGGGGCTCATTTGTGTAAATGGACCTGTAAATTAATAAAAATATTTTCCTCCCAAAAATAGAATAAAAGTGATTTGTAATATTGTATATATTTATAATTATAAATATCAAAACAAAAATAGAAAAAATTAAAAAGAAAATAAAAAGAGTCACTTGTGTACATATCCACCATGTACATACAACCACTCCTATATTTATTTCACCCTATAAATAAATAAATTAAAATTCCAAAACTTTTGTAAATATTCTATTTATTATGGTGTAAATAAATAAAATAAAAACAACAAAAATAAAAACAAAATAAAAAGAACAAAATAAAAAACCAAAAATAACATTGTAAATATACCTTGTACATAGATATATATATATATATATCTATTTATTTCACCCTTGTATATAAATAATAAAAATAAAATAAAAAATACCTTTTTATACTATAAATAAATAAAATATAAAATAGGAATAAAAATGCACAAAAATAACTAATTAAAAATCAAAAATAAAAATCCTATATTGTACATATACCTATATATAGCCCTACTATGTACATACCCTATTTTTATTTTGAAAAATTAATTAAAAACCACCAAAAAAACAGAAAAAATTAAAACAAAAATATTTCATGTTTTAAGTTTTTAATAATTCAGCCATTTGTTATTTTTAATTGAATTTTTAAAATATTTTTGACGTGGTTGATTCCCATTGGTCCACGGGGAATGTTGACCCCCGGTCAACTCCCCCCGCGGACCCTCTTCTCTCGCGGATCGGGTTGTCGACCCGATTTCTCCTCTTTTTCCGTGCTCAATCCGCCCGCCATTTGCGCAAACCCCGTCCTACCCTCTTGCATCCGAGACCCACGCCCGGGGGATTGCATCGGGGTCCTCGCTCTGAAAAGCCCTCCCCGATCAACCCTATCCGGACCCCTGGGAGTATAAATCCCGAGCTCCGCCGCACGATTTCCCTATCTTTTGGCTCCCCTTCCTTCATCCCAGGACTCGACTGTCATCCCTGAGGTGACAGCTCGTTGCTGGCAGTGTTGCAGAGAGGAGAGGTTCGTTGGACAATCGATCCGGCGTCTTCGCGCCGCCGTGCTCTGCCCCAAGGTAGAGCTCAAGCCTCGGGCCACGACGTCTCGCGAGGCAAGGACCCAGAGCACCAGCGGCTCATCCCCAGTCGACTCGACCACCAAGGTAGCCTAGTTTCCTTCCCGTTTTCGTTAATTTCTAGTTTCCCCCAAATTGCGTCGTCGCCGACAATCCTCGATTCCGGCCATCTCCGCCTCCCATTCGATCATCGGACCCTTCCATCACATTCGCCTTCTCCCCACGCACGTTCTACGCCCCTCCGTTCAACCCAGCTCGCACAGGAGCTGGGGTTCGAACCCCTTCGCCGTCGCATCGCCGGGGTTCGCCCGCACCACCGCACCGTCCACCTGCACCACCGCTAACGGGGTCGAGGCAGTTTGCCCTCGACCCAGGAGCTCTTTGGTTGCGTTTTGCAGGTCAATCAAGGGCTGTCTGAGGCCCCCCCACTTGAGAACCGGAGCTTCCCCTCCGCTGGAGGCGACAGAGCTCTCCGGAGCTCCGTTAATTCATCGGAGACGTCCCACAGACGCGGGAGGCTAAGGCGAAGCTTCCTCGATCATCAGAAGCCCCCGCGAAGGCTCAGAGCGCGCGTACTGGGCCGACGAAGTTTGCCAACCACCTGTTCCTCCAGGATCTTCAGGCATCGTTAGATCAGCCTCTAGCTCCAGTTTCAATCTCCATCGTCCATTCGAGGAGCAGCCATCACCATCGATCCTTGGAGGGTTGATCCGCACCGTCCGATCAGAGAGGTTTCCCCACGTTGCACCAGAGCCATCCGATTTCACACGTGGCGAGACCACCGCCGCTCGATCAAGACGAAGGCTTCCTTTGTTGGGCGCCACCCCTTCCCAGCTGTCCATCAGCACACGTGGCGTCCATCTGACGGCCTACTTAATAAAGGGTAATTTATCCCTTAGGCCCTTATCTTTAGTGTAGTTTCGTTTCAGTCCTGTAAATATTTGTTGCATTTTATTTACGTTGGTACTTTTACACTTTGGACCCTATCTTGTCTGCTTATTGCATGTATGTCCCTGTGTGTAGTATGTCACGTGCATCGACACGTGTTTAGTTGGGCTATTTGCATGATTCGCCTTGTAGTTCTGGGATGTTACTTAATGAATGAACCTTTTTAGATAATTACAATTATACCCCTGTGCGTGAGTTATTTGTGCATGTGCGTTTATTTGTGGGTAATTTACATTAAGGCCCTCGGACTTTTGGTACCTATTACCAATTAGTCCCAGAACCCTACTTTGTTTGCAATTAGGTCCCTGTGTGCCCCAGACACGTGCCTCGCGCGTGACTTCTTGGGAATTTTGCACCAGACCCCCTGGAGCTTTGGATAAATACGTACAGGTCCCTGTGCAATGTACCTAGGTTTTAATTTTGAATAAAATATCAAACTTACTCCGAATTCAATGAAAATTGGATACATGGCTCCTGCCATGTTGTAAAATTTTCATGAATTTTTGGGGACATTTTTGGATTTATTTTCTATTTTTAAAAATTCAAAAACAGCCTTTTTCTTTACTGTCTGAATTAAAAATTCACAAAAAATATTAAAGCTTATCCAAACTTATAAAAAATAGCTACTGTGTCTTTTTGCTTGTTTGATTTTCTGATCAAATTTGGTCATTTTTCATTATATAAAACTCATAAAAAATGAAAAACACCTAAAAACTCATAACAATTCTAATAAATAATCTAAAAATCCAAAAACAATAATTTCTGTGCCTAAATTTTCCTTGTTTCTTTATCTATACAAGAAAATTACCTCCAAGCTTTTTAGGGGCTTTTAGATATTTTATCTAAGTCCCTCAAGCTCGGCTGGACAATACCTTCATTTTCTTGCATTGTTTAATTTTTAGAAAATTAAATAAAAATCATAAAAATACCAAAAATTCACTAAAACAGTAAAAATCATATAATACACAAAAACAATTTTTTTGAATTTTTGATTGATTTTTGATGCATTAAATAATTGTTCATAGTTGGTTATTTCATTGGTTTCTTTATTCTCCTTATTAATTAAAAACCCAAAAAAATTATAGAAATTAAAAATCCACAAAAAATACATTCCTTTCATTTTTCGATATTTTCGACTACTTCGTAGGCCGCAAGGCCATCACGTGCTCCCTGAGTCCGACCCTGGTCGCTAATCAGGCTAATCTAATAGTTAGGACCGCTATTGTGTTTGATTGATTTTCCTCTGAGTTTGGTGGTATGTTTTACTTTTTCTTGATCGACCGACTGATCTCTTGAGCGACTGAGGTCGCAACGACCTGTGTTATTTCTTCATCCTTACTTGCTCGGGATTTTTCGGGTGATCAGAATGGCGCCGTTGCCGGGGAGCACGACTTAGTAGTCGGTTCTTGATTTTTCCCGCGGTTTTCTTTTCCGCGGCTTTTTGTGCATATTTTGTGTAGATCATTTATTTGCATAATTGTTTAAATAATCTGGTCTGATGTTCTGTTTGTTTTCTTGCGAGGGTCCGAGGACCGAGGCGGCTTTCTTCGGAAGCCGACGCAACCGCGAGAGTCGGAGGCGGCTCTCTTCTCTACAGAGCCACAGGAGAGCACGAGGAGCAAGCACGAGCGCGGGAGCCGCGGAATAGCCGCGGAGCAGTATAGTTTAGATTAGGATTTACTTCCAGCTTTATTTGAACAATTGTTGTAATAATACAGGGACAGGACACTCAGACAGACACTTAGACTCTAGGGTCTGTTTCGCCGAGCACCGGTGTGCTCGGGGGACCCCTCGGTTTTTACGTTGTTTTCTTCGCGGCTTTATTTCTTTCCTACATTTTCCGGTTTCACGCGGATTTTCGAGCCTTTAGCCGTAGGATTTTCTGCTTTACTGTGACGTAAAAAAATTAGGATCCAAATACCCTAATATATATGCCTGCACCTATAGACCGGTAATTGGATCAAAAATAAAAAAAATTAATAAAATAGCCGTTCCACCACCTCTGAGCCTACGTGTCGCGAGCCTGCTCCGTTAAGCGCTACTCCTGAACTCGACCTGTCGAGAAGAGGAGGGGTGGGTCTAGACCGGACTCTTTGGATTGGAGGCTGGTGTTCGGCTAGCCGTTCTTTCGAGTAGCACTGCTGTTTAGGAACTCGGTTTTCCGCCTGCACCATTTAGGTAGTTTATTTCCTGTCTTTTAAATTCTGCGCGGATCATATTGCATGTAGAGTGCTGGAGCCAGGTACGCATTTCTGACTTTGCATGCATCATTGATTTTCTCGCGCATCGACTTTTTCGTCTTCTCCCCCCTGTTTTGGACTTAATAATCAGGAGAACCGAAAAATTCGTTAGACCCTTTATTTGTATTGAAAAAGATTAAAAAGAAAAACAATAGAATTGGGACTGTTTAAACTATCGACCCTGAAAGACACTTGACTTAAAAATCTGTCTTGGGGAGAGCAACCCCCTCATTGTTTGGTTTCATTGTGCGAGAGAGTGACCCGTACACTAGGTAGAGCATTCCGGTACTCCTCTCGACTGATTGCCGACTCTTCTGTGCGGGACAATCGGTTGGGAGAGTATCGGGTATCCCAGCAGGTCACGTAATCGCTCTGATATTTTGTTTGTTCACCAAAAATAAAATTGACAAGATAATTTGACCGAGCCTTTACGGTCTTCAGCTTGCGTTGCGTTGGTGAACTGAGGGGTTTGCTTAGGATCATAATTTCTCCAGATCTCATCCACATTACTCGCCAGATCACGATGATGGGCAGGCGGTCTCTTAGGCAGCCTCTGGCTGCACCGCTTTTTAGCACTCCGGTCCATTCATCTAGGTTGGTTCGTGAGAGCTCAGACCCGCTCTCCGAACCCAAGTACGATTCCGCCCTGTTCCCCCTCGACCCCCCTTCTTCTTCTGAGACCGAGATACCAGTGCCATAGGAGAGACAGACAGATGATTTATCGGCACCTGAGTTCGGTTGTTTTGATTTTTCAAAGACGATGGCCGACATTTCGGATGATCACACTGGAGGTCCACGAGGAGATCAGTATTTCGTTTTGGACCAGGGTGCGATCAACTCCACCCTGATCGCCTCACTTGATTCAGTTCAGCAGCAGTTGAGGGATCAGGGAGCGTTTATGATCGAGATGAGGAGAGAGCTAGAGCAGTTGAGAGCCGACCGCGAGAACCGCGGAGGAGGAGGACCCGACGATGCGGCAGCCGCCGCAGCAGCCGCAGCAGCAGCAGTCGCAAGAGGAGGAGCAGGAGGCGGAGCAGGACCACCGAGGACGATACGGGAGAACCACAATCCCAGATCGACTCTGATGCAATGTTGGGCGGTGCTACCAGCTATCGTGGGGGATTTCAAGTTCCCCCCGAACACTTTGCATCTCCTTCCCCGGTTTCACGGTTTTGCCACAGAGGAGCCTCATCTCCACATGCAGGAGTTTGAGATGATTTGTAGTGTTGTCCACGATCGTCAGGTGGACCGGGATACTATCAGGATGATTGCCTTCCCCTTTTCCTTGGCAGACAGAGCTGCCACCTGGCTGAAGCACCTGGGAAGTTTGTTTACACTTGGGAGCAGCTCCGTGCCGAGTACTTGCACAAGTACTATCCACTCGGGCGGACCAACGCCGCGAGGGCCCTGATCAGCAACTTCTCCATGCTCCCCAACGAGCAGTTTCATGAGGCATGGGAGAGGTTCAGAGAGCTGACTGATAGATGCCCGCACCACGACATTTCCAAGCCGAACCTAGTTCAGAGCTTCTTCAGCGGGCTGACACCAGAGCTCCAGGGCTTGGTGAACGCTTCTTGTGGTGGGTCTTACTTCGCCAAGGATCACGACCAGGTCTGGGCCATCTACGAGGAGATGGCCGAGAACTACATGGTGATGTCCCAGACCCGGTTGTACACTCAGGGCAGACCCCAGCAGCCAGGACCCGTGCAGTACCAGAGGATAGCACGGATCGACGCCGGTCCTTCCAGTTCGTCCGCAGTAGCAGCAGCACAGGCAGAGTCCACAGCTGCGGACATGGGCATCATTAGCGAGAAGTTGGATCGGATGGAGCTGATCGAGAAGAAGCAGTGCCATGGCATCACTCAGATGGAGCAGATGGCACATACTCTGAGCGACATGAAGACCCAGATCTTGTGTCTCCAGGAGGCACAGACGGCTTCTCAGCCCCGTCTTCAGTCGCGAGGCGATCACGGTAGCAGCAGCAGCTCGTTCCAGCGCTCCAGCTCACACTAGCAGCCTAGACAGGTTCACCTTGTACATGCGGAGCCGTACCAGCAGCCGCAGCCCACCTACCAGTCACCACCATCTTCAGACTTGCAGATGGTGGTATACGAGTCGGATCAGCCTCTGGCAGTACTCCCGCCAGCCCCGTACGATGCAGAGCCGTTGATGGATGTCAATGGGATTTGGTATGACCGCCCTCAGCCCAGTATCCGACGAGACCATCCCGGATTCCGGTGGGGGACCGGAGGTACCCAGCCCCAGCAGCAGCTGTCAGGACAGGGTGGCCAGTACAGCCATCAGAGAGAGCACCAGCCGCAGCAGCAGCCCCCAGTGTACCCACCACCACAGCAGCAACAATCATCCTATGGTCCTCATCCCTATCAGCAGGGACAGTCTTGGAGGCGAGATCAGCCTCACCACCAGCAGCAGCAACATCACCCATACCCCTCTCAGCCGCAGCAGCAGATCCAGCAGCCTCACTACCAGAGAGGCTATCCGTCGGGTTCCCTTGAGAACCCTGTCTTGGATGACATAGCCCGCCTTCTCACAGATCAGCAGGCTACCTTCAGACGGGAGATGGACGAGTTCCGCCAGGAGATGCGGGACATAGTAAGAGGGAAGGCCGCCATCCCTGCCTAGATTGAGCCGAACCCCAACAGCCTGAAGCGGAAATCTGAGCAGGTAGCTTGTAATGAGTATACCACTCCTAGTGATGCATTTGGTGATATGACTGGATATCTGTTTGATACTGATTTTGTCACACTTAGGAGCGGTAGGATGCCAGCAGGCGACGCCTCGTCTGAGCTACATCATGAGGATCCACCTAGAGCACCCGACGAGGAGGAGGAGAGAGGTACTGAAGCCGCTAGAGATGATGACGGTGGTACAGATGCCACCAAGGATGCTGATTCCACCGGCGGTGCTGAAGCCGCCATTTCACCAGTTCGAGGAGGTGGTACTGAGGCCACCCACGATGCTGAGCCAGATCGCGGTACTGAGGCCGCGAGTCTTCCAGCCGAGCCAGCCGATGGTGGTACTGAGGCCACCCATACTTCTGAGAGACATGTAGTTTTTCCTTCTTCTGCACCTGTATCTCAAAACATTTCGGTGAATAAAGGAAAGGGTTTATTTTCTTCTGATCCCACTGTGGTGCATGATGTATGTGTGGATCCGGTCGTCGAACCGCCTAGACCCTTTCCGAGTCCTTCATCTGAGAAGGACCCTGTGATCCCCTTCCCTAGAGCCCTTCAGATGGGAAGGGGAAGAAAAAAGAAAATCCCAAAAAGAGAGATCAGGAAGAGTTCAGCCAGCAGATGATAGATCGTTTTCACATACAGCTGACTCTTCAGGAGGCTTTGCAGCACATCCCCCTTCTTCAGCGTTCGTTGAGAGACAGGACCACAGTCAGGAGGAAGAGGAGGAATCACCACTCAGAGATCCATGTGCTGACGAAAGCCACGTGTTTCGCGATCCAGAACCGTCTACCGGCCAAGAGGCCAGATTCAAGAGCCCCGTATGTCAGATGCCATATCTGTGAGCAGAGGTTCGACCGTACTCTATTAGATAGCGGATCGTCGATCAACCTCCTTCCGGCAGCCCTTCTCGACCGCATCGAGTTGGGCACTCTTAGACAGAGCAGGACAGTCCTTCAGTTTGCTGATAGATCTGTCAAGAGGCCGAAGGGGTTGTTGCGAGATGTTGTCGTCACTATTCAGGGCCTGCAATTCCTTGTGGACTTTGTAGTATTGGACATGGAGATCCCTGATTCAGTGACCGATACCCCCATCATTCTTGGTCGCCCGTTCTTGGCCACAGCCAAGGCGGTGACTGATCATGATAACGGGAAGGTATACTTTCACGTCGAGGGCGAAAGTGTACAATTAGAGACGGTCGAGGACAGCAGAGCCAGAGAGAGATCATGCTCAGAGACCACTTCAGATGAAGAGCAGCTGACAGATGCAGGGCTAGATATCCACCAGGACTGTGACTTTGTGATCACAGACGATGAGGCAGTTTGGGCAGACCCAGCAGCACAGGCCATCCTCTCATTTTTAGACACCGCTGATGCAGAGATGACAGCAGAGGAGAGCTTGGATAGCACATTCCTGGTTCAGGATACCTTAGAGGCAGCAGAGCAGGTTCTTGACCGCGACACGGATTTTCATGATGATGGTGGTACTGATGCCACCTTGTATGATGAAGATCCCTCGGAGTCAGAGTTTGATTGGGCAGATTGTGAGGATTATATGCCAGACTTGATTTCCGCTGAGCCTACAGCTGAGGAGGAGGTAGATGCCGAGCAGATCAGAGACAGTGCAGTTGAGCAGCCTTCTTCAGATCCAGTTTGTGAGAGAGAGTTCTCGTTCTCCCGGGCAGATTTGGCCGCATACACTCGGATCCTTCAGAAGCCAGATTTGCCAGCGCCAGTTTGTCCAGAGCTGAAGCCGCTTCCTTCGTCGTTGAAGTATAGATTTCTTGCAGGTGAGCCTGAGATGTACCCAGTCATTATCTCTGCCGATTTGACTGGAGAGCAGGAATCCCGTTTGATGGGGGTTCTTGAAAAGAACCGCAAGGCAATCAGATGGAGCGTAGCAGATCTCCAGGGGATTAGTCCGGCCCTGTGCTCCCACCATATTTATCTCGAGGATGAGGCGAAGCCGTCGCGTGAGTTCCAGCGGCGGCTGAACCCAAATCTGAGAGAGGTTGTCATGAAGGAAATTTCGAAATGGTGGAGTGCCGATTTTATCTATCCCATCTCCGACTCCAAGTGGGTCAGCCCTTTGCATGTGGTGCCCAAGAAGACGGACATCACTACAGTGATTAGCGAGTCTGGAGAGGAGATTGCTACATGAGTACCCACTTCTTGGCGGGTTTGTGTTGACTACAGGAGACTCAACCAGGCCACCAAGAAGGATCATTTCCCCTGCCCTTTATTGATCAGATCATTGAGAGACTGGCAGGGAAGAGCCATTATTGTTTTCTGGATGGGTACTCGGGCTACAACCAGGTGGTCATCGCTCCTGAGGACCAGGAGAAGACCATGTTTACCTATCCCTTCGGCACATACGCCTTCCGACGCATGCCATTTGGGCTACGTAATGCCCCTGCGACTTTTCAGAGATGCATGCTGTCGATCTTTTCGGACATGGTAGGAGAGTGCTTGGATGTCTTCATGGATGATTTCTTGGTTTACGGCGACGGATTCGACTCCTGTCTTGACTGCCTAGACCGAGTACTTCAGCTATTTATTGAGGTTCGCTTAGTTCTTTCTTGGGAGAAGAGTCACTTTATGGTGACTCAAGGGACGGTGCTTGGCCACATCATCTCCAACAGGGGCATGGAGGTTGATCCGGTCAAGGTTGATGTCATTAGAAAGCTCACACCACCGTCCAACTTGCGGCAGTTACGGTCTTTCCTGGGGCACGTCGGTTTCTACGGGCGATTCATTCGTGATTTCAGAAGGTTTCCCGGCCGTTGACTGACTTGCTGACGAAAGACACCGAGTTCCTTGTCGATGACAAGTGTCTTTCATCGTTTGAGACTCTCAAGCATTGTATTGTTGAGGCTCCTGTCCTCCAGCCACCAGATTGGTCTCTCCCATTCGAGATCATGACGGACGCCTCCGATTTTGACGTGGGGGCTGTGCTGGGACAGAGGAGGGATGGAGTCCCCTTTGCTATTCACTATGCTAACCGCACCTTGGATTCCGCCCAACGGAATTATACAGTCACAGAGAAGGAGATGCTAGCCGTAGTGTTTGCCCTAGATAAGTTCAGATCGTTCATTATTGTATCTAGAGTGACTTTGTATACAGATCACACCGCCATCCGATACCTCATGGCAAAGAAGGATGCCAAGGCCAGACTGACTAGATGGATCCTTCTACTCCAGGAGTTCGACATTGAGATCAAGGATAAGCCTGGAGTCAAGAATGTGGTGGCGGATCATCTCTCCCGTTTAGAGCAGCCTGAGGAGTCTAAGCAGATTGATCCCATTTGTGAGACCTTCCCATATGAGGCGATCCTTGCTATCGCCTCTCTCCCGTGGTATGCCGACATTGTGAACTTTCTTGTTGCTAAGAAAGTCCCACAAGGTTGGCCCAGGCAGAGGCTTGAGACCTTCCTCGCGAAGGCCAAATCCTACCACTGGGAGGATCCCATCCTTTACCACAAAGGAGGGGATAGCATCTGGCGTCGGTGCATTCCTCAAGAGGAGCACCATAGCGTCCTCACTTACTGCCACAAGCTTGAGGCAGGAGGACATCATTCTGGGAGGAGAATGGCACAGAAAGTGCTCCAATCCGGCTTGTGGTGGCCTACCCTCTTCAAGGACTATGATGAGTTCGTGAAGAGGTGTACTGACTGTCAGAGGATGGGCACTTGTGGACAGCGTGATATGATGCCGATGCAGCCCATTCACTTCTGTGAGGTTTTTGACGCATGGGGCATCGATTTCATGGGTCCATTCCCTAAGAGTTAGGGATTTGAGTACATTATGTTGGCCGTTGACTATGTTAGTCGTTGGGTTGAGGCCATCCCCGCCCGAGCCGCTGATGCGAGGACAGTTTGCAGATTTTTGAGGAAGCACATCATCACACGGTTCGGGGTACCTCGAGTATTGATTTCAGATGGGGGGTCTCATTTCATCAATGACCAGGTGAAGGCACTTGCTAGCGAGTTCGGCATAGACCATCGAGTTGCCACTCCATACCATCCACAGACGAATGGTCTAGCTGAGGTGTCGAACAGGGAGATCAAGACTATATTGTAGAAAGTCGTCTGCCCTGACCGAAAGGATTGGTCACAGCTTTTGGACTCGGTCTTGTGGGCATATAGGACGTCTTTCAAGACACCATTGGGCACATCTCCCTTTCGCCTCGTATATGGCAAGCCGTGCCATCTACCTGTTGAGTTGAGGCACAAGTCACTTTGGGCAGTCACAGATATTCTTTTAGATCCAGATAGTGTAGGAGACCAGAGGAGGGCAGAGTTAGCAGCCCTGGAGGAGCTTCGTGATACCGCCTTCTCAAACAGCCTACAGTATAAGGAGAGAGTGAAAGAGTGGCATGATTCTCATATCAACCACAAGCATTTTGAGCCTGGACAGAAAGTATGGCTGTTTGATGCTAGGCTTCGTTTATTTCCAGGGAAGCTACAAAGCAAGTGGAAGGGACCTTATCTTGTGAGAAAGGTACACGACAACGGTAGCATTAATATATCCGAGTTGTCTTCTGAGAGTACCTTTCGAGTGAACGGCCAGCGGCTCAAGCCATTTCTAGATCATGAGCCGCGGGTCGTTGATGTTGCCCCTATTCACTTTGCGTGAGATATGGTCTCTTGACTCACATCTATTGCATCTCACGACTGATTATCACTGTTCTTCCGACCTGTATAGATCCAGTTGTCCATATCACTATATTCTTTAGTCCCACATCCCTTTTCCCATCTTATGATTATGCTATACTTAGGGTGTACTTTACCCTAAGTATAGGGGGGATGTAGGATCTTCGGGTATTCTTTTCAGTCTTTCTACCCCTGTTTTGCTGCCTATACTTAGGGATATTTTACCCTAAGTATAGGAGGGGGCAGACTCTGTACATCCTTCACTCGGATTTCCCTTCATGTACAACTTGCTATACTTAGGATTATTTGATCCTAAGTATAGGGGGAAACCATCGAGTTCTCTTCATTTTATATATTCATTCATCTCTGTATCTAGCCATTCCTTTTCACTTCCCTATACTAAGCACGAGTTATGTCTTCTTCATCGCTCTTGATCACTCTGAGGACATCGTTCGAGCTAAGTATAGGGGTGTGTGTATATGTTTCATATATACTTTAGCCATAACTCGTACTTTGTGTGAGTGTGTTAATAAATAAAATGGCTAAAAACCTTAAAAATCACAAAAATTATAAATTTTTCCTATAAATAATCATTCTTTTATTGCACATACATAGCTAGTATACAAAATTATTTTTGTAAAAATGTTTTCAAAAATCTTTTGTGTAAAGCTTGTGTGAATATTTTCTTATCAAAATTATGTATATAGTACAAAAATTTTTCCAAAATGTTTTGAAAATCAAAAGTTTGCAAAAATCTTTTGTAAATGAGTGTAAATACTTTTGCAAAACTTGCACTTCATGCATTCATCCATTCATGATTTCAAAACATTTTTCAAAAATTTTGCACGATTGTAAATATGTGTAAATAGCATCTTTGTATATATGTATATAGTTTTCTGGATGATAGTTGACATTTAAACTAGCATGGAATTAAATTGGGAAATGGAGCTTGATTAAGATCTTAATCCACCTAATTCTAAGAGGAACCTTATAGGGCTTAGGGTTAAGGCTTTTCAGGTCCATAAGGACTTAATTCTTTGAGTCCACTAGGCTATGAGCATATGTCATCTTGATGAGCCTAAGTAGAGCACTTAACAGCACACGCATGACTCTTAGAGACAATGGCTTGTCTTACACCAGCACTTTACACATAGCTCTCCACGGATGAGGTGGCGAGGAGGCAGTTTCCTTTGGCTTGGGGTAGCATATGAGGGAAGTACTTCTAGGCGGAACCTCTCTTCTTCTTCTAGTGAAGGAAGTGCGTCTCAACTTGGTCTAGTGGTGATGAAGGCTAAAGACAGAAGCCGTGGGTTGCAATAAAGCTTCAAAAGAGGGATAGTCTACTGGCTCAAGAGGAAAATTTCTTGTATATATGTTGCACCATGTAGATATGTTGTACAGATGCAATTAAAAAAATGCAAAAAGAACTCCAAAAAAGTGGTGGGTCGGATTGAAAATTTAATAACCCCACCGGAGTGTATATAGTCCAATAAAGCAAAAGCTTATGGTATCCATGTTACATCTCATGAAGCTTGCAGCGGGAGACTTCGCTACACATGTTGAGCTCCCAAAATTCTATACCTCTTATTCCCCCTCTTCTTGAGCCGGTTGCACTTGAACTTAGAAGGGAATACCCCGCTTCTCGAGGAAAGAGTTGCTAGACCGAGGCATTAGAGTTACCAGGTTGGGGGAGGTTGTTTCTTTGTCACTTCTGAGGTGGGGAGCTACATATCACTTACACTGCATGGAAAGATTCATGGTCATTAGAGTTTGTGTATGTAGACTTGTTCTGATCTAGTTTATTGAGGAGTCTTGTCCATAGATTGGTGGAACTTAGAAGCTGTTGAGTTTTAAGCTTAAGTCCAAATAAGGTTCCGACACATTAATAATCCAAAGATCTGATCGAGCTCCATAATTCAATTTAATGAAGGCAAGTTTAATAATCAGCCTTAATCCATGTATACTCTCCTCTTTTTCTTTTTCTTTCTTTCTTTTTCACTTCTTTTTCAAATAAGTGTTTGCTAAGGGACTAGCAAAGTTAAGTATAGGGGGGTGATGAATACCCATTCATCACTCTTTATCCTTATATTTTAGCTACAAAAACCTTTGCAAATACATGTATATTCATGTAAATACAAATAATTATCAGGAGCATGCATTGTATAAAGTTTAATAATTAGCATGTTTTTGTGCAAAAATAAAAGAATAAAGAGACAAAAGAAAAAGAGGAAATATTCAGAATAAATATTGAGCAACCTAACCCAAGGGAGGGCTCAGTATGGGCCTGACCGCATAAAAGCCAAAGTAGAGGGAGATAGGGGCTCATTTGTGTAAATGGACCTGTAAATTAATAAAAATATTTTTTTCCCAAAAATAGAATAAAAGTAATTTGTATATATTGTATATATTTATAATTATAAATATCAAAACGAAAATAGAAAAAATTAAAAAGAAAATAAAAAGAGTCACTTGTGTACATATCCACCATGTACATACAACCACTCCTATATTTATTTCACCCTATAAATAAATAAATAAAATTCCAAAACTTTTGTAAATATTCTATTTATTATGATGTAAATAAATAAAATAAAAACAACAAAAATAAAAATAAAATAAAAAGAACAAAATTAAAAACCAAAAATAACATTGTAAATATACCTTGTACATAGATGTATATATATATATCTATTTATTTCACCCTTGTATATAAATAATAAAAATAAAATAAAAATACCTTTTTTATACTTTAAATAAATAAAATATAAAATAGGAATAAAAATGCACAAAAATAACTAATTAAAAATCAAAAATAAAAATCCTATATTGTACATATACCTATATATAGCCCTACTATGTACATACCCTATTTTTATTTTGAAAAATTAATTAAAAATCACCAAAAAATAGAAAAATTAAAACAAAAATATTTCATGTTTTAAATTTTTAATAATTCAGCCATTTGTTATTTTTAATTGAATTTTAAAATATTTTTGACGTGGCTGATTCCCATTGGTCCACGGGGAATGTTGGCCCTCGGTCAACTCCCCCCGCGGACCCTCTTCTCTCGCGGATCGGGCTGTCGATCCGATTTCTCCTCTTTTTCCCTGCTCGATCCGCCCGCCATTTGCGCAAACCCCGGGTCCTACCCCTTCTTCTTGCATCCGAGACCCACGCCCGGGGGATTGTATCGGGGTCCGCGCTCTGAGCAGCCCTACCCGATCAACCCTAGCCGGACCCCTGGGAGTATAAATCCCGAGCTCCGTCGCACGATTTCCCCATCTTTTAGCTCCCCTTCCTTCATCCCAGGATCTCCACCGTCATCCCTGAGGTGACAGCTCGTTGCTGGCAGTGTTGTAGAGAGGAGAGGTTGGTTGGACCATCGATCCGGCGTATTCGCGCCGCCGTGCTCCGCCCCAAGGTAGAGCTCGAGCCTCGGCCACGACGTCCCGCGAGGCAAGGACCCAGAGCACCATCGGCTCATCCCCAATCGACTCGACCACCCAGGTAGCCTAGTTTCCTTCCCGTTTTCGTTAATTTCTAGTTCCCCCAAATTGCGCCGTCGCCGACCATCCTCGATTCCGGCCATCTCCGCCTCCCATTCGATCATCGGACCCTTGCATCACATTCGCCTTCTCCCCACGCACGTTCTACGCCCCTCCGTTCAACCCAGCTCGCACAGGAGCTGGGGTTCGAACCCCTTCGCCGTCGCATCGCCGGGGTTCGCCCGCACCACCGCACCGTCCACCTGCACCACCGCTAACGGGGTCGAGGCAGTTTGCCCTCGACCCAGGAGCTCTTTGGATGCGTTTTGCAGGTCAATCGAGGGTTGTCTGAGGCCCCCCCACTTGAGAACCGGAGCTTCCCCTCCGCTGGAGTCGACAGAGCTCTCCGGAGCTCCGTTGATTCATCGGAGACGTCCCACAGACGCGGGAGGCTAAGGCGAAGCTTCCTCGATCATCAGAAGTCCCCGCTAAGGCTCGGAGCGCGCGTACTGGGCCGGCGAAGTTCGCCGGCCACCTGTTCCTCCAGGACCTTCAGGCATCGTTAGATCAGCCTCCAGCTCCAGTTTCAATCTCCACCGTCCATTCGAGGAGTAGCCATCACCGTCGATCCTTGGAGGGTTGATCCGCACCGTCCGATCATAGAGGTTTCCCCACGTTGCACCAGAGCCATCCGATTTCACACGTGGCGAGACCACCGCCGCTCGATCAGGACGAAGGCTTCCTTTGTTGGGCGCCACCCCTTCCCAGCCGTCCATCAGCACACGTGGCGTCCATCTGACGGCCTACTTAATAAAGGGTAATTTATCCCTTAGGCCCTTATCTTTAGTGTAGTTTCATTTCAGTCCTGTAAAATATTTGTTGCATTTTATTTACGTTGGTACTTTTGCACTTTGGACCCTATCTTGTCTGCTTATTGCATGTATGCCCCTGTGTGTAATATGTCACGTGCATCGACACGTGTTTAGTTGGGCTATTTGCATGATTCGCCTTGTAGTTCTGGGATGTTACTTAATGAATGAACCTTTTTAGATAATTGCAATTATACCCCTGTGCGTGAGTTATTTGTGCATGTGCGTTTATTTGTGGGTAATTTACAGTAAGGCCCTCGGACTTTTGGTACCTGTTACCAATTAGTCCCAGAACCTTTGTTTGCAATTAGGTCCCTGTGTGCCCCAGACACGCGCCTCGTGCGTGACTTCTTGGGAATGTTGCACCGGACCCCCTGGAGCTTTGGATAATTACGTACAGGTCCCTGTGCACTGTACCTAGGTTTTAATTTTGAATAAAATATCAAATTTACTCCGAATTCAATGAAAATTGGACACATGGCTCCTGTCATATTGTAAAATTTTCATGAATTTTTGGGGACATTTTTTGTTTTATTTGCTATTTTTAAAAATTCAAAAACAGCCTTTTTTTACTGTCTGAATTAAAAATTCACAAAAAATATTAAAACTCATCCAAAAATTATAAAAAAATTAGCTATTGTGTCTTTTTGCTTGTTTGATTTTCTGACCAAATTTGGTCATTTTTCATTATATAAAACTCATAAAAATTGAAAAACACCTAAAAACTCATAAAAATTTTAATAAATAATCTAAAAATCCAAAAATAATAATTTCTGTGCCTAAATTTTCCTTGGTTCTTTCTCTATACAGGAAAATTACCTCCAAGCTTTTTAGGGGCTTTTAGATATTTTATCTAAGCCCTCAAGCTCGGCTGGACAGTACCTTCATTTTCTTGCATTGTTTTATTTTTAGAAAATTAAATAAAAGTCATAAAAATACCAAAAATTCACTAAAAACAGTAAAAATCATAAAATACAAAAAAAAAATTTATTTGAAATTTTGATTGATTTTTGATGCATTAAATAATTGTTCATAGTTGGTTATTTCATTGGTTTCTTTATTTTCCTTATTAATTAAAAACCCAAAAAATTTATAAAAATTAAAAATCAACCAAAAATACATTCCTTTTATTTTTCTATATTTTTGACTACTTCGTAGGCCGCAAGGCCATCACGTGCTCCCTGAGTCCGACCCTGGTCGCTATACCAGGCTAATCTAATAGCCAGGACCGCTATTGTGTTTGATTGATTTTTCTCTGAGTTTGGTGGTCTGTTTTACTTTTTCTTGATCGACCGACTGATCTATTGAGCGACTGAGGTCGCAACGACCTGTGTTATTTCTTCATCCTTAGTTGCTCGGGATTTTTCGGGTGATCAGGTTAATAGTTGTTATTTGAACACTGAGCAATCTATCCAACTGCCTATCAATTGAAATTCAATTGATTAAATTCTTGGCAATCAAATCAATTAGACTATACTTTCGACCTATCAATTTACTTTTTTGTGGCCGTTGAATTCGATATATCTTTTTTACAAACGTGCATAACTTCGCTTATTTGGTGTCCTTTTCGAAGATGAAAAATCTCTCCTTTATTTACTTTTAATATGACAAGGCCCGCTAATCATCCTATATTGATTTGTTATTTTTATATTGCAGTCGGGCAATCATGATCAATAAAAAAATCAAATAAATAAATAATGAAAAATAGGAGAAGTTATGATGGTACGCCTGTGATTATTTACACATGATTTTTGGCTTCTTATTTATGCAATTATGAGTGCTTAAATATAGATATTATTTACACATGCATGAATGCTAATAATGTAATTTTTTGATTAAATATAATTAGTTACTAAAAAATGGAGCTTTATTTTCATTTTTTAAAGTAACGAGACACACGTTCACAGTGTCCCTACGAGAATCTACTATTATGGTTAAGCCCTCACTTTTTTGCAATAATATCCGTGCCCTTGATTTTTTTAAACAAAATTCACATTACCATCTTTCGATTATTATACTTAACTATACTTATGTCCCTATTTTATTTTAATAGAAGACCAAAATGGTAAATTTTGTAAGATCTACATGGCACAAATGTTATTGTAAAAAGGTATAGGTATAGTTGTAATTGCAAAATCTTGAAGTGGCGTGAGCGTCAAAATTATTAATTTAATATATATGTATCTACGTTATATAATATTGGCAAGATCTGCATATGTGCCTCGCATTGTTAATTATATCCCATGTAGATCTGGAGACAGAAAACACCAAACACCTGAGATTAGCTCACAGCTGAGATTAGCTGTCCTTTGTTTCAGATAGAACAACAAAATACATATTTTTTTGTATAGTTTGACCGGGGACCGATCCTTCTTGGTTCAAACCATCGTACTTAATAATAAGATTTGTCCTTTATAGACCACGGAGGCTATTTTGTTGCTAATCATTAGATAATCTAGAGAGCATATTCCTTTTTTTTCATATATATATATATATATATATATGGATTTTTACCCGGCAGATCTTATAAACTTTGTCAATTACATTCATGACGTTTGAAAAAAACCTAATTCTTTTCTCGATCCCGTAAACTTGCTAATCCTAACCCATGACCCCTACCATCAACTCCGGTGCATTGGATTGTTAAAACTAACCAGATTCTGTTAATTTCTTATATAAGATATAGTGCCTCCTTCCCAGATATTACACCGACGACATCTTGCCTGTCCACGTAGCCTACATCTCCAGTTGTAAAATGAACTCAAAGAAACCAACTTGGGGCATCGATTCCACAGGGGAAACAACACCCTACAGGAACATCAGTCAAGGAAGGAACCTGGGAACAACTCCGTGCTCGTGACACCTTCAATCTAACCATCAGCCTTCTTCGGGTCGAAGTCACCGCCATCATCCTTCGCTCTCCAAGGGGTTTTTTCGTGCATCCCTGTCGCCCCTTCCACTCATGCAACCTGTGCGTACCTACCAATACTGCTCCACCTTTGAGTCTCCAGACAGAGCTTGATCTCGCTATCCAACTCGTCTCTCGTGTCTCCCGCTTCCCATGCGTACATCTCCGTGTGCGACACAGTATCTTACTCCTCCACGGGCATCTGCTACCCTAGCCTTCCAGTGTGTTGTGCATCTCTGTCGTGCTTCGTCCTTCGAGCGCGTGCATCACGAAGCCCTCCATCTCCGAGAGAACCTCTTCCACCCCTACCCCCTCCCCCTCCATTGCCTCCTCCACCCCCGCTCCTCTCCTCCTCTGCCTCCACCTGCAACAGGATGCCCGTCCGCAGAAGGACCCCTGCCCACAAATCATCCATCCAACGTCTCATCCTCCCTTGCAATGTATTTATTTAGCAGCAATAGATATTTGATTAATTGATTCAAGAATTCATCTCAATTTTTTAAAAAAATCATTTTCATGATCGGAAGATATGGTTTATCCGTGAAAATGAAAAAAATATTATTTGGTATATTGATAGAAGTGGTAAAGAAAGAGAAAATAAAGAGAGAAGGGAGAATAAGAGGAGTGGAAGAAGAAGATGATGAAGAGGAAGAATGATATGAGGAGGTGGAAGATCCACCATCCAATGCACATGAGGTTAGATTAACCCATGTTATTGACTCAAGTAAAAGTAAAAGTAACAACATGGTCTGTGGTGTAAGACGGAGCAAGTTTACGAGGTCGAGGGAGGAATTAGATTGTTTTAAAGATCTTGGAGGTAATTGACAAAGTTTATATGATCTGTCGAGTAAAAATTCCATACACACACACATATATATATATATGTGGGTAAAATGTGACTGCTGCCTAACGGATTGCTCCCACCCTCATTTTCCCCTCAATTTTTTTATTTGTTTGAAAAATAAAAATACGTATATTCATCACTATATCCCTCTAACATTCCATTAAAATTTCATCAGAAACAGAGACTCCTATACCCTTCATCCAGAACAAATAATTTTAACGGTCTTAGAATTGTTGTAATCGACCTGTTCTGGATGGAGGGCATATGAGTCTCTGTTTCTAACGAAATTTTAATAGAATGTTAGAGGGATATAAAAATGAATATACATATTTTTATTTTCAAAAAAATTAAAAAAATTGAGGGGGGGGGGAATAGGGATGGGAACAATCCGTCGACTCCTCCCAAGGAGTAGCTACATTTTACCTATATATATATATATATATGGGAAAAGGAGTATGCTCCATGGGTGTAACTAACTTACATGCCCCATCCATTTCCCCCCATATTTTTTTATTTTTCTGAAATGAAATCTATCAGAATTCAGATCACAATATGTCACCATGATGTCATTAAAAATTCAACTTAATTCGAGACTTCTATCCCCTCCATCAAGACTGTCAAATTTTAATGGTCTCATAATTGCTAAAATTGACCTCCTTCATATGGAGGAAATATGAGTTTCTGTTTCTGACAAAATTGGAATGACATGTTAGGGGATATAGTGATGAATATGTATATTTTTATTTTGTATTTTCTATACATTTTTATAAACAAGTTAGAGACAGAATTATCCAAAAAGGAGTTGAAATGAAATTATTAAAATACACGAAGTTTGAGCTATTTACAAGTGAAAAACTCCTTTATTTTACATTCTTTTATTATTAATTTATTTTGTACACATATAATTTATAATAATTAGTGTATTTTATTTACAAGAGCTATTTTATCAAATTATTGATTTTAAGAATATTTATTTGAGATTTTACTCATGGATTTTGCTGAGATCAATATATTGAGATGATGAATCATGGATTCATCACCCATTCAATAAAGTTTTGAAAGGTCCATCAAAGAAAATGTTGCACAGAAGTATTTCCAGTAGTTGATTTGTTCAATAGACTACTACCATGATAGAGGTATCTACCACTGTGATTCGAAGCCAAAGAATCTTTTATTAGGTGAAAAATGGAGATATGGAGATTTCTTATTTTTGAGTATGAGTACTTTTGCCACGTCAAGGACGCATGATGGACTACTGCACATTACTTGTGGACACATGGTTAAAGTTGTTGATCAAAGAGGATGTACATGCAAATGGTCACTACCCTGTGGATAATTTTACGGAATAGATTATTTAAATATCATAAGGAATGCAAATATGAGCAAGAAAAAATGTGCACAATATATATATATATATATATATATAGGATATCTTTCAAATGGGATGTGGTCCTTCCATCTCTAAGGAAGGCCAACCATCCCATCCATTCATAATTAATCGGACGGTTATTAAAAAAGGTATGTTAATAATTTTATTAAATTAACCATAAACCCATTTTGGTCATTATTCATTATCTAAATATAGTATGCAACCACCTAAAATATCTTCTCATTAATTACTCTCAATTAGCCATTAAACGTTCCTCTCTCTCTCTCTCTCCTAATTTTCCATTCACGTCACCAAAATCCTCAATTTTCTCCAATTCATTTGTTTGTGTTTGTTGAGAGAGACGGAGATTGAGAGAGATGGAGATGGTGTGCGTGATCGACGGCAGCGGCTTCATCTTGAGCCTCGCATGGCCGGCGGACGTCGTCAAGGGGGAGGAATGCTGGACAAATGGTGAGTATTGCTATTAGAATGATGTGACACCATTTTGATGTTCGTTTAAATTCAGATTTCGAAATACATTATTTTTTTAATGTTATATGATTCAAGATTGATAGGGATCTCTGGTCGCTGCAACCTGCGGGTAAGGATATGTAGTAGGATTCATATATTTTAGTGAGCATTGTATCCCTGCATCGTCGATCTTGTCGGCGACCCTGAGGTTCGGTGCAAATCGCTCTGTACGCATCGACTTTGATGGATTCTCTTATCGTGGTGTGTAGTTGACGACGTCATGTGCGGCCTCATTGGCAAGTTCTTCATGCGGACTCCAACGACAACATCTCGGTCCGATCTGGATGGTGGTGGATGTGTCCAAGGACTACACGGGAATGGTGGTGACTATCGTAGAAGTTCTTCATGCATGCGATGACGATAAAAAAGTGCTACACCCAGTCCTGGATGAAGAACAATTCGCAGTTTCATACAATATTGATGTGTACTATACAATATTGATGTGTATTACACAAATATGATATGTATTATACATATTTGTTATGTATTTTTACATTTCAAATGATTGCGAATGAAAAATATAATTTTTTATATATCTTGTATATTTGACGTGCATTATACATCTTGGATGTGTATTATACATTTTAGATGTGTATTATACACATTTGGTTCGTATTTAATCATCAAATAAGCATGAAATGACTACTGCATTTTTACAAAGAATCATACAAGTTTTATTATACAAAAATCATACGATCGTTACAAATGACCACACATTAATTGAGAATATGAATTGTATTATACAAAGAACCATGCAAAATTTACAAAAAATTAACGACTTTTTAAATGAACCACGGATTCTACAAAAGAACATACAGTCGTTACAAAAAGAACACGGATTATACAAAAAAACGTGTGAGGATACGAACATATGCCCCACGTAATGTCGTCCGACACAAAACTGGATATTTTTTAAATATGATATTACGAAAAATACCAAAAATAAAACTAGCTAAATTTAGTATTTTGAAATATTAATTAATGTGCATAATTAATGCAAAAATTGATGACCAAAATACCCTTTTGGGCAACAAAATCGAAGGTGCCGTTGGATTTGAATCCGATGGTCCAGATCGTTGGCCTTCCTTAGGGATGGAAGGACCATGTCTCATTTGAAAGGCCCCCTATATATATATATATATATATATATATATATATATATATATATATATATATGGTCAAGCCAACAAATAGCAGTACACCTTGAAGCAGGGGAAGACGCCAACATGGTTATGTGAGATTAGAAGAGGATACCACTGTAAGAACTTGATCTGATTGTTAAGCCAACTCTCCTCCTTACAATCATACATCCACTTCTCGACCTTTCCCAACATATCTTTCAAGATTAGAGCATCTTCCTTAGATTTAACTATTTGATTGTCCACATCGACTAATAACTCAAGGGCTCAACATTACCAAAAATCATAATAGCCATTACTCTCTCTGGAGCAACAACTGAATCAATTTCAATATGTGCAGATGCATGTTTTTTGCTAGATCACTTTCATAAACCACTTAGGTCCTAATCAGATTACAAGCATTAGAATTTCCTGCTATTTCACTATGTATCTTCTGTATATGTGGCTGTACATCATAGAATTCCTTTATTTTATCCTCCTTTTTCTTAAGAAATTTATCTAAAGCACGTGCTATGGCTACAAACTGCTCCTTTATTATTCACGTAGATTTATCGAGTACACCTTTTATACTTATTTTGCAACTAACACCAGGCACTTCAACAATTTGCCAAGAAAATTAAGAACTATATTCACTTACATTTTATGATGATCAAAATTTTGATCAAATAAATTCCATCTTTGAAAATCATAATCCTGTGGAAACTAAGTTACACAAGCCCCTATTGAGATACGCTAACAAATGACCGATTTTTTTCTTTCCTACATTTGGGTATTGGATTACATTCATCATTCATAACTTATGGAATCCCAAGTTACTGAACTTGGAGGAGGATAACAAAATCCAAACATGGCATATATATATATCAAGATTGTCTGATCGGATCTTTTTATTTATTCAGACTTGCATCTTAAGGAAGCAATCAAGCCAAGCGATCAGTAGAAGTTGGACGAGTTCTCAGCGTTAGATCTACAGAATATGATCTAATATGCACAACAATTAAGGAGTTTGAAATTATGAATTTGATAACATGGTACATATGAGAAAGCTCAAACACAACAAAATGAGCGAACACAAACACCACGATTTATGTGGAAAATAGCGTGGAACCCACAACAAGAGGGATGTGAGTATCCTAATAAAAAAATGAGCTACCTCATTTTCTTCACCCACGAAGAATGGTGTGTTCGTCGCTCCTTTCGTGAGGTGAAGCCGTCCACAAGGATGATCTCGCTCTTCTCTACATGGAGGTAGTCTTGGATCGTCGATCCGAGATGCTCCGGTGATGCTCTGGCGAGGGAGAGTGAGGAGGAATGGAATGAACTTGGATTTGGGCATTTTGGAAGTATTTTCACAAAGGGGAGGGTTGGGTTATATTGGTTCAAATAGGATTCGGATCCGAGTTCGTATCCGAATATGACCTATACCCCTCATCGCTAAAATAACAGTAACTCAGGCTCCCGAACTCGAATTTTCACATTCTTAGATTCGTTGGAAAGGTCTCGATGAGGAATACGCGATGGAATCTCAAATGATTTGGATAATATATAAGTACAAAAATTTCAATTAAGCCAAATCCAGCTGAATTTTGTAGTTAAGCCCATGTTTGGGTTTTGGGATCTTCACAAGGGCCTTCACATCTTTCTTCTTATTCTCCTTGAGCTCTTCCTTCTTTCCTTCACTTATTAAAGCAAGTGCATTTGCATCTTTAACCTACTCATAACATTCCATCGCTAGATCCCACAAATCTTGTGAGGTGAAAAGGGTCTTCATTTGAAGACTCCACTGATCATAACTTTCTCCATCAAAGATACAAATGGAGCTTTGTATGTAATTAAATAAAGGTGTGTTGGATGTGGATGCTATGATGTGGAGAAACAAGGAAAAGACTTCAACAAGGATGAAAGGATGGTAATGGCTCTGATACCAAACTTGTTGGAGCAGCGGAAGATTGGTGGTGAATAAGAAGCAAATTAGAGGAAGAAAATATAAATCAATGCATAAGGTAGATGTGAAATCAATAACTTCTTTTCATTAAAACTTGAACTTTTATATAATACTTGAACTTTATAAGAAGATGACTTATAATGTTTGCAACAAAGGGAGAATGATTTACAAGACTTGGAAGGATGATGCCTCTTATTGTGGTGGTGGATGTGTTGTTGTGTTTCTTTTTGTGTTCTGTGAAATGAGAACCTCGTGGATGATATATAAGTCCTCAAGAGGTAGAGATATTTTGAAAGAAGGATTTAGAATCATTTCCATACTTATCCTTTAAGTAAAAATATCTAGATATTTTGATGAGAGGTAGAGAAATATCTAGATATCTTCTCCACCTCTCTTTTTTCTAGAATATTTTCTCAAGTGTGCTCTCTCTTAATTATTTGAGTTGATGACTTTAGGAACATAAGTGTAAGGGTCCATTAGTGACAACAATTATACATGGACAAATTACAATTATGTATATTTTCAAGACATGTCATCTGCAACATCTTCCAAAAATTGTGATATCATAGTGGTAAGTATTGTTTTTTACAATCTAAAGCCCTTTTCGTTACTCTCAAGTGTCATGATTCATACTACAATTCATCGCAGATATCAAACGATGATAAATAAGTTTTTGAAGGATTCGACCCCTAACTCCATGATTCTGGTAAGATTTCAATTCGTGATTTTTTTCTAAATTCCATGATTCTGGTATTTTCTACATGTTATCTTTTCCTGAAGAATACATGATAATTTATTAATTGACTTTTTATTTTACAAATCAACATATAAATTTTACAATGAGAGCATGTACTTTATAAAAAGTGGACAAACTTTACGAAAGAATAATGAATATTGATGGACACACGATATTGGCAAACACGTTGGTTGGAAACATAAAAATAATTCATACATTACTAACACATTTCATTTTGCAAAAATCACAATCAACTTATAAAAAAGAACACAAAATTTACAAAAATTATCACAACTTACAAATAGTGCTCTCACATAATTTTTGCTAAAAATGAAGTTGAATATTAGCACATACTTTACAAAATTCACATGCAATATACAAAAAAAACTACAAATTTTACAAAAAATATCGCAGTTTACAAACATTTCACCCACATAATGTTACCTGAATATGAAATTAAATTAAGTTACTATACCAAACCGATCGTCGATTGATTCGAAGTCTGGATCAATTTTTATAACTTCGGTATTGCAATTGCTTTCTTCATCAAGATTAGTGTTTTAGTCACTTTTGCATACTTACTTAGTGTTGAATTTGTATTTGCCTTTTCTTTGATTGAAAGGGTTTGTTAATTAAATTGTCCGGACTTATTTCCAAGCTCTGTTTTAGCTGTGCATTCATTTCTTGCTCTTCTTCACTTTCTCTTCATCCTCTTGTTTTCTCTCCCATGCTATCTAAGACCATAAACTAAGTCAATTGCAATTCAATGCAAACTTTAAAGAGAAGCTTTAAGTTAAATTAGAATCTTACTTCATTTCCTAGATATTGGATGCCCCACAAGTGACAATGCCCCTTAACTAACTCTCTCATAGACAAACACGTATAACCCTGATCAAATGGTACAAATGGCTGCGAATACAAGGGTCGCGAGGATGCAGATGAGCCGGTTGTTGATGTGGTAGACTCCGTGTAATAAGGAGGAAGACCACCAAGCTCTTACTTCTCGACACGACCTCCCACCTCTCTCAAACAAGACATATTTATATCAAAGCTACTCATGTCATATATATACGACATGAAATCAAATGAATAATTTCATTAACTAGGCACATGTTTTCATATGGACATATCAAATGAGATTGGTCGTAGTCAAATGTGCCCTCCCATTTCTTATCGAAAGGTCTTTATATCAATCCTGAAGTGTAAGAAGTTAATTCTTTTATTAAAATATAATAGATATTAGAAATGAATACTTAGTCATATGAAATAAAAATAACTTATCATAAATGTAACATTATGGACTTAGATCTCCGGTCCGTTATTGAGGAAAATTGGTCATGACAACTTGTTGGGTTTAGGTCCAATTGAATCCGTTGACAATCACACAAAATATTTAAACTCAAGTTATCAAGTAGTAATCCCTACATTTATAACCCACTTCACGTTTCGTGAGTTTTAGATGTGAGACTATGTTTGGGGTATGGGTGTTACAACCTCCACTAATTATATTCGCAACATCCTCATTGCGATATGACCCATCACTTATTTTCGGTGACAGTGGCGGTTGTATGCTCCGTATAGTCATCTCCCCCTATCTCTTTATATGGGTGGCTCCATCTCTTGGGTAACCTTTCCACTATCAGAGGGAAATTGGTTCTGATACCATTTGTAACGTCCCGAGCTTATGTTTCTGATATGTTATCAAAGAAAATTGACCCTGACAACTTGTTGGGTTCGAGCCTAATTAGATTCATTGACAACCACCTAAAATGCTTAAGCCCATGTTGTCAAGCAGTAATCCCCATCACTTATAACCTACTCCCATGTTTCGTGAGTTTTAGATGTGGGACTATATTTAGGGTATGGGTGTTAACAACCCAATCCCCAAACATAGTCCCACTTCTAAAACTCACAAAGTTTCAGAGTAAGTTATAAGTTGTGGAGATTACTACATGACAACACATGCTTACGTATTTTGGGTGGTTGTCAACAGATCCATTTGGGCTCGAACTCAACAAGTTGTCAATGCCAGTTTTACTCGATAACAGACTGAGAATCTAAGCTCGGGACGTTACAAATGGTATCAGAGTCAATTTCCCTCTAGTAGTGGAAAGGACTACCCGAAGGGACCTAAGCCGGGAGCGTACAACTGCCATTGTCCATGGGAATAAGTGATGGACATGTCGCAATGAGGACGTTGCGAATATAAGTGGGTGAGGTTGTAACACCAAACATAATCTTACATCTAAAACACACGAAGTTTCAGAGTGAGTTATAAGTTATGGAGATTACTACTTGACAAATTGAGCTTAAGCATTTTGGGTGGTTGTCAACGGATCCATTTGAATTTGAACCCAACAAGTTGTCAGCACCAGTTTTCCTCGATAACGGACCGATGACCTAAGCTTGGAACGTTACAATAACTTCACAGCCTCTGGGGTGGACCACATTTCCCCATGATTCTTCCCATGCCCGTGGGTCGTGTACCAATATTCCACCACAATCATTTTTTCTACTTTTTTTTGAAAAATGCTTCCAATGATTTTCGTAACTATATCCCTCTAACATGTCATTCAAATTTTATCAGAAAACAGAGACTCATATACCCTCCATCCGGAACAGGTAAATTGTAGCAAATCCGAGATCATTAAAACTACCTGTCCTGGATGGATGGCATAGGAGTCTCTGTTTCTGATGAAATTGGAATGACATGTTAGAGGAATATAGTTATGAAAATCCATGGAAGCATTTTAAAAAAAATGGGAAAAAAAATAAAAGTTCCTTATATATATATGATTTCCTTCCAATAGTACTTGGTCTTTCCTTAGTTAAGGAAAGCCGGTTCCTATTTTGTAGAAAACATGGTGACTTTAGTAGAATACTTATACATATTGTATTACGATGTGCAGATTTAATGTTTGTATTATAATATGCAATTTTGTATGCGGTTTTGTATTTATAATGTGCATTTATAATACAAACTATATACACATTATATATATAGTGATTATCTTTTTTTTACAAATCGATTCCAAAATTCCAACCGCGTAGATTAAACCTTTGATTGATGTTCTACATATCTGCCAAACTTCACAAAAAATCTTATGTAATTCACTATTTTATCATAAGGATCAAAGGTCTGATTAACATTTAAGCAGCTTAAATCCCATTTAAAAAATGAACATGATCTTTGATCATTAAGATAAAATACCAAATGATATCAGATTTATGTGAAATTAGGCAGATATGTAGAACATCATTCAATCTATACGGTTGGAATTTCTAAATCAATTTCGCAAAAAGGAGAGGATCATAACACATTTGATGTAACATGAGTTTCAGCAAAGGATTCTGAGTCGAATCCCTCTTCATGACCTCCCATGAAGTGGAAGTCCCTTCTATATACAAGAAGAAGACTGGACGTAGCACTAATGCCGTGTTTGATGGTGGAAAACACAGCACCTGCTACAATTAAAAGGCATTTAGCAGAATACGCAAGCGATCTTTCCACAGACACAACGATCCACCTCCTGACATTTTAACATCAACCCTTTGCTTACTGCATTCATGGCTGAGCTCTGGTTAGTTGTTACGCTAAATATTTCTCTGAAATTTACCTCCTACTCTAGTTCCCTGAAATCTAGCTTGAATGCGATGGATGATAAAAGCTAATTAAGTAGCTATGCCAAATGATGTGCCCGACAAACCCACGGTCTCTGTTAATGCGCGCAGGGATGGAAGGACCTGAGCATGTGAGGACATGAGAACGAACAGTCGCCATTTCGTGAAGGAGTGCAGGCCACATGAAACAGCACATGGTCTGCCAGACATCTGTTGGACGATCTGATCTAAGTTAGCTCCTCCTAGGGGGCATACACATTTTACCCATATATATATATATATATATATATATATATATATATATATATATATATATATATATATATATATATATAGGGGGCCTTTCAAATAGGACGCAGTCCTTCCTGAGTTAAGGAATGCCGCCCTTTTTTGTATAAAACATGGCACTTTAGTAGAATACGTATATAGTTTGTATTATAGGTGCAAATTATAAATACAAAGCCGCATACAAAATTGCGCATTATAATACAAACATTAAAACTGCACATATAATACAAAACTGTATATGTATTCTACTAAAGTCATCCTATTTTATACAAAAAAGGGGCTGGCCTTCCTTAGCTTAGGAAGGACTGCGTCCTATTTGAAAGAAATCCTATATATATATATATATATATATATATATATAGGAGTGATCCTATGAGAGCAAAAAGTTGTGAGAGGATGAGAGTGATGATTCTGGACCACATGATTCACCCAGGAGAGAGAAGACCATGAGAGAGAAAACAGAAAGCCCATCACGAGATCCGTTAGATCTCGATCTAGCGGTTCTTCATCCAAAAGGGTATTTTAGTCCATACATTTTCGTTTTAAATTTGAATTTAATTTCGAATTTGAAATTTATTTCGTCTTTATATTTTTTCCATTTTTAGCGTGTCTGATTTGGTATTTTTTGTTGCCTTTTAGTTACTGAATTTTCGTCAACATGGTAGCATATTCGCGCAATGTAGAATAGCAGCTTTTTTTGTAAAATTCCCCTTGATATTGTAAAACTGTATCCTGCATTGTAAAATAAAATCAAAATTAGTATAATTCATATTATAATAATTGTAATTTTGATAACACTATTGTAAAAGATCATGGACGTTTTGTAAAATCTGTATGAAGATTGTAAATCCATCAGATCCTATTATATGCATTTTTCACAAATGCCAAGCATCTTTGTAAATTTCGAATCCCTGTTGTAATTTTGCATCCTGCATTGTATAATAAGATCACGGTTAGTAAAAAAATGATATGCAATTGTAAAATACGATCTGAGATTGTAGAAAAAACTCGGAATTGCAAAACAGTCTGAGATTGCAAAATAGTCACTTATATTGTAAAATATGATATGGGATTGTAAAAAAATACTCGAGATTGCAAAATAGGTCATTATATTGTAAAAACCTGGGCACGCCCTCCATCTCCAGCATCCTCTCTACCCGCACCTCCTCCGCCCTTCTCCTCCACGACCCACCTCCTCCATGCACATCCTCCTCCACCCACACACCTCCGTACACGCTCTCCTTCAACCTTCTCCTCCATGATCCACCTCGTCCACAAAAAAATCAAAAAAATCTATGTGGTGCATATCCGATCTAACCAAAAAAATCAAAATAACATTTTGGTTCCACAAAAAATCAAAAAATCCATGTGGTGCATATCCGATCTAACAAAAAAAATCAAAATAACATTCTGGGATTGCTTCACCGAGTGGATCAACCTGGATTACACGCCATACCTCTCTACAATCCATAGTCATGAACGCATACCGTGCCGGCCGGATCTCCAGTAGCCATGAACCGGTGAGGATAGGTGAGTTAGATGAGGTGTGGGCTGCACGTTGAAATTCTGGAACATGAGGTGTGCAAATGATTTGCATCGTCCGTGCAATTAAATTACGGAGATTAGAATAAAATGGTTTCCTATAGTGTCGGGGTATATAATTAGTCAAAGATCAACTGATTAAATTTACTCTATAATTGCAATTTGGCGCATTTTGTTTACAAATAGACCAGTCTTAACTTTAATGCTTTTACATAAATGCACCCTAACAAGATTTGATATTACACAAATCTCGTGCACCATCCGGATCGAGGGAGAGAGAGTGAGAGAGGGCGAGGAAGAGAGAGAGAGATAATTGAGGAGAGGAGATAATTGAGGAGATATTAATTGGATTCTAAATATAGAATATGTTAAAATGACTATAATGGATTTTTCAACATTAAAAGTAATTAAAAAATGGCCTATTAATGATAACCATCGGATTGATTGCGGATGGCTGTGATGGCGGGCTTTCCTTGCACCCAGGAAAGGTGCACCTCATCTGAAATATTCTATATATATATATATATATATATATAGCTGCTTATATATCGATCATGCTTCCTGCATTATCCTATACTAATACTCCAGGAGCTTATATAGGCAGTGAGGACGATATATGAGAAGAGTTATATATTGACATGTGGTCTATCTTTGACTCTTGAGTCTCCGCTCCAACTCCTTGTTTCTGTCTCCGTTCACTCACACTCCTTTTGGAGCTTATTCTTGACAAAGAGGATCTTCTGTTATTACAGCACCAATTGTAATGCAATTTGTAATGCAGGTGATCCGTTAGATGAGGAATGGACGACCTCAAGATACGTGCCAACCATCTCCGATATCTTAGGGTGCGTTTGGTATGCGGGTTAGGGTGGGCTAAACTGGTAGAGGGTAATCCATTTTTGTGTTTTGGTGTTTGGATAAAGGGATAAACTGGAGTGTATTAGAAGTAAGGTTGTTATGATATGATTGTATTGAAGTTTGAAAAAGTGAGTAGTTATTGTGATATGATTGTATTGATGTTTACAAAAGTGAGTAAAAATGAAGTAGTTTATAATTTTTATATGATATGATGTTATAATATATTATTTTTTTGATGGGAATGATGATGGAGAATTGATTTATTGAATTTTTAAAAAAGAAATAAAGTGGGGCCCACATGAAGAGAGAGGGAGTTGGTTAGTGGGGGTAAACTCCTCAAAGAGGAGTTTAACCCATGATCTGAACGACCCCTTAGGGCCCGTTCGATAGGAGAATAAGCAGGAATAAGGATGGGGAATAAGGGGAATAAGGGTCTATTCTCCGTTCGGCTGGAGGATAAGAATAAGGAGAATAAGGTGAAATAAAGGTAGGTAAAGTGGGATAAAGATAGGAATAAGAGTGAAATAAGATGAAATAATGGGGAATAGTCGTACCACGGGGAAGCGTGTTGGGGGCTTAATCCCCTTATTCCATTCCTCCTTATGACCCAAACGAACAGGGCCTTAGGGTGCGTTTGGTACGCAGGTTAAGGCGGGTTAAATTGGTAGATGGTAACATGTTTTTGTGTTTGGATGGAAGATTAAATTGGAGGTGGGTTTGAAGTGGGTTTATGGTGATATGATTGTATTGGAGTTTCAAAAAATGAGTAATTATTGTGATGTGATTGTATTGAAGTTTGGAAAATTGAGTAGAATTTGAGTAGTTTATAATTTTTATGTGATATGATGGTATAATATATTATTTTTTGATGGAATTGATGATTAAAAATTGATTTATCTAATTTTTAAAACAGTAAAAAGTGGGACCCAAGCATGAGAGAGGAGTGGTTGCCGAACGAAGCCTTAGGAGGGTCGTCCGATCTTCATCCGACGGATCCCTTGCATTATAGCATGGGCTGCTATAGGAGAGGATCTATATCTATTCTTGACTCTCCACGAAGCAGCGCTGTGGGTTTCACCACACGGGTGATAGTAGTTCCCTTTTTTTGCATTTTTTTTGTGAAAAATCCAACAGTATAGATAGAATTTATGATTAGGTCTATCTAGCTATCGAATTTTTTCTCAATACAATGGTTAAAAGTCAAACAAAAAGTACCATTTTGATTTTCCTTTGACTTTTACTTTCAAGATTTTAAAAAGCCAGAAACACTCGATAAGATAGAAATTTGACGTGCCTTGAGAAGAATAATCATAGATTCATCTATATGGTTGCATTTTTCACAAAGATCTTGCTCCATTTTATGCAAGACTGATTTCTCGATGATCGACATTCCCTTTTGTCCTAGTTGATGTCTGCGGATATGTCCGATCAGGGAAGGCGATTTCATATGGGAAGTGGCCAGTGCCGTCCTTGACATTTCATGGGCCATAGGCAAAAGAGAAAAAAGGAGCCCCTATAAAAAATAATTTATTTTTTAAAATTATAAATTTCTTATAAAAAAAATCTACACAAATAAAATATTCTTACTGCAAATATAACTGCAAATATAAAATTGATTAAATTGACGACAAGAACTTTGAAAAAGGAAATGTATATCATGTGATTGAGTAATGAGCGGTGATTTTTTTTGTAAAAAAGATAACAACCGTTCAACTGGTTAAAGCCAATTTCCCAATCATGAATAATGTGCAATAACTTTGTAATTGCTTAGAATAAAGGAAAGAGGTGATGTATACTTACACAAATATGATGAGTAGGTATACGGATCTAAAAAATAACCGTGATTTGTAGATTTAAGAAAAAAATGATAATGCATAAATATAAAAAATACCATTAACTGAAGACGTGATTTGTGGATGTCCAACAACAACAAAGTCCTAAACTAAAAGTAGGAGGAATCGTAACAAGGGAGGAAATCGAAAATCACAAGAGGAGGTCAAAGTTGTCTCCGAAGGACACATTTAAGTTATATATGGAGTCTTAACTCTTAAGATATTAATGTGACATTAGGGAATCCAAAGGATTTTTAACCATGTAGGATAGGGATGAAAACGGATACAAATATATCCGAATATCCGCTGTTGTATTCGGAAAATTACTGGATATGGATATCCATATTCAAATATTAATCGAATATGGATTGTATATGGATATATGTTGTAAAAAATTTCTGGATATGGATACGGAAATGGTAATGGTTTAAATATTCGGATCCGGATGTTCGAATACAACATTTAAAATTATTGTATATATTAGTTAGGGATTTTTACCCGGCAGACCCTAAAATCTTTTCCAATTACCTCTACAACCTTCGAAACATCCTAATTCCTCCACCGACCTCGTAAAGTTGCTCTGTCTTACCCAACAAATCATGCCATCAATTTTAACTATGTTTGAGTCAATTACTTGAGTTAGTTTTGAGTTAACCTAACCAATTTATCATCCAACGGTTAAGATTAGAAAAAATTATTAATAAAAAAGAATAAGAAAAAACAGGAAGCTTGGGACTCCATCGACCGGAGCGGGGGGAAGGGGGAGGACGGAACAACATCGGGAAGGTGGGGGGATCAGAGAGAAGCATCGAGGGGGGGGGGTGGGGGGGGGGACTCCATCGGCGGCTCCATCAACGGTGGGAGATTCGATCGGCATCGGCATCGATGGAGTCGGGGGGGTGGGGGGGGGGGGGAGGGGGAGGACTCCATCGGCGGTGGGAGACTCCATTGGAAGGGGGGGCAGCATCGGGAAGGAGGGGGGGGGGCTTCATCGGCGGAGTCAGGGGTCGGCACGGGACTCGCACAGGATTTGGTCACGGGTCTTCATCGGCAAATCGGTGGGAGAGAGCAGCATCGGGGGGGGGGGGGGAATTCCATCGGCGGTGGGAGAGAGTAGCATCGCGGGACCTGGGCATGGGACTCGCAGGGGTGGAGGGTAGAGCATGGGTCGGAAGGGAGAAGGGGTGGATGGTAGAGCATGGGTCGGAAGGAAGAAGGGGCGGAGGGTAGAGCAGAGTGCGGCAGTGGTCTCCTCCGATGGAGCGGTGGGCGATGGAGGCATGAGGTGTGGCGGAGGAGATCGCACGGCTGCGGTGGTCGAGGTAACGGTTGCTGCTCACGATGGCAGGAGGTCTGCGGAAGACCTCGGGTTGTTGGGCTCTCCTCCAGACAGTGATTGCGATGGCACTTCAAAATCGACGGTGACAAACGACGTCGAGCAAAGGAGGTGGAGGTCGTGGAACTATGCTCGTGTGAGGGCGGTGTGGGCGAACATCGGTCCAAGTGGTGCGTTGGGTCGTCAATGACGAGCAAGAGGGGGGGGGGGGTGACACAAGACCACAGTATCGTAATGAGCAGAAGGAGGCTCACACGAGGACAGCGGGTGGTTGGCAACTGCGATGGTAGATTTCAGAGTAGTGGGCGCGATAGCGTTGGTTGGTGGCTTCGGGCGGCGCAATGGTGGTCGGGGCTTCGAGGAAGACGGCGGGGAGGGGCGAGGGCCGAGGTTGTGGGGGTGGGAAGGATATGTGAAGGAAGAAAAGGGGGAATGGCAATGAATGTAAATTTGACAAACAAAATGGGTATAATGTAAACGAATATAACGGAATTCGGTTAGTTTCAACGGGCAAATGGATTGGAGTTAACCACAGGATCTGTAGGGTAAGGGTTAACAAGTTTACGAGGGTGAGGGAGGAATCACGATGTTTCGAAGGTCGTAGAGGTAATTGGAAAAGATTTTAGGGTCTGTCGCGTAAAAATCCCTATTAGTTAATATAATACAAGACACAATCCTATGTTATTACATTAGTATTATATATTATATAATACAATATATTATTATGAACACGACACACTGGTATCATCTCCTCTCCGATACCGAACCCCTAAATATGGAAGCAGATATTAATAAACTTCTGTTTATTTGAGGATGGGCACGAACAAAAGTTACGAAACTGTATCCCCCTTTTTGCTTCTGGTTAAGAACACATGTTACCTCCTTGACGATCCCTTTTGTCATGATAAAACTTATTTATATTTCATTGTCATTTTTTAGAATCATTGTAAACTTTGATTAAATGTCAATTCATATTCGTATCTGATCTTTAATGGATCCATATTTGGTTTCCATGTTTACTGCATCTATATTTGGATCATTCTTTATTTGATTCTTTGGGTTAGCTCTTTATTCAATATGTATTCGGATCCGCTCTTTATTCAATCCATATTCAAATTCGATAAACATCTGATTCATATCCGTATCCGTATTTATAAAGATATGATTTCCTTAATGCATATCTAAATTATATCCGTATCCGTATTCATATTCGATAGAGATGAAGCGAATATGGATATAGAAATAGGCATATATGATCCGTATTCGATCCATTTTCATCCATAGTATTTGAAATAAAAATAATAAAAGCTAATTATATGTAACCTATTTAAAGATGGGCCCCCGAAGTGGTTGGGCCCTGGGCCATTGCACCTGAGGACAAGCTTCAGGGACGTCCCTGGAAGCGGCTCGAGTGATTAATCTTGACCATGCTTCTTTAGCCGCTCTCAACATCTAGCGGTGATGCTGCTAAGACCATCTCATTTCACCTTTCTTTCCACATAGTATCAGAATGACGATCCCGGAGCGAAGCTCTCCTATATATTTTTGACAACACACAATCGACTATATCATAAGGAGAAGACCAATCGCATGTCCTCTGCCTCCAGTGATTAATCTTGGCGATGCTTCGTTAGCCGATCCCATCATCTAGCAGCAATGCTTAGGGCTTTCTTGTAAATTACTCCAAACTTGAGTAGTTTACGAGGAGATCTCCAAACTTCCTACTGGAAAATAATGCCGTATCCAAACTTTCTATTGTAACGATTTAGATCCCAAACATTGTTTACGGAAACAATGTGATCTCTGGTCTATTCTCCATTGTGAAATGCACTAGAGTAAGTTAGAATTTTCAAACTAGGGAGAAGATCCTCTGCTGTAGAGGGTATTGCAGCAGAAGTGCTGTAAATTCCAATAATTTTTTTATTTAGATTCGAAAATCCAACCTTATAGATTGAATTTTAGGTTAATGCTCTATATATCCTCCAAATTTCGCTTAAATCCGACATTATTTGCTATTTTATCTTAATGGTCAAACAATCAGTCAAGATCTAAGCAACTTGAACTCCATTTCAAAAAAATCCGAATCTTAAACTATTAAGATAAATAGCAAATAATGTCGGATTTAAGCAAAATTTGGAGGATATATTGAGCATTAACCTGATATTCAATCTTTAAGGTTGGATTTTAGAATCTAAATCACAAAAAGAAATTATTGGGATTTACAACACCTCTGCTGCAATACCCTCTACAGCAGAGGATCCTCTTCCTTCGAACTATGTAATGTTGCAATTGTGCTAGTTGATGTGAAATCCAAACGATATCTCCTATTTTGAGGATCTAAGTCAGTTAGTTTCTGTTTTGCAGCCATGTTCCAACTATCTTTCATTTATTTGTTTTTTGAATAATATTTGCCGAGTTCTCCCCCTTTCTAATGGTCTGCTTATTACATTACAGATTCATTGGTTGAAGATTTAAAGAATGTGGAGGACCTATTGTAACACCCTAACTCCAAACATAGTACCACATGGAAAACTCACAAAGTGTGGGTGTGGTTTATAAAGTGGTGGGGATTACTACTTGTTAACTTGAGCTTAAGCATTTTGGGTGGTTGACAACGAGCCCATATGGGCCCATACCCAACAAGAGTCAATATTCCTCGATAACGGACCCGGGACCTAAGCTTGGGACGTTACACCTATTGATCCAAAATAACTACTTTAGGCTATGTTTGGTGCGGTATTTGGAGTCTTGACTGAGCAAAGCTGCATTCTTTTGATGTATACTTTTCTTCTTCTGTATACACTGCTTGGAGCAGTGCAGTATGCATAACAGCCATGTCTTCCAAGTTCAGCCATATCTTTGGGCATATCCCTAAACAATGGATCTAATGACTCTTAAGAAAGCTAGAGGGATTCTTCCACAAGCAATGTGTGTGTGTCACATAAACCCTAAGCAAGGAAAAGAGAATAAAATTCGCATTTGTATAGGTACATAACTCCAGTACAATGTAGGTTATATACACCTCCAGCTAAACCTAAGCAGACATTTTTCGAAGAGAAAAACTTGGTACAAGCCTACTGAATCCCACAACCTCTCTGCGAATAATACATGACAGATTTGTTCTCTCTTTTCCAGACTGCTGCATCCTTCGGATTCCTCCCTTTTGTACCTCTCAGAAACTAGGTATATTCACAATACGTGTAATAGTTTCGATAATCTCTCACACTGCTTGCATCTGCCTGCTGCTTTGTTCATTACCAATCAATGACTCAGCAGTCAATGAAAAGCCCTTCTCATTGGAAACCTTGTCGTCGGCATGCAACTCTGGCCTGTCGATGTTCCTGATGAACTCCGTGAACCTTGGCCAATGCTCTGGTGAGAAGAAGTAAGCTCCCATCCTCTGGTATGTGAATGAACGCATCAGTGATCCTGCATTCAGTATATTGTTCTTTATCTTGCTGAAGCCATCTGCTACGCCGGAGATGGAATGATTCTCCCCGGAAACGCTGACACCATGTTTTTTACAGGCTTTCAAGATCTGGGCAAGCAAGGATTCAGGGCTGCAGCGAGCTGCTTGAGACTCGTGTTCGTCCGACAGGTCCATTCCTGTTAAGGTCATTGCGCAGTTGTGGTTCGAGAACAACTCTGCTACTGCATCATAACCATCTCTTTGCTCTGTGTTGTAGTAACCAGCAGTCAGTTCAGATGCGTGTGACCTGGTTTTGTACCAAGAATGCATGAGGGGGATCTTGGCAGATATCTTCACATCGGGAGAGCTCCCAAACACTGCAGAGGCGCTGGAGAGGAGGCGGTCGCCATGGGAGAGGAGTTGCTCAGAATACCAAGCGAGGAAGAATTTGCCATAAGATGTGTCCCACGAGCCACCATGTTCCTTAAAGAAGTGGCCGGAGTCTGGTGTCTGATCGGGCCGAGGAGCATCATGGGGGCCAGACAATCCCACATCGGGTTGCCCGTCTTCTCAGCATGCTCCTTGAGGTTGCTTAGCATATGCTTGTCAAAGCACTGAAACTCGCCGACACCCACAAACTTCCCGCTTTTAGCTGCTGGGGAGGAGGGATATCGCAGTTCTCCACCAGGTCCCAATCCAACTGAAATATCCTGAAATATAACGAGCAAACAACTGAAATAAGGATTGAAAACAAGTTGAAAGCTAAAACAGTATGTGGGTCTTCCAGCAAGAGGATCGTCTGCATTACCGTGATCGTGGATCCCATGAATCCGGCGAATGCATCACGGAAGTTCAAGCAGAAGTCCTCGAAAACCTGAACGGCAGTCTTATTGCCAAAGATGGGAAGATCATCGACAGCAGGGGACAGGCTTTCCTTGTATCTTTTCCCTTCCTTGTTGGTGCAATAGATGTCCGGATTTGCATCGCCGATCTTGCACACCCATGATGGCAGAGGAATTGCAGGTGAGTTGGACCCATGGAAAAGAAGCGAGGCACGAACATGGAGCCCGGCGTCACGGATCAACTCAGTCAAGGAGAGGTAGCTGGTCCAGTCATATTTCCCCATGGATTCCTTCTCAACAATACCCCACCAAATGGGAAGCTCCACCCCATCAACCCCCAGAAGCTTCAGAGCCTTCAGTCCAGCAGATATTGCCTTGGCGTGGTTTATGCTGTTGCAGTCTGAAACAACATCCAGCGGAAGCCCGATGAACACGCGAGGAGATCGAGCTGCCTGCACATTGGAGTTTGTAGTATTGTTCATCTTGGATGCACTTTGAAGGTATGTTAGATGATAACACAAGTTTACCTATTCTTCATAGTAGTTAGCTCATAAGGTTATCCTGCTCATCATACTAGTCCTGATATATATAACTTCTGCAAGCTATGTAAATTATATATTTGAAACAAATCTTGACCAATAAGGTATATATTTGGATGTTCATGTTTCACCAAACAGATACAAAGACATGTGTATCTTACAAAGCACAAATATATTATGGGATTAATACCATCCTAATTTACCCCAACTTTTTTCCAAACAAAAACCCCATGAAGAAAGTAAAATAGTAGAAGCACATAAAAGCAGGGTTTAAAAAGTCAGATCAAACCGGTCGGTCGGACCGAGAATCGACCTCGAGTCGGTCGGTTCGACCGGTTTATGTAATTAATTAAAAAATAAAAAAATAAAAACCAGGTCCAACCGAAGTTGGACCAGGTTGACCCGGGTGGTTAGACCTGGTTGACTCGGATTGATCCAATTTTGATGGTTTGATAAATTTTAAAAAATTAAAGGTTTAAATGATGAAATAATGTGGTTTTTATCATTTGTGCTCTTCTTAATTTTTGCGATATTAATTATACCCATCCTTTTTTTGAAATATAAGTTGTGCCATTACTTTCTTAGAGTAATTTTCTTAAAGTAACTATAAATAAATGATTACAATATTGTATTCATATATAATGTTAGAAAATGTGCTTAACTTTTGTAGAGTTTTACTTTAAATAGACAATTATGTTGTTCTATTGAAGGATTTGACATTTTACATGATTATTTTATTAATATATAAATACATACATATATGTGTCCGATTTTGTCGGTTCAAAAAAACTATTTCACAGTTCAGTTCTTTTGTTATCTTGCTAACAGAAAGGAGATTTAGAGGCATATCAGGAACATGAAGCGCATTGTTGAGAACAAATCTGTCAATGAGGGATACACTTCCTTTTCCTGCCACTACAACATGAGATCCATCAGCAAGGGCAACATGTTCTTTGCCTGATGCCAGCTTATAAGCACTAAAGAGTTTGGGATCACCCGTCATATGGTCAGTGGCACCATTATCAATAATCCATTCTTCGTTCTCATAAATATTGAAATCATGATATTTCTTTTGAGCGGCAGCAACAAAGGCATTATTGGAGTCGTTGGCAATAATCTTTACTTGATCCTTTATTTCTATATTTTTTGTTGATCTCATATTTATTTATTTAACAGCCATGCTCTCAAGCCTTTCAACAAACACTTTGTGTGCATCTCCATCAACAAGCTTTATGCTTAGAGACTTTTTGTCGAACACCTGAAGTGCAACAACACTTTCTGTTCTCTGAGGCAAATTTACAAACACCTTGCAGGTACAAATTTATAGCTTCTTCTCATGCGAAACAAAGGGAGAAAAAAACACCCCAACAACACTCAAGGGCTTAGCCCACACCACAGTTGCTCTCCCGCAGCAGGGAACATACCTCAAAGCACCAACGAAGCCCAAATCAGTCTTGGGATGTCAAAAATATCAAAGTAGCAGCATCCAACAACAATCTGGACACCAAGGAACGAAATTCAGACCACCAAAAAGTAGCAGCAGCGGCCCACATGATCCATTTACCCACATACAAGAACTCAACAGGGAGACAAAAGAAAAAGGTAGAAATCAGAATAAGGAAGAATAAATGTTGATGAACATGTGATTCACCACTTTAATTAGGTGAAAATAGAGCTTCATCATTAGGTTCATTTTTATGTTTATATCTTAAAATTAACTTTCACGTACTTGTAATTAATTTGTATAAATTAATTACCGTTTGAAGCCCCTGGTCGTTGTATGCCTGCACCCGTTCGAAGCCCCCATCGAAGCACCCACCCCCTCTCCCAGGTGGAAGCCCGATGTTCTGCCTATACCCATCGAAGTAAGGATGAAAATGGCCGGATACATATACGAATATATGTATAATGATATCCTTATCCGTTTATTTGAAATAAGGAAAATACTAACATGCAAGATAAAAGATTTTCCGACCAATTACAAATCCCAACCCAACACATGCATCCAGTTCAAAACTATGTAATGTTGCAATTGTGGTAGTTGATGTGAAATCGAAACGATATCTCCTATTTTGAGGATCTAAGTCAGCTAGTTTCTGTTTTGCAGCCATGTTCCAACTATCTTTCATTTATTTGTTTTTTGAAGAATGTTTGCCGAGTTCTCCCCCTTTCTAATGGTCTGCTTATTACATTACAGATTCATTGGTTGAAGATTTAAAGAACATGGAGGACCTATTGATCCAAAATAACTACTTTAGGCTATGCTTGGTGCGGTCTTTGGAGTCTTGACTGACAAAAACTGCATTTTTTGTTGCATACTTTTCTTCTTCTGTATGGACTGCTTGGAGCAGCGCAGTATGCATAACAGCCATGTCTTCCACGTTCAGCCAGATCTCTCCTCCTGTTGCACAGTATGTAATATTTGGATATCCCGATTCCTTTACTTATCATTGTTGATTTTCTCAATATCAGGGTCTGCTACCTTACCTCTTACTGTAACTCTGTTGTATCTTCTCCTCACAACTGTTGCAAACACCATGTTTTCTAGATGAATTAACATCGAATGTGTTCAGTCTATCTTTACCTTGTATGTTGATTTCTATCCTTAATCTTTTGTATTTATATTTTTGAAGCATTTAATTTTATCTAAACATGATGAAACGCTTCACATCACAACCTTTTCTTTGGTGATCTGTATTATGTAATCTCATTTTTGCAATTACATCTCAACTACTTTCCAGTGCCTTGCGTTGGATTCTGAGTATTGTTGAGGAACTTGTCTGTCCAAACCTGTTAGATTTATATTCTTTTCTTCTTCTTCTTCTTTCTGATGAATAATATTTCACTGCAAGAATCCTGAGCATGGTTGAGTTACTCATGGAGGTGGTGGCATGGTGGTTTTGTAGATTTGCAATATCCACAAGTTACTAATTATTTTGAGGCCCCAACATCACAAAATTGGGCATATCCCTAAACAATGGATCTAATGACTCTTAAGAAACCTAGAGGGATTCTTCCACAAGCAATGTGTGTGTGTCACATAAACCCTAAGGAAGAAAAAGAGAATATAATTCGCATTCGTATAGGTACATAACTCCAGTACAATGAAGGTTATATACAGCTCCAGCTAAACTTAAGCAGACATTTTTCGAAGATAAAATCTTGGTACAAGCCTCCTGAATCCTACAACCTCTCTGCGAATAATACATGACAGATTTGTTCTCTCTTTTCCACACTGCTGCATCCTTCGGATTCCATACTTCTGTACCCCTCAGAAACTAGGTATATTTACAATACGTGTAATAGTTTCGATAATCTCTCACACTGCTTGCATCTGCCTGCTGCTTTGTTCATTACCAATCAATGAATCTGCAGTCAATGAAAAGCCCTTCTCATTGGAAACCTTGTCGTCGGCATGCAACTCTGGCCTGTCGATGTTCCTGATGAACTCCGTGAACCTTGGCCAATGCTCCGGTGAGAAGAAGTAAGCTCCCATCCTCTGGTATGTGAATGAACGCATCAGTGATCCTGCATTCAGTATATTGTTCTTTATCTTGCTGAAGCCATCTGCTACGCCGGAGATGGAATGATTCTCCCCGGAAACGCTGACACCATGTTTTTTACAGGCTTTCAGGATCTGGGCAAGCAAGGATTCAGGGCTGCAGCGAGCTGCTTGAGACTCGTGTTCGTCCGACAGGTCCATTCCTGTTAAGATCATTGCGCAGTTGTGATTCGAGAACAACTCTGCTACTGCATCATAACCATCTCTGTGCTCAGTGTTGTAGTAACCAGCAGTCAATTCAGACGCGTGTGACCTGGTTTTGTACCAAGAATGCATGAGGGGGATCTTGGCAGATATCTTCACATCGGGAGAGCTCCCAAACACTGCAGAGGCGCTGGAGAGGAGGCGGTCGCCATGGGAAAGGAGTTGCTCAGAATACCAAGCGAGGAAGAATTTGCCATAAGATGTGTCCCACGAGCCACCATGTTCCTTAAAGAAGTGGCCGGAGTCTGGGGTCTGATCGGGCCGAGGAGCATCATGGGGGCCAGACAATCCCCACATCGGGTTGCCCGTCCTCTCAGCATTGCTCCTTGAGGTTGCTTAGCATATGCTTGTCAAAGCACTGAAACTCGCCGACACCCACAAACTTCCCGCTTTTAGCAGCTGGGGAGGAGGGATATCGCAGTTCTCCACCGGGTCCCAATCCAACTGAAATATCCTGAAATATAACGAGCAAACAACTGAAATAAGGATTGAAAACAAGTTGAAAGCTAAAACAGTATGTGGGTCTTCCAGCAATAGGATCATCTGCATTACCGTGATCGTGGATCCCATGAATCCGGCGAATGCATCACGGAAGTTGAGGCAGAAGTCTCGAAAACTTGAACCGCAGTCTTATTGCCAAAAGATGGGAAGATCATCGACAGCAGGGGACAGGCTTTCCTTGTATCTTTTCCCTTCCTTGTTGGTGCAATAGATGTCCGGATTTGCATCGCCGATCTTGCACACCCATGCTGGCAGCGGAATTGCAGGTGAGCTGGACCCATGGAAAAGAAGCGAGGCACGAACATGGAGCCCGGCATCACGGATCAACTCAGTCAAGGAGAGGTAGCTGGTCCAGTCGTATTTACCCATGGATTCCTTCTCAACAATACCCCACCATATGGGAAGCTCCACCCCATCAACCCCCAGAAGCTTCAGAGCCTTCAATCCAGCTGATATTGCCTTGGCATGGTTTATGCTGTTGCAGTCTGAAACAACATCCAGCGGAAGCCCGATGAATACGCGAGGAGATCGAGCTGCCTGCATATTGGAGTTTGTAGTATTGTTCATCTTGGATGCACTTTGAATGTATGTTAGATGATACACAAGTTTACCTATTCTTCATAGTAGTTAGCTCATAAGATTATTCTGCTCATCATACTAGTCCTGATAAATATAACTTCTGCAAGCTATAGGGTTGTTTGGTTGCAGGGTTGGGCAGGGTTGGCCCAACCCTGGTTACTATTCACAAGGGTACTTCCTCCTCACAGATTACTATTCACCCATCCCAACCCAGCCCAACCCAATCCTGTCCAACCCTGCAACCAAACAGGCCCTATGTAAATTATATATTTGAAACAAATCTTGAACAATTAGGTGTATATTTGGATGTTGATGTTTCACCAAACAGATACAAAGACATGTTGATGTATCTTACAAAGCACCGATATATTTTGGGATTAATACCATCCTAATTTACCCCAGCTTTTTTCGAAACAAAAAATCCATGAAGAAAGTAAAATAGTAGAAGCACACGAAAGTATGGTTTAAAAAATCGGATCGAACCGGTCGGTCGGACCGGGAGCTGGCCTCGAGTCGGTCGGTTCGATCGGTTTTATATAATTAATTTCAAAAATAAAAAAATAAAAACCAGGTCCAATCGGTGTTGGACCAGGTTGACCCGGTGGTCAGACCTGGTTGACTCGGATTGACCCAATTTTGATGGTTTGATAATTTTTCAAAAAGCAAAGGTTATAAATAATGAAATGCTAGGGGTTTTTATCATTTGTGCCATTCTTAATTTCTACAATATTAGTTGCGCTCATCCCTTTTTTGGAACATAAGTTGTGTCATTACTTTGTTAGAGTAGTTTTCTAAAAGCAGCTATAAATAAATGATTACAATATTGTATTCATATATAATGCTAGAAAATGTGATTAACTTTTGTAGAGTTTTACTTGAAATAGACAATCATGTTGTTCTATTGCAAGATTTGATATTTTAAACGATTATTTTATGATATAAATTCATACTTGCACATATGTATCCGATTTTATTGGTTCAAAAAATTAATTCGATTGATTGGAACAATAAATTAACCCGATCTCATTTTTTTCGAATCGATAGAAATAATAACGCCATCCTGATATCTGCCAATCGATTAGGACCGACAATCCGATCCAAATGGGACCAAACCGCCACATTCCAATCCAACTTTTAAAACCTTGCTTAAAAAAGAGCAAATGGTGTACCATCAATCATGATACCTTTGTCTTAATATCTACTTTTGTTGGTATCCCAAAAATACGAAAAGACCCCAATTATAATTAAAAAAAAGCCTTCTGGGACAAGGCCACTGCCCAAAAAAGGGTCTTCTATTCCACCTGTCCCTTTCACTTGTCTATCTCCACACACTGAGAACCGCAACTGAAGAGATAAAATCCAAGGCCGTCGTCCTCCCCTAATCCAACGGCTCCCGTTGTATCTGTCTCTTTTTTTTCTCTCTGATTATTCCCGTACACACGCAAAGCTTCCCCACAAGTACACACCTTATCCAGAAAAGTCCTAGGGATTTTTACACCCTGGCTCCTAAAATCTTGTCTAATTATATTTACAACCCCTGGAACCTTTTTATCTACACAACTGGCGTAAATTAGACCACAACCAGTGTAAATTTACTAACTATTGCATCACAATTCTTGTACATGAGCATGTGTGTTCAACAGAGCGGAATTGCAAGGGTGGGAGTGTTCAACCTTCTTTAGAGGTCATGATGCAAAAGTCCCAAAAATATATTATCTAATTCTGAGCCAAGGTATCTCCTTTATTATCTTTCTCTGAAATATCTTATATTCGCAATAAAATAAAAATAATAATAGTTTATCAAGTAGATCTTGGATTTCAACAGAAAAAAAAATATCGTGGAATTAAACACACTATCTAAAGAAGGTTGTAGCTAAAGCAACTAGAGGATTTCGGTAACAAAAAAATGGAGTAGCTTATAAGAATTTTAGTTATGAAAAAAATCTCATATATGTTGACTTATAATGGAAAAGATGGGAAGATTCCGAAATTACCCCTCGATGATCTGCAGCTGCCGCCTTGCTGTCGGCTCCGCCGACGACGGGTAACTTCGCGGCGGCTGCTATGGCCGTCAAGATCTTCCCGGGCCTCCTCGAGGCCGTCGGATCGGATCCGATCCGGCACGTGCGTGGGAGGGGCACGTGCACCCTGGCCCTTCCTCGGATTCTCGCATCCGCGACCCGGAGAGGGAGGAGGTCCGATCGGACCGTGGAGATCGCCTTGGGGCTCACGGCTGACACGTCCATGGGGGATTGATCTCGGCCCTCCGATCGTGATCGGACGATGTGGAAGAGGAGGATATGCTAAGAGAGAGAGAGGAGAGGGAGGTGCGCTTTTTTGGTGTGTTGGAAGGGAGAGAAGGCTTCTGATACTTATAAAAGGAGCTGCTGGAAAGGGACGCCACGTGGCGCCTTCTCCACCACCGCTCAAAATAATTTTGGATGCAAATAAAAAAAATTCATGTTATATATTTTGCCTTATTCTCTGTCCATCCCCAAGTCTTCTCACCCGTTTGTTTCGGATTTACATGTAATAAAAAAGGTTTTTTAAACCACGTTTTGCTAAAAATCTTGTCCGATTATTCGACCGTAACCCCCTGTTATATCAAAATTACACTACGGTCACTGTAAGCTCATTTTATTTACCGGATATGCCACTGTCCAAGGCTTGTGGTGTAACTACAAAGATTATAAGACTTCTATTTTTTGAAATCTCCTGTGAACTCATCTTCTACATTAACTCGATATACATTGCAAAATTTTTTTATATATTCCAAAATATCTTCTCAATTATGCTCTGTGAATGTAGAATTATGATGCAAGATACAAGAAAATATTTAATTTCCCTGTCTCGGAATCAATTGGAGCATATTCCAGATGGACCAGAGCAAAACAGCTTCATCCTTCAATCATGGGACATAAATGCAACTACGTGGACCATTTTATACTAGTTCGCCAGAATGGCAATCACATAAGCTGGTCCTGCACATGTGATTCCGCGGCAAAGCGACCGATCTGTCGATGCTCATCTGATAAGTAGTTGGAAGCTAGCTCGACAAATTACAAGGATTGCAGTTGGCACTCGGCTTGTAGCACTGCAATAAAATTGAGCTATAGTGAGACTTTTTTTCAAAATCTGTCACTAAATCAGCTGTTGTTAAATATATAATAACGATATTATTCATTACGAAATGAGTTTTCGTACTTAAATTAACGACAAATATTATATCTGTCGTTATATCATTAGCAACGGTCCACATAGCAACTTTTATCCGTTGCTATGTTTCAAAATATCAACTAATCGTCGTTATTTTTTAGTTCGAAATTTAGCAACGATTAATTAGAAGTATGAAAAATAGCAATGGGTAAGCATTGCATGTGGACTGTTGCTAACGATATAATGATATATATGACATTCATCATCAATTTCAAGTACAAAAAATCATTTCGCAACGAATAATATCGTCATTATATGTTTAACAACAACTAATTTAGTGACAGATTTTGAAAAAAAAGTGTTACTATAGTTCAATTTTGTTGTAGTGTGGTATTGCTCGAAATCTCAACTAGCTCGACTCCTCATTTAGTTGCCTAGGTAAACTGGTTTTGTTATTATTATCCGCTCTACCCATGCATTCTTGCGTTAGAGTTATATTTCACGTTTTCACAATTGTATTTTTTTTCAACCACTTTCAAACATAAAAGTTAACATAAAGATAAAAAAGATAAACAATACAACATCATATCACACTACCATTTCAAAACCTCTTCACCATCCAAACAACTATTATTTACAAATGGGTTTCACACTACCATTTCAAAACCTCTTCACCATCCAAACAACTATTATTTACAAATGGGTTACCTATTGTAATTCTCCTTTAACAATATTCCATTCTAATCCAACCCTATTACCAAACATAGGCGATTTGCTTTATCATTGTTATGGACTTGTATGCAAGGATGCAAATATATATATATATATATATATATATATATATATACACACACACACACACACGTTTCTGATCCATCATTATATATATATATTATATACGCAACCATTTCAAAATGGATATTAATGTTCCTAAATATATGTATATGTATCTATATATTTGTCTTCATATATAAATGGGTAAAATGGGGCTGCCCCCTCGAGGGGAGCTAACTTGGCTCCATCCGTCCCATTATTCTTATTTTTTATTTTTTTTTTAAAATTTCTTCCGTGAATATTCATCACTATATCCCTATATTAATTTCGTGCGAAAGAGAGACTCTTACGGCCTCCATCCAAACGAAGTCGTTTTTAACAATTTTGTTACCGTTAAAAAATGACTGTCTGGATGGAGGCCGTATGAGTCTCTATTTCAAACGAAATTTGAATAGCATAATAGAGGGATATAGTGATGGATATTTATGGAAGAAATTTTCAAAAAAATAAAAAAATGGAGAAAATAAGGTGGAGGTGCCAAATTAGCTCTCCTTAAGTGCAGCCCCATTAAATCCTATATAAATATAGTTATATATTTATTTTTTATTATTTATAACATATAAAAATTTTCAATCTTTCACCATATTTGATATAACAATTTTAAATAAATACACTTATTATATTTTTACATATTTACTGCATGAATATTTAAGCTACTATGTAGAACATTTCTAATATTGACAATATATTGATATTCGTTTTACATTCATATATGTATTTTAAGGACATGATAATTCGTATTCGCAACCGTATTCAAGTTTTAAATAAAGATAAGAGGATATGCTAACACCTACCTCCATTATATCAATATTCTGACCTTTTGGATTCCCATGACATCTTGAAAGGACGGGGTAAGATGAAATGAAGAGATAAACACATGCGGAGAAGTAATTAAGTGGATATTTCGAATGATGGCATTGCAGGAGAAATCACTAGGGATGCAACCAGATATGTAATCTATCCGTCCGTCATCGTTTCTAGAATATAAATATGAATTTTTAATTTTAACAGATATGGATACAGATATAATATAATATTTTATTATATTTTGCCAGATAAGGATATGGATATTGTTTTTAAATTTTTTGAGGATACATATAGATATGGTTACATATTTTTCGACGGATTCAGATATGGAGATCCACAATGTTGAATGTATGTTTATATTTTATATACATATATCACCTTTTGTGTGTGTATGCATCTCCAAATATGTTATAGGATTAGTTGCAATATATTGCATATGGAGTCAATTTTCAAATGTGGGAAGAAAAATATACATCTTTGTGTATTATTTAATCATTTATCATATGAATATTAAACTTAGGGCATGCTTGGTTGCCAGGATATCTCGAGGTAACCTGGGATACCCCAGCTCCATCCCTATATTCCTGAGCTTGGATTACTTTTATGGAAAATACATTTTCTTTGGTATAATATCTTTTTAACCGTGTCTAAGTAAAAAAAGTTAACATAAAAAATCATGTTATAATCATTAAAACACATAATCAATGTCACATCATATCATATTTATCATTCCAACCCTCTCTAACCCTCTCAACCATCCAAATAGTTACTATTCACATGAGGATACCCCAACAATCCAACCCAGTTACCAAACATGCCCTTCTATAATACTATAATTATTTTGTGTATTTTTTATCTTGTAGTTTATTAATTTTTATTTAATTAACTATTATTTTCTACTTTACCAAATAATCCTACTAAATATAAGCATTAGAACTTAGAAGGTATTTCTTATCCGCGGGATAATCAATTTCTGTTCGTAAAATATTCACATCCGAATCGTGGTTATTTATTTCCATATTCGTATCCGTATTTAAGGATATGATTTGCAATTTTCAATATTTGCAATATATCCGTTTCTATTTCTTCTGTATCTGTATCCATATTTTAAAATGGATAAAGATGCGATAACAACTATGTCTGTATCCGTATCTGTCCGTTGGCATCTTTAGTCTTAAGCATTGTGTGATTGTCCCTAATTTTATTGGTAACAAAGTCCATCAACTAAGGCAATATATCCTTATTTAGAAATACGTGAATACAAAAAAATAAAACAGTGTAAAGAATGACTGATTTCCCGGGAATCAAAGTGGAAGTATGAATAATCATGATACTAAAAAAACTGAAATTATTTTGCCCGACTTGCCCCTTTGACAACAAGTGAGGTGTATGCTCACTGAAATATACATATCAAATAAAATCCGTAATTAGATCTAATTTATCGTTATTAGAAAATTCTCTGTAGTTCGATCTAATTCTTTATCATTATTTACTTCTTTCATTTTTCTAATATTCTCTACAAACACATATACATATGCACTAATGCTGATACACTACCAAATCATCAAAATAATAAAAATGCATTTTAAAAATAGAAAATAAAATTTATAGAATAAAAGAAAAAAAGATGCATATAAATATCTAAATATGTATAGAGTCATCTTAACTTGATTGACCAACTAACATGTAGCGAAAGATAGGACACATAAAAAACCACAAAAAGCACTAATTTTGTACAAATAATAAACTTGGAATGCTTATTTATTTTATATACAAAATTCAGTTAATTGGTTGGAACATATGTGCAAATATTTTCACTAACATTTTCACTACTATGCGGGGACTTTTTTTAAAATAATTATTAAAATATTCTTAATTAATTCTTTTTTTAAAATAATTATTAAAATATTCTTAATTAATTAAACAACCATCAAGTCATAATATTTAAAAATATAACCATCAATCGGCACTTGAGGTGCCAATTTGGGAAGTAATGCCCAAATCGGCACTTGAGGTGCCCATTTGGAAACTTGAGGGATGTAAGTGCAAATTACCCAATGAGTTTGCCCAAATCGGCACCTCAAGTTGGGTAATTTGCATTTCCATCATTTGAGTTATTTGTTCTTCCATCCATCATTTGTTATTAATTATTTTTTCAACTAACCTCTTTTATTATCAAAAAGTTTAACATTTGCAATAAGGATGTAATTACATTTGAATGGTAAATGTATATCCTTTTTATTACTAAAATTGTTATTTTCAAAATTTTAAATTTTTAATTTATAATTCGTTTCCTTCATTATATTATATATTAAATATCTTATTCTAATTAGTATATTTATACGTAGTAATTGTAACTTATTCAATTCAATGTTACAGTGGTCAGATCAACTTTGACTAGCGATGAAAAGGATCCGATACATATCAGATGTGTCTATTTTCTTATCCATACTCACATTGTCTATACCGAATACGAATAAAAATCCGCGTAGACATGAGTCGGATGAGGATTTATGGAACTATATAATTGGATACGAGTTCATATACAATATTCATTGAATATGAATCTGAATCAAATAAAAAGCAAATAATAATATTGATTGACTAAAGATCGGATACGAGTGAGATTGAATAAAAATCAATGTTATTTAGCTTGAGAAACAAATAATTGGATTACACATTTTATCATTCAAATGTAATTGCATCCTTATGGCAAATGTTATACTTTCGATAACAAAAGAGGTTAGTTGAAAAAACAATTGATAACAAATGATGGATAGATGCACAAAGTAACCCAAATGTTGGAAATGCAAATTACCCAATGAGATGCTCAAATCGGCACTTGAGGTGCCGATTTGGACAAACTCATGGGGTAGTTTACACTTACATCCCTCAAGTCTCCAAATGGGCACCTGAGGTACCGATTTGGGCATTACTTTCCAAATCGGCACCTCAAGTGCCGATTGATGGCTATATTTTTAAATATTATGATTTGATGGTTATTTAATTAATTAAGAATATTTTAATAATTATTTTTAAAAAATGTCCACTATGCGGATAATAATATTTAATGTAATCAGTTTATCAAAAATAACTAGGAACACATCAGGTAAGAAAACACAAACCCTTGTTTTATTTTAACATTTTTCTAGAACTCATAACTATTTATAAGAAAATTCTAAATTGACCTTTAAAGATGTTATAAAAATACTACAAAAATATTAGTGTTAAAAATGAAAATTTAGCTTTAAATCATGTGATGACTCATCACTTACCTAAGACATGAAAATTGAGCTAAATCCCTTAATAAACACACACTTGAATTCATTAATATTACATTCTTATAAATAGGTGCATGCAAATAAGAACCATGAAGAGATATTCAAAAATATGTAAAATATGCAAAGAGGAAAAAACCATGAAAAGAAATAAAAACAGGACATTATGCAAGCATGCACAAGTGTGCAGACTAGTCAAAGAAACCCGAACAAACATGCTTGAAAGATCTACTTATGACCCACACCCATAAACCAAAATCACATGCATTCGTCAACTCAACAAGAAATAGGAAAAATAAGGAATCCGTTAAAATAATTTTGGTTGTACATAAAATCATCGAACATACATACAAGCATATACAAAGTACAAACTGACATATCAATCTTTATACAATTCATAATTATCTAATTTGTTTTGGATTACTTTAATAAAAATGTAGATGGAATAAAAAATGTATAATGAAAACACTAAAATACACAAGTGTTAATATATAGAATTAAAACCTTGGGAGGAAAAAGACGACATCTCTATGGTCTCTCGCCTATGTTCGTAACCTTGGTACAATTTCAGGCATGTCCGCATTTCATAATTTAATTTATAGAGCATATGACTCCAAATCAACCAAAATCACCTTTAAAGATCGTGTTTTGAATGTCATGGATCTTAAAAATACTTGAAGTTGAGTCGAGTCCATATGTAGAAAGTGACCAATTTGTATAGCTTTTGTATAATTAAACTATTTTATGTAGAACACTAATGACCTTCCTTTTCTTTGTTTTTAGTTTTATTTTTTCTTATATATCCTTTTCCCATTAAAATAAAAAGCAAAAATTCTATATTAAAGAGATAAAAATATGGGAATTCATTACATAGGTAAATTTATCATAATTTAAACACTTATTGTAGTCCCATAATTCCCAAAATTTGAGTGCATTCATACTACTATATCTTATGTAAATAGAATATAAATCATATATCTTGTTATCATGAAAATACTTTTAAAAAAATAGAAAATCTGAAGCACATGCCCAAATACATATATTTTGAATTAAATTCTTGTCGCTCCCATTCTAAGCTGAATTTACAAGAAAAAGTTCCTTCTTGAAAGTTGTAAATGTTGAAATTTTAAGCAAATGTTGTATTTTTATCGAGGATCATTTGCTATTTATTTTTTATTTTACATGATTTAGTTGAATTTAGGAATTTTGAAGAGTCTTCACCTGTCACATTCTGAGAGGGTCGACCCTACTCAAGATGCAAATGCAGAGTGTGCATATGGCATCCTAAATCAACTCCCCCTCGACTCTCTCCTTGATTCAGGTTCCGCTATGTCCACCAACTAACGTTAACAGCCCAACATCTAGCTACCCTGCACCAATCTTTCGATTTCTTTCCCTTCATTAACTCCATGAAAAGCTCTTCGAAGCTAGCCAAAAATCCAATCTTATTTTCGACTTGTACCAAACCCTAGCCATCTCCAGCGGGCTCCATTATGTGACATGAGCATCAACTCCATGACCTAGAGTCCCACGAAGGAGTGGACCGTCAACAACAAGGTCGAGAGCCTCGAACCAAGCTCAACTACTCAGTGTGGTGGTGGGTTCAGCTCAATAGAGCTCCGGTCATATAAAGGCAGATCCCCTTACAAATTTGTAAATCAAGTTGTGTTCTTCAATTCTCCTCTACTGATTGTGTGCGCTCTAATTGAGCTTACAACCAAATCTGCTATTTTCGTGTTTCTTTTCTCCATTGGCTAATTATGTAATACCCTAACCCCAAACATAATACCACATGGAAAACTCACAAAGTATGGGTGTGGTATATAAGTGGTGGGGATTACTACTTGACAACTTGGGCTTAAGCATTTTGGGTGGTTGTCAATGGATCCATTTGAGCCTGTATCCAATAAGTTGTCAGGGCCAGTTTTCCTCGATAACGGACTGGGGACCTAAGCCCGGGACGTTACAAATTACTCCATCACCAACCACATTCTCGATCCATTGGTCTCCTCAGTAGATCCACCACAACATCCACATCCATTTTCACCTGCAGTGCCTAGGATGTGCGGATGGAGCAAGCTCCAGAGCTCCAACGATCCTCCCGAGCAGCTTCACATGTCGTCCCCTCCGTTAGAGGAGGAGGATGTTTGGTGCCATGTTTGGGGGCATCAAAATGGCATGATCGTCAGATGCCTCATGTGCATAAGGCACGCGAGGGTTATTTTTACAAGAGAACCCCCGTATTTTTGTTTTTGATGCACTATACTGCCAGGGGGCACGCCTGAAGCACCGAATTCTTTTGATATATTTGTGCAGTTGTCCGATCATGATCTTTTAGCTTTAAATATAATAACTAATTCATTTATAAATATTTTCGTATGATTTTAATTTTTTTGGGCTAATTGCAGGTGGTCTTAACTTTTGAATTTGAGTTTCATTTTTTTGTATATTTCTATAATCAATAGTTTTTTTGTGAAATTGAAGCCTGATGGGACTAAAATTCATTTTTGTTTTATTGGTTGAATATTTGGGTTGGGGAAAGGTCTCACTAGGACCCCATCCCTTAGCAAACAAAATCCTCTCTATTTTTGCAAAATCCAACCTATATTTTGTTTTGAAAAATACATTTATTTTTTTGAAGCCTTTTATGTTTAGTAAGCACATTATATAAAATATTGCAAAGGTCCTTGGGCCTATTATTCATCTATTCATAATCTATCAAATCAAATTTTAGTTTGTAAGTTTATGGTTATTTACTTTTTATTAATAATAACAGTTTCATTTTTAATATAAAACTAATTTTGATTTCATTTCTTATCATGAAATTCCCAAAATTTCAAAAAGTGTGTGCTCCATGGATGTACATAAGCCTTCTAAAAATATTTCTCATATGCCCTTTATTTTCCCTAAAACCCCAAAAGTTTGTAAACATTTCATATTTTCTATAAAAAGTAGTAAAAAAATCCAATCAACAAAACAAGTGCCCATTTTATATTCCTTATTAACTTCCATACTTTAAAAAAGCCTTTTATACCATTAGATAATCATTATCCTATTTCATAACCCTAGTTATTTTCCCTTATTTATTTTCTATCATTTCTAATTTTATAAAATATGTTAAAATATAAAAACATCAACAATAACTCGGAAAATTCCATTTTAAATTTAAATCTACAAATGTAATCTCATTAATTTTCTATTTAACATAGTTTTACTTATTAAAAATCCTAAAACTTTAAAAATAAGAAATCCATCATAAAAATTAGAAAACCTTCACGAACTAGTAAATATAGAAATATATACACATAAATAAAAAATAAAAGCCACTAAAAAGGACAAAAACACATGAACAATGATGGGTAAGTGGACTTTAGGCTTTGTGTGTGGGTCCACTATATAGGTGGTGAGATGTCTCCTTGTGTTCGTCCTATGATACACTTACCCGATTAATATTAAGTCATAGGTATTAGAATTTTAATCTTAGGATACAATTAAATCACATTATCACCGTATCAAATATATGTAATATATATATAATTTCTAACATGTCCCTAGAATTTATTCAACTATTTCAACTTAAATATTTTTTGTAATTTATATATATAATAAAAAATAATTAAAACTTTGATAAGTAAATATACCAAGTAAACAGAAGCCTTGGGTTAAAAAATTCCTTGATTCTACGATCCATAACTTAAGCATGCAAAGTCAGAATGAGGTCTACTCACATTTAAAGTTCAACATGAATATATTTGAGATGTTTATAGTACTTTAGATTTGAAAAGACATAATTTACGAAAAATGAGTTTTGAGACCCTATTAAAACTAGTTTTGAACTTGGGAAATTTGTATAATGTTATTTATAACTCCATTAAACTTGGTTTTGAATTTTAAATAATTTTATGATATTGTAGTTTATATTAAAAAATAAATAAAAATAAAAATGTTTTAAAATAATGGAAATAAATTAAAGTCCTTAATTTGTAAGTTATTCATATGGTCCACTTCTCCCAATTTATTACATGTATAAATTGTTATTATTAAAAGAAACATAAATATATATAATTACCTATACTATTAATGAGTTAATTAACAAATAAAATATAAAACCACAAGTTATTAAAAAATAAAGATATGAAGAGCATTGTATTATTTATACAAGTAGTTTAATTATTTATGATTTAATTAACAAATAAAATATAAAATCATAATTTATTTAGAAAAATAAGGAGATAAAATTTATTGTATCATTTATACAAGTATAAATTATGTATAATCCTATATAACTAGAGAACGGGGAAGCTGCTCCGCGGAGCAGCCAAGCTGGCTGCTGCGTGGGGCAGTCCCCCCCCCCCCTTTATTTTTTTTTGAAATTTTTTTATGTTTATTCACATATATATCCCTCCTACTTGTCATTCAATTTTCGTGAGAAACGGAGACTCATATGCCCTCCATCTAGAAGAGGTACTTTACAGCAAATTTCAGGCCGTTAAATTTTACCTGTTCTAGATGGAGGACATAGGAGTCTCCGTTTCTCACGAAATTTGAATGACATGTAGGAGGTATATATAGATGAATAAACATAAAAAAATTGCAAAAAAAATAAAAAAGGGGGGAAACTGCCCCCACGCAGCAGCCAGCTTGGCTGCGCCGTGGAGCAGCTTCCCTTTACACATATTAACTACAATTATATTGATTTTATATACCATTTGAAAGATAATTTAATTTCCAACCATTTCGTACACTTTAGTTTAACATTATTCATCCATTTAATATCAAATTTAGAATGATTTTTGAGTTTGGAATATTTCAGTGATGACAAGCATTTCCACCTCACTTAAAATACTTATGTATGATTAGGATAAAATAAATTGAATTAGAATGGAAAAAATAATTCAACAAAATTAGCATTTGATAATGAATAATTTGGTTAACCTTATTATACCTACCATTCATAATTCGATTTAGCTAATTCTATGATTGATTGTGTTCTCATGGTTTTAATATACTTTTTAATTTAATTTTATAATTGGAGGGGTTGCATTTCTATTAGTTTAAAGAAAAATATGAAGAGAAAAAGAGAGTCGTACACTTATATCATTCTTTTTGATGGATGTATAAGTCAAGACATCTAAATATGAAATTATGTACCTATGTGTGAAGACAACAAAGAAGATTTATATATAATTAAGTCTTTTATATCTAGTATTACATTGTAATTTTATTAATGATTATATTTTTTGTTAATATAAATAAATAATATCAAGTTCTTAAAAACCATTTTGTTAGTGACAAATAAGATGCTTCTCTTACCAAATAATTTTGTATATCATATTGAATGTAAGGTGGTATCGCTTAGTCTTGTACTTATATGTAATTATTATCTATACATAAGGGGTTTCCTTTAAGATCAATATGGTCCATGCATGAGATATATCCTTATTTCGAATTATTAATTAACTATAATCAGATGTGTGCATTAGTATGATTTAATATTTTAAACTTAAACATGATTTTGATATCTTAAAAAGTGACCCTAACATATAAATATGACTTAAACTATATTACAATAATTATATATTAAAAGAAATAACACACCTATACTGATTTTAAGAATATGATTAAGAGAGAGGGAGGGAGTGATGGAGGGAGAAAAGGGGAGAAACATGTTGGGGATGTCAAGTATCTCTAAATCATGTCCTACAACAAAAGGATGACACAACAACTATGGGTTCCTCACTCAGGAACCAAATGGCAACGATGAGAAGCAATCAACCACAAACAAACCACAACAAGCAATCAAAGAAACGTGAATTTTAATATGGAAAATCCTTGCTCGGTGTGAGCAAGGAAAAAATCACGGGGCAAGAACTATAACGATTCCATTAGATCAAAATGGAGCCAAATGTTCTTCTCAGTTTTGTTTCTCAACAAAACTGAGGTACATGCCACGAGCACAATTGATGGTTCTTGAACAATCAACTAACTATCCTTCTGGGTATCTAAGATTACCATAATGCTCAAAATCAAGAGGTGAAAGAGCTTCCCTGGGACTCCTAGATGGAGATTCAAAACGATGCAAATGGCTTGGCTTCCCCTTCTTGTGGTCGTCCAACACATGACCTCATGTTGCATCTCTCGAACCTGTAGCCCTAGATGTTGCAATGGGGGGAAGGTCACCTCAAACCGTTTCTCGATCGATGGAGAAGAGAAGGGGAGCCCAACTGCACCCTCTCCCTTCCTCTGTCTCGCATATCTCATCTAGAAGCAAAAGGGGGTTCAAACCCTTTTTTCATATCTTTGGATTTTTGACTGGGACAACCCCCATAAATGGAAATGGGGCTGTCCAAATTGCAAAGAGGCACCGCAAGTTGGGACCGGATATGCAACATACCGAACAACCTCTCCCTCTAGACCCAACGGGGAGGTGTCACCCTTGATGATGATCATGAAGTAGTGATACCGCTCAGTTCTCTATAGAGCTGAAGTTTGCCACGAGTGACTGCCTTGGTCAACATATCTGAAGGATTCTCATTAGTGTGCATCTTCTTCAACATGAGTTGCTTCTGATCAATTGCATACATCAGCCAATGGTATCTCACATCAATGTGTTTTGTGAGAGCATGGTGCATAGTACTTTTGCTCAGGGCTATAGTGCTCTTGCTATCACAAAACATAACTGGCTCACTTTCATCCAATCCAAACTCACCAAGAAAGCATTGTAGTCATAACACTTCCTTCCCAGCCTTTGTTGATGCTATGTATTCTGCCTCGGTAATTGAGATACAACACATTTATATAGCTTGGATTGCCATGATATGGTTCCCGTTGCTGATTAGTTGAATTTTGTGGAGGTCTTTTCAATCCAAAAGGTGGATCAACAATCGTCAAAGCAACCTCACACGAAACTCAACTAAATCAACAATTATCCGACAATATGTATAAAGCAATGAATAAGCAAAAATATATGGAGTTAAAATTTATTATAACTCTAGAAATGACATATATAGGTGTAAGTATGTAGAGTGTCGACCACAGGGAGCAAACAAGATAGATTAGGCAAATGAATACGTCAAATTTGTGTTTTTCTTCTTGTCTAAGTATTTTTTGTGGATTTTTAATTTATGTATCTTTTTCTAGGATTTTAATTTTAATTTTTTTAATTTTTTTTATAATTTTTACTTCTTTTTATATTTTTTATGTTTAATTTCCTTTTATTTTTATGAAAGATATATAATATATGTAAGTAATATATAAGGCTATATATACAATATAGGCTAATATATATAAATAATAATAAAAATAAACAAAATATAGAAAATAAATTATTTTTGGGTTTTAAATATTTTTTATTGTTTTTGTGATTTTATAGATAATTTTGCTATTTTTATATATATTTAAAGTAAAAAATATCTGAAATTAGGGATTAAATAAATAGGTCGAATTGTTTTGGAAATTAAAAATAGAAAATAAATTAAAAATTATACAAAAATATTTTTGATAAATAATGACCAGACAAAAGAAAATCCTAAGAGAGAAAATGGTATTTTTGGAATTTTTGCGTTTTTTTAGATTTTTATAAAGGATTTTGGGGTTTTTGATTTTTATGTCTTTTAATTTTCTACTATTAGTGAATTTTAATTTGAAGGCTCAAAATATTTAAATAAAAAAATATATTTTTTGGGAATTTTTGAAAATGTTTTTATATTTTTTGGTATTTTCTAAGTCAATCATGGACTTTTTGTGCTCTTTTTTATTTTTAATAAATATGAAGAATTTATAAAATCCAAAACTAAAAATATAGCATGAATCTCGCTGGAATCAGGAACTTAATCCTATTTTTTGAGAATTTTTGGAGCATGGACTCTATTTTTAATAAAAATAAAACAACCACAAAATGATTGAATTGACGGGGGCATAAATGTAAATAAAATTAAGCACAAGGTATTTCTTGCAAATTACCTAAAATTATATGAATGCAAATGAAATTTTGAGCACTAAACTTGAAATACAAAACACGCAAGGGTACATGTGCAAAATGCCCACCTCACGTTGGACTACATGTGGGGTGGCTGGCAAGAACCCAACTGCAATTTCAATATAGCTCGAGGGTTCTTATGTAATTTTACCCAAAACTTATAAACTACTTAGTGAAATTATAGAACTAAATACAAAATGCCAAAAATGGGGGATGCGACATGCAATTTACCCATCATCGCGTTGGGGAGCGGTCCACATGATGCCACGTTAACATCACTTAAGAGATCGAACAACTAGGAGATGCTTCGCTTCAATGGATGATCCAACAGCTAGAAAAAGACTTGCGGCGCCTCCCTGATCGAATGACTCCTGGAGGGGCTCCAAGAACTTGATGAGCAGGGACGCTTCATGACTTCGATCCACGATTTCGACTGACTCCAGTATCGATTCTTTAAGCTAGTGGGCTCTCCACGATCTAGGAGGACATCTGCATCTTCAAGGGGTGTCAAAATGGCTCGAGTAGTTAGGATTTTAATTTTAATTTTTTTAATTTTTTTTATAATTTTTACTTCTTTTTATATTTTCTAATGTTTAATTTCCTTTTATTTTTATGAAAGATATATAATATATGTAAGTAATATATAAGGCTATATATACAATATAGGCTAATATATATAAATAATAATAAAAATAAACAAAATATAGAAAATAAATTATTTTTGGGTTTTAAATATTTTTTATTGTTTTTGTGATTTTATAGATAATTTTGCTATTTTTATATATATTTAAAGTAAAAAATATCTGAAATTAGGGATTAAATAAATAGGTCGAATTGTTTTGGAAATTAAAAATAGAAAATAAATTAAAAATTATACAAAAATATTTTTGATAAATAATGACCAGACAAAAGAAAATCCTAAGAGAGAAAATGGTATTTTTGGAATTTTTGCGTTTTTTTAGATTTTTATAAAGGATTTTGGGGTTTTTGATTTTTATGTCTTTTAATTTTCTACTATTAGTGAATTTTAATTTGAAGGCTCAAAATATTTAAATAAAAAAATATATTTTTTGGGAATTTTTGAAAATGTTTTTATATTTTTTGGTATTTTCTAAGTCAATCATGGACTTTTTGTGCTCTTTTTTATTTTTAATAAATATGGAGAATTTATAAAATCCAAAACTAAAAATATAGCATGAATCTCGCTGGAATCAGGAACTTAATCCTATTTTTTTGAGAATTTTTGGAGCATGGACTCTATTTTTAATAAAAATAAAACAACCACAAAATGATTGAATTGACAGGGGCATAAATGTAAATAAAATTAAGCACAAGGTATTTCTTGCAAATTACCTAAAATTATATGAATGCAAATGAAATTTTGAGCACTAAACTTGAAATACAAAACACGCAAGGGTACATGTGCAAAATGCCCACCTCACATTGGACTACATGTGGGGTGGCTGGCAAGAACCCAACTGCAATTTCAATATAGCTCGAGGGTTCTTATGTAATTTTACCCAAAACTTATAAACTACTTAGTGAAATTATAGAACTAAATACAAAATGCCAAAAATGGGGGATGCGACATGCAATTTACCCATCATCGCGTTGGGGAGCGGTCCACACGATGCCACGTTAACATCACTTAAGAGATCGAACAACTAGGAGATGCTTCGCTTCAATGGATGATCCAACGGCTAGAAAAAGACTTGCGGCGCCTCCCTGATCGAATGACTCCTGGAGGGGCTCCAAGAACTTGATGAGCAGTGACGCTTCATGACTTCGATCCACGATTTCGACTGACTCCAGTATCGATTCTTTAAGCTAGTGGGCTCTCCACGATCTAGGAGGACATCTGCATCTTCAAGGGGTGTCAAAATGGCTCGAGTAGTGAAGATGGAGTTCGGCGGAGACCCACGACTCGGAGGCTGTTCCTGGAGCTCGATGAACCTTGAAAGGGGTTCCTTCCTTGTTTTCTCCTATAGGATCTCTTTAGGCACAAAAAGCTGGATCTAGAGGCAGCTTCGGGGGGTGAAATAGAAATGAGGTGCGCTCGAAATGGCACTCTCCGGTGAATGGCGGAGAAGGGAGAGTAGGTCCATTGATCTGAGCAAGATCGAGGTTGATCGAGGGGTGTTGGATGATCGGACGGTGATGTGGAGTGAGATGGAGGTGTTGTACAGAGCAGAGCGAGTTGAGGTTGAGCGGAAATAGGCCTGGAGTGAAGCTCCAGGAGAATCATTTTTGGGGTTTTAAACAAAACAGCTCAATCAAAATGAAAAATAAATGCTGGAATCAAACCTACGCTACAGATATTACCCAGGAACGGAAGAACGAGGCCTCAAGAGGTTGGTGTCCATGAGATAAAACCACGATGGCGGCGGAGCTCACCGAAGGTCGATCGACTCGATTTGACACCAAGCTTTGGTGCTGGTTGGCCAGAAAAGAAGTTGATGTCACCCACTCCCGATCTAAGGCATAAGATACGGCTCGAACTGGCAGAAGAGTGATCAAACGAAGATCAATGGGGCGGAGCTGCTTATGTACAGGCAACTGGGATAGGTCCAGAATCGAGGTGAGACACTCGATTCAGATGCCCAATTCTCGAGGATTCATAGGTGCATGAAAGAGGGAGGGTCGAGGATAAAAAATAAAGAAGGAATCATTCCATTTCGATGCTCTCATCGATCTGGAGAAAAAGGAGAAAGCACGATCAAATCTAGGTCTGTCGAAAGCTATGCTTGGGGAGAGGAGTTGACTGGGGTCAACTCTTGACTCATGGACCAACCAGAAAAAAGGCAAGAAAAAATATTGATAAATTAAATAATAAATAGTAAATGATTTTATTAAATTAAATTTATAAAATAAATTTTTTTATTATTTTCTATAGTATTTTATTATGTTATTTATTTATTTTTCAAGTTTATTTATTGTAAGTTACTTTTTAGGGTTCCATTTATATGTATATTCATCAATGTATATTTTATTTTTATTTTTGATTTTATTATTTGATTTTATTATTTTATTTATTTAAAATATTTTTATTTACATAATTATATTTTTATTGTATTTTTATGATATATTATGTACACTTATATATGTAGGGGTATATATTATTTAGATATAACTATAGATTTTTCATCTATATATTTTGTGTACATATTTTAATATTTTTATGGTTTTATTCTATTCTAAGTATGTACAAGTGTTATAAATAATATTACTAAATTATAAAAATATAAATTATAAAAATAATAGAGAATAAATAAAATAAATATTTTATTGAAGTATATTATACAATAGGGGTCCAAAACCTAACTTTCACATGTTAACTTCAAATTAAATGAAACCACATTTATTAAATAGCATAATAAAAGTTATATACAATTAAAGGTGATTTTGGTATATTTTGAGTTTTTTTGGAGATATGTGTATGGGAATTTGGGATTTTGGCTTTTTATTTAGTGTATAAAATGAACATAGTATATTATTTTTGTACGAAATCAATTTTGTATTTTTGTTTGTATTATTATCTACAACTTTCATGTACAAAATTTAGTGATTTGAGATATAAATAATAGAAAATAAAAAGGTCCAAAATGGGCTATTGAAGAATTAAAGAATGGTATTTTTATGCATATTTGGCCCTCATCTCCTTCTATTTTATTCCTTATTGACATAATCATCAAGATGCCTAGGTCTTGGGGTTTAAAGTCATAAAATACCTTTGATATTTTATTCTTTTTTCTTTATTCTATAATTTCGGCATTAAAACTGTATTTTATACACAATAAATGGAACAAATAATGAATGTTAATTTGTATAAAATAATGTTATTTGCATACGATAGAATAAAGATGATGAAATGGAGATTCATCACTGAGAAATGTGAAAATATACCCTGAGGTAGATTTTCTCTGGTCCACGTCTCCTGACATATCTGCATCAGTGTAGCCACATAGTTTGGGTTCTGACCTCCCAAATACAAGACACATACTTGATGTCCCTCTCAAGTATTTCGAGATCCATTTTGTTGCCTCCCAATGATCCTTCCCTGGATTGGACATGAATATTCTCACCACACCAACAACATGGGCTATGTTAGGTTTGGTCCAAACCATGGCGTTCATGAGGCTCCCGACTGTGGATTGGTATGGGATCTTAACCATCTCTGTTTTCTCCTAAGAAGTGGATGTACATGACTCTTTGGTCAGCTTGAAATGAGAGGCTAAGGGCGTGCTAACATACTTTGCATTCTTCATGTTGAAGCGCTCCAACATGCATTCAACGTAGCTCTCCTATGATAATCGTAGCATGCACTTCTTTCTGTCTCATGTAATTAGCATCCCAAGGATATGGCTTGCCTTGCCCAAATCCTTCATCTCAAAGTCCTTGGAGAGTTCTCTCTTGAGCTTAGCAATCAAGTTGGAATCATGACCAACAATGAGCATATCATCCACATAGATTAGAAGAATGACGAACCTATCATTGGGAAGATGACGAACATATACATATGGATCGACTGTAATCCTATTGAAGCCATGTTTTTCCAGGAAAGCATCAAGCTTCAAGTACCACTATCTCAGGGCTTGCTTCAAGCTATAGAAACTCTTCCTCAACCTTCAAACCATGTTATCTTTCCCTTTCTCTTGAAATCCCTGTGGATGATCCATGTAGATTTCTTCCTTCAAATCATCGTGAAGAAATGTTGTCTTCACATCCATCTGTTCCAGCTCAAGGTCCATGTTAACAATAAGTCCTACCACCACTCTCACCTAATTCATCTTCACCACAGGGGAGAAGATCTCATCATAGTCCACTCCTTTCTGGCTAAACCCATTCACCACCAATTTGGCCTTGTACTTGACCTGCTTGCCACCATCATCTAACTTCAGCTTGTAAATCCATTTGCTCTTCAATGCTCCCTTGCCTTTAGGAAGCCCAACAAGATCAAACATGCAATTTTTCTTGAGAGATAACATCTCTTCATTCATTCATTGCACCAATGATCCTTGTCTTATGCTCTTGTACCTTCTCAAAGCTGTAAGGATCACTTGCATCGATAAGAATCACATACCAGGAAGTGGGGTAACGAGATGATGGCCGGTGTATTCTCTTAGATCTCCTGATCTTAGGTTCTGCTACATCAGCATGTGGATGAGGTTTCTCCCCCTGCCCTAGGTCCCCTAGACCTGCATCAATGGGGTCTGCAGCTAGCTCATGTTTCTCTAGCTGTCATCCTCTCCACTTGTACCCTGTACTGGAGAGGGGTACGTGTCCTCATCCCTGTCATCATTCGTGAAAATCTCATCTGCATCACCACTGTCAGTACTGTCCTCAACTAATGTCTGATTCTTATAGAAAGTCACATCCTTGTGTCTAATGATAGTCTTCTTCCTTGGATCCCAAATACAATATCCAAACTCTTGATCTCTAGAGCCAACAAAAATATAAGACACAACCTTGTCATCCAATTTCTTCCTCTACTCCTTTGGTATCCACGCATAAGCTTTGCATCCAAACACACTCAAATGAGCATATGAGGGGTCCTTTCCTGTCCAAACACAATCGATGGATATCGATGGATCAATTAACATGCGGTGCGAACCGCTTAGCCCGAAAGATCTTGAGCAACTTTAAAGTCTTCATCATACATCAAACTCTCGCAACAATGGTGATATTCATCTGCTCAACAAGACCATTGTTGGGGTGTGTTGTCCTCTCATGCCTAATATCATGCTCTATAAAGTAGCCCTGAAAGCTAAGGGAGGTGTACTCTCCCCCATTGTCCGTGCGCAAGCATTTTATCAATTTCCTTATTTTCACGCTCAACCATGACATGGAATTTCTTGAAGCAATCGAATACTTGATCCTTCATCCTTAGCACATACACCCACACCTTCCTAGATGCATCATCAATGAAGGTGATCAAATGCCTACTGCCTCCCAAGGAGGTTGTGTCCATGGCACCATAAAACATTCGAGTGAACCAAATATAGAAGATCTCCCTTCAGCTTAGTCTGACTCTGAATGTCTCACTCCTCTTCCCAACCTCACATGCATCACAAGGGGGTAGTGTGATGTCATTGTGGTAGGGGATCAACTCTCTCTTCCTCAGAAGTTGCAATCCCTTCTAGCTCATGTGCCCAAGCCGACAGTGCCACAAATCTGATGTGTTTGCCTCGCTGGCATACACTATCATCCATGACCTTCACTCTAGTCATGTAGAGAGTGCAACACATGTTGCCTCTAGCAATGATGAGAGAACCCCTGCTAGTCTTGCACTTGATGTCATCAAACTTTAGATGGTAGCCTTTACTATCTAGCTATGAGCCAGATATAAGACTAAGTTCCACATCAGGAACATGCCTTACATTTTGCAGGTTCATTGAGAACCCAACATCACTCTGAATCGAGATGATGACAATGCCCACGGCCTTATAGTAACTTCCGTTACCCATCAAGACTCAGCCATAATCACCTTTGGTATAAGTGTTCAAGAATTCCCTATGTGGAGTTACATGATAGGAGGTAGTCGTATCAATGACCCATTCCAAGTCATTCCCTACATGAAAACACTGGTCTTGAATGGTAAGAATCACCTCATCTACAAACATTGGTCAATAACCAGGTCACTATACATGGAACGTACAATAGCCATGTCCTTATGCCCTTTTGAGTGGAGGTTGCCTCCTTAATTATCTATTTATTATAGTTGAAATTAAAATGAATTAATTTGAATCTTGATAAAGGGATATAATTAATTTATTTTAATTAAATTAGTTGCAAATTTATAGTAACAAATCATGCCCATTGATTAATAACCTCTTAATCTAAACTGTTGGATTAAGAGGGTATGTGGATTAAGATTCGTATACATCCAACTAGTATAAAAGAAATGGTAGCACTTGTCTTTTAGACTACACACATAATTCCAAGAGGAATTTAACTATCTCCATCTCTTAGAGTGGACGTCCACCCTAAACCCTAGAGAAGGTCGTAGTCATCACGATGTTGTTGTACTATCGGATTGACTACTTGTGGATATCCATCTTCCGTGAGCTTGGCTCGTGAAGAATACTAGGATCTCTTGATACGAGATCATGAGATTCTCTGTTTGGATCATCAACATGGATTTGCTAGGAGCACATATTTCATCAACGTGCTCGCAAACATCACCTCTGTTAGACCAGACTTGAAACATGAGGTATTTTCGTTTAGAGAATTGATCGCAACCACGCTTCAAGTGGTAAACCTAATACTTGTTTGTAGTTCATATGAAACGATCCTGGAAGTATTATTTGATCATGTGGTTTCATCGTTCAAAATTTTTTTAAATTTTGTTGCCCCGATCAACAAGTATGACTACTCGCTCTCGATCGTATAAGATGCAATCACCACGCTTCCGTGATGCACTTAAGGATCTTACCATATCTTTCATAAAGATAATGGAGGAGAAAGAGAAAAAGAGGGATAGATAGAGAGTTGGCGGAGAAAGAAAGGATATAAATAGTAAGAGACTGTTGCAACCAGAGAGAAAATAGGAGGAAGAGAGGTAACAACAGTGGAAAGATATTGTTGTAGATAGAGAGAGGGAAAAGACAGAGCTGGAGAGTGGATTAATAGATATTCAAGTGGATAGGAGAAAATGCTGAGACAGAAACATGTGTCAATAGCTGGGTGAAAAATCCAGCTTTGATATATAGAATAGACGATAGATGGGTATGAATAATTTTTTTAAACACGTCTATATGGATTGTTATTTTGAATTGGTATTCCTACTTCATCTCCCCCTTTTCGTTTATTGATTTAACTCCCCTCCATTTCACTCAATTTCCTCATTTTTCATCCATCTACCCCTGTTGAAGTTGAGGATTCGTACCCCTTCTCCTCTATTCATTTTTAGGCGATTTGTCCGTCACTCGATTTGAGTATTTAAACTCATAGTTTTATGGACTAATTTGGCCAAATTAATCATCATTTTGATTGCATCTCATGTGCTTGATATTTATTATTTTCTTGCAGTCATAGTCGATCTAATTCCAAGAGGAATCAAGGTACATTTTTGCATTTTAGGTCAATGGTCGGAGACCTCAACTTGGGTCCTTCCATTAACTCGATCAGCCAAACAATCGAAGGCTCAAGGTCTCCAACCCACCCCTGACACATAGGCTAACTTCTAGATGAAGGTGTTGATGGTCCTATCTTTTCGATTCGAGGTATGAAGCTCTCCATATTAGAGGAGGAGCATACAAATGGTAAAAGGAGCTCTGCACAACTCTTCAAATACTAGGAAGAATACGACACATGTGACTGACACATGTCATGATTTAAGGGTCTCGACCGAACTTGAAGTTTTAATCATGATCGCCGGATAGAAATTAATGTAAAGATTGTGTGCAACCCCTCGATTCTTAGTTGATTGGCATAGCTACTCAGTTATGTCGGCCGATATAAAGTGGGACATTTGCAAATAAGGACCCCAAAGATTTGAGAATCGCACATCTACCCATCACGCATGGTCTTTGTTACAATGAAAAATTCACTTCTATTATTGCATATAAGTATCCATCCTTAGTGAATTTGCATATATATATATACGTGTCATTCCTTTATTCTATCAAGTCCTATTTGAGGACGTACTGAACTTTTTCGACATGATTTTTATGTTCAGGTGCTTAGATTTTTACATCTTATTTATCATGCTATATTAGCACAACTTTGTACAACCTTACATTCTGTGGACAACCACGAAGATGATTTCTTCATTTGTGATGAAAGGAACCCCAACATCGCTTACCTAAGTGCAACAACTTTTAAAAATATACATTCTTAGTATATAAACTTAATATTACAAGCTTATAATGCTTTTGATTCATATGTGGAGGACTTGCAACGAACTAGGAGCTTGAACACTTAAGATTTTCATAAACAATTTATGGAAATGTAGCTCACAACTCACTTTAATGACTAGGAATGGAATGCTTACTTAAATACGAGGTAAGGAGACCCTAGGTTCCTTTTCATTAAGACTAAATATGCTTAAGAACTATTTATGACAAGTAATTAGGATTTTGTTGAAGTTTAATAATAGACACCTTAGAAATATAAAATATCGAAAATGAATTGCCTTAGAAATATAACCCATCTGGCTGATTTCATTTTAGGCAACTATTTTTGTTCAATAGTCGGTTGTGCTTTGATTTTGTAGAAAGTATAGAAGATCAATTAGCTGGATATTAAACTCATTAACCAACTATAATTTTTATTTGATTTATAAGCTAAGATTAACTATCTAAAAATTTAATGTTATGTAAAAAAAGTGGTCAGATGAAAAATTAAAATAAGCAACTATTTAAGAATTGTTTGATTGGTCCTTATCATAAATTAGTTAAACTCTGTCAGATAATAAACTTAAATTCAATACCAGTAGACTAAAGGATTTCATTAGTTAAATGAGAAGCATTTTTTAATCGATCTAGAGAAATGAGCTAAAAAAATCTAAGATATTAAAGTTAGGATTTCGAGATTAATCAATTGAGATGATTGAATAGTCAACTCAAGATCAATTATAATCAAATGAAAATTTATATCTTCCTATTAAGACTTGAAATTTGTTTGTACAATATGTTATACTACTTCTAAGATATCTTTTTTATGTAAAATTTTGCATAAACACTCGTGATGTAAGTAGAGTGATTGATGGGTACATAATTCAACATGTTAAAGCACTCTACTATATAGTGACTAATAAAAGAATACTACAAACTAGTAAAAGAATAAGAAAAACTCCTTTTATCCCAAAAAAAATCATGTAAAATTAAAATGGTAAAAAGAACTAAAAGATAGAAGAAATTGTAAATATTGCACAATATAGATAATAAAATCAATCCTGAAATAAAACTAGAATGTGTACAAAATATATAATATTTTATAATAAAAATTCCTTCATACAAGTCAGAATAAATTGTATAAAAAATATAAACAGAAAACAAAACATAAATTAATTCTGAACAATTGTACATATGTGGATAGAGAATATCAATCAATTTTACCTTTTATTTATTTATATTGACCTAATTATTTTATACTCGCTAAAGTAAAATAATATATATGAGGGAACATATGAGAAAAATTCTATCAAAAAATAACTAAGAAACAAATCGAAACCCTAATTAATAAACAATTAACTCCACTTCCCAACATTTGTATCTATTTTATGTAAATTCAATTGGACCACTTCCTAGAGCTCTTCTATCTTTATATACCTCTGAATGGACCAAATTTGCTATTAGACTTCATTTTAAAAATATACTCTAATTAAAAAGATTAAAAGACTATAACACTTAAGAACAAAATGTTGAGTTATGGATCATACTATAAATAATAAAATAGCTAGCCTATAACTATTTATTTGTAACTCCGATTAACATGTAATCACTCTTAAAGTTCTCCTATAATAACAAACTTTATAGAAAAAATTATGAAATGATCAAAAAAGTTAAAAGTTTAAACTTTTCGACCTATTACATATAATTATTAATACAAAATTGAACTTAAAAAAGCATAACTATTTATCCCTAACCCTTTTTCATTAATTTAAAATTTATAATCTATATAAAAATCACACATTTATTAATAAAATTGAAAATAAACATCTTAATTAAATTTCATATATTGAAAAATAAAGAAAAAACTTTTAATTCCATATCTTATATTTAAAGTTGATTTAGAAAAAAATCTTGTCCAATAATCTTATGATTTGCTCATTAAGAGAAATAACATTTTTATCAGTGTTTTTTACGCTTTCTCTCCTAATAGCCTCACTTTTCAATACTTGGAGTGTTTTGCTTCATCTTCAAACTAAAGATATTGATCCATGGTTGACTTGAGGCTATTGTTAACTGTTATTCAATACCACTTTCATTGGCTTTTACTTAGCATTCACGATCAACTTACATGATTTCAATACTCATCGGTAAGTCGATCATCATTCTTTCAAAACCCTAAAATACAGATCCAAAATGAACATGTAATCTAGATATTATTTCTATGATTATAGGTTTGACCTTTTATCTCTAAGGCAATAAGTGACAATGGATACCTTCATCAAGCATGTTGGAGTTTCATCCATCAACTATGCCCACTATAATCAAATTAATCAATCCTTTCATTTGACTTGATCAATCATTTGAACCAACTTTCTATTTACTGGATAATCACTTTTAAGATTCGAACACTTTTTAAATATTTTCTCTGATAACTACTTGTATGATCAATAGTAGATAGTTGACGAATCGATCACTTTATCATTTTGATTAGTCAATCTTATTTAAGTGATTTATGAACCAATGATCACTTAAATTATTTTGAATTTGTATATCTATATAATTATTTGATAAAAATCTTCTCATGTATATTATTTGATTCCTAGTTGTTTTATATTCCTACTGAAGATTTTTAAGATCTTCACAGAGTTAGATCGAGGACACAACCAATATTGTCAAGTGATATCCAAGAGGGATCTTCAGTCTGAGAAGAGATCCCATTCTTCTTTAAAGTTTGATATCTGACTAACAATCTTGATGCATGTCCTTAATTTATAAAGAACAGAGATTCAAAGTTGTTAGATGATTTAAGTTAAAGAGTTAACTTAACGAGATCAAAATACCAAAAACATGTATCGTATACTTTTACGAACATGCACATCTCCTTTCACTAACATACACACGCGCACGCACGTATGCATGCATGCACACACACACATGGGCATGCACCCCCCCTCCACACATACACAAAGACATGCATGCATGCATGCTTTCTTGCATACATATATACATACATACATACATATATCTACACACACATACATACATATACACACATATACGTGCACGTACATTGCATATACATTACATACATACATATACATACATATATCGACACACATACATACATACACACACATATACGTGCACATACATTGCATATGCATTACATACATACATGTACATACATACATATATATACACATATACATAGACACATATGTGTTAAAGTATGCATTTGGTTGATCAACAGGTCGATGGCCAGACAAAATCTACATATCGGTGAACTCTTTTACATATATGAAAATATGGGATGTATGATTTCTCGAAGGAATCATACACATTCATACTTTCTGAACTAGGAGGCAGAGTTTACTCATGAGACATTGGGGTCACAAGAATTCCATCGATAGTTATTTTTTACGAAACAATATAAGAATTCAAGAAAACTAATATATACTTTTGAAAAGCATATGATTGATATTATTTCTCAATGATCAATTGAGAAATCTATTGATAAACCCTTGAAAGACAGGTTTAAACTTCGGGTTTAATCAAAATCTTCGAGTATGTAGGATGCTTAAGTATTGAGAATATACTACGGATCATAATAGATTACATATCATGACACTTCCATATCGAGGGAATTATGGAACTGAGCGGATTTTAGTGATTCTACTTTTCTCAAATAGCATGCTACCTTGTACCTTAATGGTTCACTTACAAATACACTAGTCTATTGATTTTAATAGTATGCATGATATACATGAAAGAAATATTTACAATCGTACTCATCGAAGTGAAGACGAGTCTCAAGTTCCATAATGATCTTATTTTCACTCAAGAAACCATCGCCATTCTAGGTGTTTCCACCCTCTCATCTCAATCTTGTGGTATTAAAGATTATTGCCAACAATTTCTTTCTTTCAGATTATTGTACTTGCACACTCGACGTGTGAGTTCCTTTCTTCATCAGAGAAGAAATCTTCTTTACAAATAGTCCAAAAAAGGAAACTTAAGAGATTGCGCAAAACTCAACTTAAAATAGCTCAAATTATGTAAAAAGCTCTACCAAGAGAACAAAGTGGAAATCTTAGAATGGGAGTTCGGGGTCATGGTCTCACTCGATTGGGTTTCCAAGTTAAAATCATCATGTATTGTGCGGGTTGTTCATAATTTCACTATCTTCACTAGATTAAATTTAAGTTTACATTCGTGGTTAGAAATATATATATTGCAAAATTTACCCCCTTTTACATTGATTTTGCACATACGACCTACCGATTAAAACTTCTCAGACGATTAGGTCGTCGACTAACCACTTAAGACATTTGACTCTGGTGACATCAAGTTAATTTGGTGTAATGTGAACTCTTAGGGTCTGTTTGGTTGCAGAGTTGGGTAGGGTTGGCCCAACCCTGGTTACTATTCACAAGGGTACTTCCTCTTCACAGATTACTATTTACCCAGCCCAACCCAACTCAACCCAACCCTGCCCAACCCTGCAACCAAACAGGCCCTTAGTGTGTTTTCCAAATGATTATACATTTTAACAAATATAGTAAATGGTCTAGGATGATCAGTCAACTTCATGGTTTTAATTAGTTGACGGAGAGATTGATGTGATTCATTATATATTAGTCTTTTTCATGACATGTGCATAGTTCTGAGTTGTAACCAAGGCACAAGTTGGATGTGGTTGGACGAATCAAAGTTTCCTTTGTACCATCCTAGTGAAAGCTTACATTAGTTGATATGTGGATGGACTTTAGTTGGCGAAACACCTCTTCAACCACTAGTGAACTAAACCTTGGTTAGAGGCAAGATTAATCAATTGTGTCCTTTGTGTTTAGTTGAGAGAAATGATTCCACTTGTTGACTCTCACTTTACATTAACTGTTCTATTGTAATTTATTTGTAATTTGCTTCTTATAGTACTTTCTTATTGCACTTCTCAGGCCATACTACAAGGCAGAACTCTAACTAACCAGCACAAGAGCCTCTAAACTCTACGGTCCGTTCGGTTGCCAGGTTACCTTGAGGTAACCTAGCATACCCCCTGCTCTATCCATGCATTCTTGGGTTGGAATTAGTTGTATGAATCGTACAATTTCTTTGTTATAATATTGATTAACCACGTTCAAATAAAAAATTAACATAAAAACTATTACGGGAACATACTCCTGTCCAATCCAACGTGGTTACCAAACATATCCTATAAGATCCGGACAGAATCACGTATCAATATGGATATCCACCAATGTTTTTGAAACTGAACCAGACATCGAATCGTAAACATTACCGAAATGGTCGGATCGGGTTGAACCATGTACTCAAACCGGTTCAACCGGATGATGATTTCATCATTATTTAAATCCGGATTAAACTGGACCGGTGAGGAAAAAATGGTTGAATCAGATAATCAAACTGAAATGAAATAATATATATATAATAGGGTAAAATGGGCTGCCCCCTGGGAGTAGCCAACTTGGCTACTCCCACCCCTTTTTTCCCTTATTTTTTTATTTCTTTGGAAAATAAAAATTTGTATATTCATCACTATATCCCTCTAACATTCTACTAAAATTTTGTCAGAAACAGAGACTCCTAGGCCTACCATCCAGACATCATTTTTTTAACGGTCGTAGGATTTTTTAAATCGACCCTGTTTGGATGGACGCCGTAAGAGTCTCTGTTTCTGACGAAATTTTAATAGAATGTTAGAGGGATATAATGATGAATTTACAAATTTTTATTTTCTAAAGAAATAAAAAAAATGAGGGAAAATAGGGGTGAGAGTAGCCCCATCTAACCCTATATAATATACACGTAAATATGCTTGAAATATAAATAAAATATATAGACAATGTATGTATTTCATAATATACATAAAATATTTTTTCGTATGCACCATCAAATAGCGTACGTATCATATTTATATTATTTGGACTAGCTGCTTTCACTACAAGGAAAATAAGTTGTGGCTACAGAACTATGGCCATGGATATGGGGTTTGTTGCCTCAGAATTGAGCTCTAGTCACGACACGTCGTGGCCAGTAGCCGTAGCTACAAGTCTCGTCGCGAGAGTTCTCTAGCCACGAATATGCACTGGTCACTACAAGTGGCCACAGAACTTATCGTGGCCACAACTCTTATATGAAGACTTTGGCCACGGATTGTGGCTATGAGAAACTAGTGGTCACGGAATTATCGTGGCCACAAGTTTCCGTAGCCACATTTCGTGGCCACAACTCATTTTTCTTGTAGTGTTTATAGCGTAATAGTAGTTTAATAACATTTAAAATCAATTACTTACAAAAAGTTGTGTTAGAGTAGTTGGTTAAAAGTTTGAAATTAGTAACCAAAGGTTATGGCTTCACCTCCCACTACTATAATTATTTTTAAATAAATTAAAAATTAAATACGGTTCAACTTTGGCTGACCCTGCTTTAACATGGTTGAAAATAATATGTTGAATCGGATAAGTTGTTCAAAATTTGAAATCCGAACTGATAAGAATCGATTAATCAGACCGATCTATGTACGGTTCATCGATCAGACCAGTTGAACCGACCGGTCCGATCCGATTCAAAAACACTGATATCCACACTATATTGAGCATAAGACCTATTAGAAATCCATTTTTTGCCACAAATTCCTAGATTTATATCGTCGGATGGAACCCTCAAGAGGACCAAACCATGCACTGGGCATTTCCAACCACAAGTCTTCAGGACAACTTGCAAGTCTACCCCTCCAGTCTTTCGCCCTTCAATTAAGGATCCCAACACATGCATGGACGTCCATAATCCATTTGAACGTCCAAATCCCGGTAGAGAAATCGTTTTTTCTTCCAATGTGATGTGCATTTCCTATCTCCAAAAATGTAAAGTAGTTAGATATTTTGAAGTTTTAATCAAAATATGTGAGAGGGCATTTTGGAGTTATGATTATAAAAAGCTTGGGGTATTATATGTGAATATGAGAATAGGCCTTCCCTTGAATAGCGTGCATATGAGTGTTGGCAAATTGTCCCTTTCGTCCCATGTTAATAGAAGTATTTAATTGGAGGATATTAGGGAAAGTTGGAAAATGGAAGTCAAGTGGGAATGGTGGACCAATCAAAGCAATAGCTATCCTTAATCCCAAACTTTGTGTGGTGGTTGGCATTCAATCAAACCCACCACCCAATCTATGAGCACTTTATTTGTTGCATCTCATTCCACCACTAATTGTTGCAAGATTCTATTAGGGCACTATTACAATGACATGAGCATCTAGCAATCCATGTTTAATTGAAGATCCAATTTTGTTATATCATTCCATTGATTTTCCTAATCATTCTTTATATTATATTTCCTAATGTCCATATAATTGAGCCTTTCACTTTCGATATTAAATCATGTTTTCCTCTTATTTTTCAGAAAAAATAATAATCATGTCATTCATTAAAAAAAATAAGAATGTCGCGACTAATAGTACAAAGAGAAGATGTACCCCCGACAAGTGTAAAGTATGACGTTCTCCTAAATCAACCGACGAAAACTCTAAGTTAGAAAGTAAGATAGTAAGATAGCTAGATTTGATTCAAAACAACAGTCGTGGTTGTCGAAGGAAGGTGCTTCCAAGAATGTGTTGGAATGATGATGTCTTGTCCTGAGAGGGTGTTTATCTTCCAACAACCGTTGATCGAGAAGCTCGCGTTTAGTTGTACTTTCCAACGATATCATTAGACATGCAGTTAAGGCTTCAATTCATGCAAAAGGGTGAAGAACCAGTGAAGAGAACATAAAAAGTAATCAATAATAGATCTGAGATAAAGAAATATATTGTTTGAGCCATATCATGGAAATCTATAAAGGTACCCTCAAATGCTTTGCTTCGTGCCTTCCACAAAAACTACTAGGGGCATGCAAGTTAAGACCTCAACTGCTAAAACATGCAGCTTAATAGTCTTGATAGAATAGATGTAACATTCCGGACTTAAGTTCATGTTCTGTTATCGAAGAAAATTGATCTTGATAATTACTATTTATGTTCGATCGGACTTGAATAGACATATTGACAACCACTCAAAATACTTAAGCTCAAATTGTCAATTGGTACAGTCTCCATCATTTATAACCCACTCTGAAACTTTGTGAGTTTACGAGTCGGGACTATGTTGGGAGTTGGAGTTTTACTGTAGGTGAAATAAAAATAAAGAAGGCTAGAAAAATAATACCAGATTTGATGTGACGCGACGAACCAACCTGGTGAGGTATGCTAATTCAACATAACGTAGATGTTACACATATTAAAAAAAATTTTCAATAACATCTTTCATACAACTTTGAATGTTTCTGGACATATGAAGGATTCAATTAAATCTTGTTGAGATTTAAAAAATACTATGTAATCGACCAGAGTTGTATATTAAAGAGTGTGATAACGGAAGAATTGAATTTTCAAAAGTAAAATATATGTTAGATAAGGTCCAAGTGAAAAGTGTATGCGAATGGACCAGTGATGAATACCCATTCATCACTCTTTATTCGTATATTTTAGCTACAAAAACCTTTGCAAATACATGTATATTCATGTAAATACAAATAATTATCAAAAGCATGCATTGTATAAAGTTTAATAATTAGCATGTTTTTGTGCAAAAATAAAAGAATAAAGAGTAAAAAGAAAAAAAGAGGGAAATATTTAGAATAAATATTGAGCAACCTAACCCAAGGGAGGGCTCAGCATGGGCCTGAATGCATAAAAGCCAAAGTAGAGGGAGATAGGGGCTCATGTGTGTAAATATTTGTAAATATAATAAAAATATTTTCCTCCAAAAAGAAATTAAAATGTGCTTGTAAATACTTGTATATATTTATAAATATAAAAAATCAAAATAAAAATGGAAAATAAAAAGAAAACAAAAACCTTCACCATGTAGATTTTCATCATGTACATAGCCACTCCTATATTTATTCTACCTTATAAATAAATAAAATTAAATTCCATAAAATTTGTAAATATTCTATATTTTATGGTGTAAATAAATAAATTAAAAACCATTAAAACAAAAACAAAATAAAAATAACAAAATTAAAAACCCAAAAATACCTTGTAAATACACCATGTAGATATATGTACATATATATTTATTTCACCCTTGTATAATAATAATAAAAATAAAATAAAAATACCCTTTTATTCCTAATTTTATACTATAAATAAATAAAATATAAAGTGGGAATAAAAATGCACAAAAATAACAAATTAAAAATCAAAAAAATTAAAAAGACATATTGTACATATACTTATGTATAGCTATATTACGTACATACCTCATTTTATTTTGAAAAATTAATTAAAAATAACCAAAAAATAGAAAAAATTAAAACAAAAATATTTCATGTTTTGACTTTTTAATAAATCGGCCATTTGTTATTTTTTATTGAATTTCTAAATATTTTACACGTGGCATGTTTCCATTGGTCCACGAGGATGTTGACCGCCCGGTCAACTCCCCCTCCAGGACCACTTCCCACGGGTTTTAGGGGCCCGACCCGATTTCCCTTAATTTTCGCACCTAAACCCGATCACTTCTCGCCTAAACCCCGGGTCCGATTCATTCCTGCCACATCCAAGACCCTCGCCGGGGTATCCGCCTCGGGATCCGCGCATCCCATTGCCCTACCCGCTCACATCTTCCCGGACCTTCCACCGTATAAAGCTCGAGCTCCGCCACCCTATTCTTCCATCTTTGGCTCATTTGCTCCACCACCAGTGACCTCCAGTGCTCGAGTGAGAGTGACAGCTTGCTCCAGGTGCTGTCGCAGCGAGGAGAGGGGCAGAGAACCACTGATCCCGTGGTGTGCTTGATGAGCGCAAAATGACCAATCGGGAATAAGGTGCTAAACGGTCGTTGCGACCCGAGCGATCAAGATGGCTCAATCAAGAAAAAGAAGAGACCACCAATCAGAAATAAAATCAATCAAATAAACATGATAGCGGTCCTGGCTATTTTATTAACCTGGTATAGCGATCAGGGTCGAACTCAAGGAGCATGGATTGGCCTTGCGGCCTACGAAGTAGTCGAGAAGAGAAGAAAATGTATTTTTGGTGGTTTTTAAGTCTTTTTATATTTTTTGGATTTTTAAGATTTTGAGAAAATAAGAATAGCAACTAAACAACACACTTCAACAATTTATTAAATGCACTAAAAATCAACAAAAATTCCAGAAAAATATTTTTGTGTGTTTTATAATTTTTACTGTTTTTGATGAATTTTTGGGATTTTTTTTATTTTTATTTTCTAAAAATGAAACAATGATAGAAATAAAGAGTGTTGTCCAGTCAGGAGAACAATGCCAATCTAAAACATAGAGAGGCTCCTAGCTCCTGAGGGTAATTTTCCTATAAACTAGAAAGTTTAAGGAAAATTAGGGCACTGAATTTATGATTTTTGTATTTTTAAATTATTTATTAGAATTTTCATGAGTTTTTTAGTGTTTTTCAATTTTTAGGTGTTTTAGTTAATGAAAAATAGCCAAAATTGACTAGAAAATCAAGCAAGCCAAAATAAACAGTAAGTAATTTTTTTGTAATTTTTAGATAGGTTTTAATATTTTTTGTGATTTTCAAAGCTGAACAGTAAAGAAAATACTTGTTTTTGAATTTTTAAAAATATCAAAACAAAACAAAAATGTCTCCAAAAATCCTCGAAAATTTTACACTATGGCAGGAGCCGTGTATCCAATTTTCGTTGGATTTGGAGGTGATTTGCTATTTTATTCAAAAATGGAAAGAGGGTACTGTGCACAGGGACCAAAGTGCAAATACCCGAAGTTCAGAGGGGTCTGGTGCAAATAACCCAGGTAAACACGTACGTCGCACGCGCCTGAGGCACTCAGGGACCCAATTGTAAGGAAAATAAGTTCCGAGGGCTATTTGGTAACAGGTACCAAAAGCCCAAGGGCTTATCTGCAAATAACCCAAATATTAGCGCACATGCACAATTACTTCCATGCACAGGGGTATAAATGCAATATTTCAAAAACTTTCATTCAACTCATAACATCCAGAACTACAAGGGCATATAATGCAAATAACCCAAAAAGTCACGTGTTGATGCACGTGTCAGATCACACATAGGGGTATATCAGCAAATAAAACCAAGCGCAAGGGTCTCTATGCAAATATCCCAAAAACCAAACAACTATACTACGTAATTACAGGACTAAATATGAAACAAAATAATAGAGGGGGCCTAAGGGTAATTTACCCTATATTAATGGAGCGGCTGGATGGATGCCACGTGGAGCATCTGACAGTGGCGAATGACGGGCGCTCCACAGCTGAGCTCCTCGGGCGAATCCAACGGCGGGGGTTTCGCCACGTGGGAGATCGAACGGTGTAGGGCGCAGGTGGCTAACCCTCGTGCATCGGACGGCTGAGATCACTCCTCCACGGATCTGACGGTGGCTGCTGCTCCTGGAATGGACAAGCCAGATGGAAACTGGAGCGGGAGGATGATCGGACGATCGGGGAGGATCGAGGAAGAACTGTTGGCCGGCGAAGTTCGTCGGCCCAAGGCGCACGCTCCTGACCTCCCCTGCTGCGCCTGAAGATCGGAGAAGCTCCGCGATGACGTTCCGCAGCTGCTGGTGGTCTCCGATGACCCAGCCGAGCTCTGGGGAGCTCCGGCGAGGTCGGCGGAGATGAAGCTCCTGGACCTGATGGTCCAAGCCCTCAGATGGGCTTGGATGTACCTGCAAAGACAACCAGGAGACTCACGGGTCGAGGGTAAACTGCCTCGACCCGGTTAGGCAGGGTGACGGTGATCGGAGGGTCGAGATGGGCGAGCTCCGGCGAAGGGGGGACGGTGGAGCTCGAATCCCAGCTCCTGTGCGAGCTGGGTTGGGTGGAGATATGGAGAAGGTGCGCGGGAGGAAAGCGGAGGCTATGGAGGAGCCTGATGATCGAATGGATGTCGGATGTGGACGGAATCGACGGCGAAAGGCGGCGGAGCGAAAGGGGGGTAAATGAAAATTAAAGAAAAGGGAAGGACTACGTGGCTACCTGGGTGGTTGATGAGACTGGGGGTGAGCTGACGGTGCTCTGGGTCGTCGCCTCGAGGAGCGTCTCCCTCCGAGGCTCGGGCTCCTGCTGGTGGCGGAGCACGGTGGTGATACGCGCCGGATCAGTGGAATCCGCAACCTCTCCTCGCTTCAATAGCACGGGAGGCAAGCTGTCACTCTCGCTCTCACACTGGAGCTCACTGGGGGTGGAAGCGAATAGCCAAAGATGAGATTCGAGGAGGCGGAGCTGGAGCTTTATATGCTGGAGAGTCCGAGAAGACAGGCGCGGGTAGGGCGTGGAAGCGCGCGGATCCCGATGCAGGAGCTCCGGCGAGGATCTCGGGTATATCAAGATCAAATCGGACCCGAGGTTTGAGTGGGGATGAATCGGGTTTAAGCGCTAAAAATCCGAGAAGATGGGTTACCCGCTAAGAACCCGTGTGAAGTGGTCCTGGGGGGGAGTTGACCGGGCGGTCAACAATCCCCAGGACCAATGAGAGAAGGCCACGTGGCTGGATTTTAAAAATGAATTTAAAGGTAGCAAATGGCTGAATTAGTGAGAACTTAAAACATGGAATATTTTTATTTTATTTTTTCTATTTTTTAGTGATTTTTAATTAATTTTTTAAAGTAAAAATAGTGTATTTACATAGTAGGTTCATATATAGGTATATATACAATATATAGGTTTTTAGTTTTTGATTTTTAATTATTATTTTTATACAATTCTTTTCCCATTTTATATTTTATTTATTTTCATTATAAAATAAGGAATAAAAAGATGTTTTTATTTTATTTTAATTATTTATATACATAGGTGAAATAAATACATATGTACATATAAATACATGGTATATTTACAATATATTTTTGTGTTTTTAATTTGTTATTTTTATTTTGTTTTTGTTTTGATTGTTTTTATTTTATTTATTTACACTATATAACATAGAATATTTACAAAAGTTTTGGAAATTAATTTCATTTATTTGTAAGGCTAAATAAATATGTATGGATGGTTCTATGTACAATGTGAAAGTGATGTTTTTGTTCTTTTTGATTTTTCTATTTTGATCTTGTTTTTATATCTATAAATATGTACAAATATTTACAAACCAATTTGAGTCTATTTTTGTGAGGAAAATACTTTTATTTATTTACATAATCATTTACACACATGAGCCCCTATCTCCCTCTACTTTGGCTTTTATGCGGTCAGGCCCATGCTGAGCCCTCCCTTGGGTTAGGTTGCTCAATATTTATTCTAAATATTTCCCTCTTTTTCTTTTTAATCTTTATTCTTTTATTTTTGCACAAAAATATGCTAATTATTAAACTTTATACAATGCATGCTTTTGATAATTATTTGTATTTACATGCATATACATGCATTTGCAAAGGTTTTTGTAGCTAAAATATAAGAATAAAGAGTGATGAGTATTCATCACCCCGCTATACTTAACTTTTGCTAGTCCCTTAGCAAACACTTATTTGAAAAAGAAGTGAAAAAGAAAGAAAGAAAAAGAAAAAGAGGGGAATGTACATGGATCAATGTTGAATATTAAACTTTCCTTCATTAAATTGAATTATGGAGCTCGATCAGATCTTTGGATTATTAATGTGTCGGAACCTTATTTAGACTTAAGCTTAAAACTCAACAGCCTCTAAGTTCCACCAATCTATGGACAAGACTCCTCAATAAACCAGATCAGAACAAGTCTACATACACAAACTCTAATGACTATGAATCTTTCCCTGCAGTGTAAGTGATATGTAGCTCCCCACCTCAGAAGTAACAAAGAAACAACCTCCATCAACCTGGTAACTCTAATGCCTCGGTCTAGCAACTCTTTCCTCGAGAAGCGGGGTATTCCCTTCTAAGTTCAAGTGCAACCGGCTCAAGAAGAGGGGGAAGAAGTATAGACTTTTGGAAGCTCAGCCAGTGTAGCTAAGTCTCCCGCTGCAAGCTTCATGAGATGCAACATGGATACCATAAGCTTTTGCTTTATTTGACTATATACACTCCGGTGGGGTTATTAAATTTTCAATCCGACACACCACTTTTTTGGAGTTCATTTTGCATTTTGCAATTTTTTTTCAAGTGCCTCTGTACAACACATCTACATGGTGCAGCATATATACAAGAAATTTTCCTCTTGAGCCAGTAGACTATCCCTCTTTTGAAGCTTTATTGCAACCCACGGCTTCTGTCTTTAGCCTTCATCACCACTAGACCACGTTGAGACGCACTTCCTTCACTAGAAGAAGAAGAGAGGTTCCGCCTAGAAGTACTACCCTCATATGCTACCCCAAGCCAAAGGAAACTGCCTCCTCACCACCTCATCCGTGGAGAGCTATGTGTAAAGTGTTGGTGCAAGTCAAGCCATTGTCTCTAAGAGTCATGCGTGTGGTGTTAAGTGCTCTACTTAGGCTCATCAGGATGACATATGCTCATAGCCTAGTGGACTCAAAGAATTAAGTCCTTATGGACCTGAAAAGCCTTAACCCTAAGCCCTATAAGGTTCCTCTTAGAATTAGGTGGATTAAAATCTTAATCAAGCTCCATTTCTCAATTTAATTCCAGGCTAGTTTAAATGTCAACTCATCCAGGAAAAACTATATACATATGTACACAAAGACGCTATTTACAAATATTTACAATCGTGCAAAATTTTTGAAAAATGTTTTGAAATCATGAATGGATGGATGCATGAAGTGCAAGTTTTGCAAAAGTATTTACAAACATTTACACAGGGTTTTTGCAAACTTTTGATTTTCAAAACATTTTGGAAAAATTTTGTACTATATACATAATTTTGATAAGAAAATATTTACACAAACTTTACACCAAAGATTTTTGAAAACATTTTTACAAAAATAATTTTGTACACTAGCTATGTATGTGCAATAAAAGAATGATTATGTACAGGAAAAAAATTTTTAATTTTTGTGATTTTTAAGGTTTTTAGCCATTTTATTTATTAACACACTCACACAAAGTACGAGTTATGGCTAAAGTATATATGAAATATATACACACCCCCCCTATACTTAGCTCGAACGATGTCCTCAGAGTGATCAAGAGCGATGAAGAAGACATAACTCGTGCTTAGTAAAAGGGAAGTGAAAAGGAATGGCTAGGTACAGAAACGAATAAATGAATAGAATGAGAAGAACTCGGTGGTTTCCCCCTATACTTAGGATTAACTAATCCTAAGTATAGCAAGCTGTACATGAAGGGAAATCCGAGTGAAGAATGTACAGAGTCTGTCCCCCCTATACTTAGGGTAAAGTATACCTAAGTATAGGCAGCAAAACAGGGGCAAAAAGAATGAAAAGAATACCCGCAGGTCCTACATCCCCCCTATACTTAGGGTAAAGTACACCCTAAGTATAGCATAATCATAAGATGAGAAAAGGGATGTGGGACTAAAGAATAGTGTGATATAGACAACTGGATCTATACAAGTCGGAAGAACAGTGATAATCAGGTGTGAGATGCAATAGATGTGAATCAAGAGACCACATCTCACGCAAAGTGAATAGGGGCAACATCAACGACCCGCGGCTCATGATCTAGAAATGGCTTGAGCCGCTGGTCGTTCACTCGAAAGGTACTCTCAGAAGACAACTCGGATATATCAATGCTACCATTGTCGTGTACCTTTCTCACAAGATAAGGTCCCTTCCACTTGCTCTGTAGCTTCCCTGGAAATAAACGAAGCCTCGCATCAAACAACCATACTCTCTGTCCAGGCTCAAAATACCTGTGGCTGATATGAGAATCATGCCACTCTTTCACTCTCTCCTTATACTGTAGGCTGTTTGAGAAGGTTGTATCTCTCAGCTCCTCCAAGGCTGCTAACTCTGCCCTCCTCTGGTCTCCTACACTATCTGGATCTAAAAGAATATCCGTGACTGCCCAAAGTGACTTGTGCCTCAGCTCAACAGGTAAATGGCATGGCTTGCCATAAACTAGGCGAAAGGGAGATGTGCCCAATGGTGTCTTGAAAGAAGTCCTATATGCACACAAGACCGAGTCCAAAAGCTGTGACCAATCCTTTCGGTCAGGGCGGACGACTTTCTGCAAAATAGTCTTGATCTCCCTGTTCGAGACCTCGGCTAGACCATTCGTCTGTGGATGGTATGGAGTGGCAACTCGATGGTCTATGCCGAACTCACTGGCAAGTGCCTTTACCTGGTCGTTGATGAAATGAGACCCCCCATCTGAAATCAATACTCGAGGTACCCCGAACCGCATGATGATATACTTCCTCAAAAATCTGCAAACTGTCCTCGCATCAGCGGCTCGGGCGGGGATAGCCTCAACCCAACGACTAACATAGTCAACGGCCAACAGAATGTACTCAAATCCCTGACTCTTAGGGAATGGACCCATGAAATCGATGCCCCATGCGTCAAAAACCTCACAGAAGTGAATGGGCTGCATCGGCATCATATCACGCTGTCCACAAGTGCCCATCCTCTGACAGTCAGTACACCTCTTCACGAACTCATCAGAGTCCTTGAAGAGGGTAGGCCACCACAAGCCGGATTGGAGCACTTTCTGTGTCGTTCTCCTCCCAGAGTGATGTCCTCCTGCCTCAAGCTTGTGGCAGTAAGTGAGGACGCTATGGTGCTCATCCTGAGGGATGCACCTACGCCAGACACTATCCCCTCCTTCGTGGTAAAGGATGGGATCCTCCCAATGGTAAGACTTGGCCTTCGCGAGGAAGGTCTCAAGTCTCTGTCTGGGCCAACCTTGTGGGACTTTCTTAGCAACAAGAAAGTTCACAATGTCGGCATACCACGGGAGTGAGGCGATAGCAAGGATCACCTCATCTGGGAAGGTCTCACAAATGGGATCAATCTGCTCAGACTCCTCAGGCTGCTCTAAACGGGAGAGATGATCCGCCACCACATTCTTGACTACAGGATTATCCATAATCTCAATGTCGAACTCCTGGAGTAGAAGGATCCATCTAGTCAGTCTGGCCTTGGCATCCTTCTTTGCCATGAGGTATCGGATGGCGGTATGATCTGTATACAAAGTCACTCTAGATCCAATGATGTAAGATCTGAATTTATCTAGGGCGAACACTACTGCTAGCATCTCCTTCTCTGTGACTGTATAATTCCGCTGGGCGGAATCCAAGGTGCGGCTAGCATAGTGGATAGCAAATGGAACTCCATCCCTCCTCTGTCCCAGCACAGCCCCCACGGCAAAATCGGAGGCGTCTGTCATGATCTCGAATGGGAGAGACCAATCTGGTGGCTGGAGGACAGGAGCCTCAACAATACACTGCTTGAGAGTATCAAAGGACGAAAGACACTTGTCATCGACAAGGAACTCGGTGTCTTTCGTCATCAGGTCAGTCAGCGGTCGGGCAACTCTACTGAAATCACGGATGAACCGCCGATAGAAACCGACGTGCCCCAGGAAGGACCGTAACTGCCGCAAATTGGACGGTGGTGTGAGTTTTCTAATGACATCAACCTTGGCCGGATCAACCTCCATGCCCATGTTGGAGATGATGTGGCCAAGCACCGTCCCTTGAGTCACCATAAAATGACTCTTCTCCCAAGAAAGAACCAAGCGGACCTCAATACATCGCTGGAGTACTCGGTCTAGGCAGTCAAGACAGGAGTCGAATCCGTCGCTGTAAACCGAGAAATCATCCATGAAGACCTCTAAGCACTCCCCTACCATGTCCGAAAAGATCGATAGCATGCATCTCTGAAAAGTCGCAGGGGCGTTGCATAGCCCAAATGGCATGCGTCGGAAGGCGTATGTGCCGAAGGGACAGGTAAAGGTGGTCTTCTCCTGATCCTCAGGAGCGATGGCCACCTGGTTGTAGCCCGAGTACCCATCCAGAAAACAATAATGGCTCTTCCCTGCCAGCCTCTCAATAATCTGATCAATAAAGGGCAGGGGGAAATGATCCTTCTTGGTGGCCTGGTTGAGTCTCCTGTAGTCAACACAAACCCGCTAAGAAGTGGGTACCCTTGTAGCAATCTCCTCTCCAGACTCGCTAATCATTGTAGTGATGCCCGTCTTCTTGGGCACCACATGCAAAGGGCTGACCCACTTGGAGTCAGAGATGGGATAGATAAAATCGGCGCTCCACCATTTCGAAATTTCCTTCATAACAACCTCTCTCAGATTTGGGTTCAGTCGCCGCTGCAACTCACGCGACGGCTTCGCCTCATCCTCGAGATAGATATGGTGGGAGCACAGGGCCGGACTAATCCCATGGAGATCTGCTACGCTCTATCCTATTGCCTTGCGGTTCTTTTCAAGAACCCCCATCAGACGGGAATCCTGCTCTCCAGTCAAATCGGCTGAGATAATGACGGGGTACATCTCATGCTCACCCGCAAGGAATCTATACTTCAGCGACGAAGGAAGCGGCTTCAGCTCTGGACAACTGGGTGCTGGTAAATCTGGCTTCGAAAGAAGACGCGTGTATGCTGCCAAATCTGCCCGGGAGACTGAAAGTGTACTCTCGCAAACAGGATCGGGCGAAGGCTGCTCAACTATGCTGTCTCTGATCTCCTCCGCCACTACCTCCTCCTCATCTGTAGGCTCTGGTGGACTCAGGTCTGGCATCTGATCATCACAATCTACCCAATCAGACTCTGAATCCGATGGATTTGCATCAAACAAGGTGGCATCAGTACCATCATCACACAAGGTGGCCTCAGTACCACCATCACTAAGAACCGTGTCGCGGTCGAGAACCGGCTCTGCTGCCTGATGAATCCACATTTCATCATCTTTATTCTATCATTTTGGCACCAAAAACCCTAGCAAATACCTGTAAATAGCCTTTATTTCATCATATTAGCATTCATGCATGAGCATCTATTTAGTGTATAAAATACTGTAATTAAAGCCAAAATTATAGAATAAATAAAGAAAAGAAAAAGAATAAAATATTGTAAATATTTTATGACCCAAAACCCCTGAGACCTAGGCATCTTGATGAATAAGGTCGACAAGGAATAAAGTAGGGGGAAATAAGGTCAGAAATACAGATAAAAAACCTATGCATTCTGTTCATTCTTTATTCATTTTTGGACCAATTTTTGGTTCCACTTTTTATACACCAAATAAAGAAACTTTGTACATGAAAGTTGTATATAATTAAATAAAGAAAAATACAAAATTGATTTCAAAAAAAAATAATGTACAGATAAAAAGTTATGGTCTGAATGAAAATCCAGAATCCCAACTTCCCAGACCCGTATCTCACAACTGGCAACTCCAAATGCAGCATACTCACCTTTAATTGTATATAGAATAAAATAATCTATTTAATGACGGTTTTTTCGCACTTGGCGGAGCTACGGTTTGAAAGTTGAGTTTTGGACCCCTATTGTCTACTTGTACATATTAAAATATTCAATTTATTATTTATTTATTATTTTTATAATTTTATATTTTTATAATGTTGTAAATACTACTTATAATAACTATGTACATTAAAATTGGAATAAAAACCTAAATAAAACTTACAATAAAATACATTACATATTTGATACATAGGTATTATACCTGTATCTATATCTATATAAAATATACTTCTATTTTATTAATTATACAAATTATATCAGAAAAATAAAATAAAAATATATATGTGTATATAAAAGTATTCTACAATTTTATAAAATACTAAATAAAAATAATAAAAACACAAAATAAAAATAAAAGAATACAATATATAGAATAATATACCTATATAGGGATATAAAAGCTACTTGTAAAAATATACTTCATAAAATAAATTAAAAATCATAATAAAATACTACATAAAATTTTAAACATTTTTTATTCTTTAACCAAAAATTAATTCGGCCTTTTTCTATTTTTAAACGAATTAATAAAACATTTTTTCAATCTTTTTCCTGGTTGGTCCACGTGGACCAACCAGGTGCAGTCTAGAGTTGACCTCGGTCAGCTCCCTGACCAAGGCCTGCCACTTCTGACGCCCTGATTTTCCCCCGTTTTCAAGAAATTTTGGCGCCCGATCCTTCCATTTTCTCGCCCCGAATCCTTCTTGGAACTTCCTCCCTGATCATCCCTCTCCCACGACGCATCTTCAGATCACGCAAAATCCTCATGATGCGCGCGTGTATCTCGCTTGAAGGAGACGCCACCATCTTCTACTTAAACAACCCGCCACCTTCGAGCCCAAGTTTGAACACCCTTCGGTCCACCCCCCGCGCCTCTTTCGTGCTCCAGAGCTACCTGGAGGTGACAGCTCCGTCGTGGGATCTTCAGCCAAGGCTCCCGAGGTCGGAGGTGCTTCCCCTACCTCCCGCGAAGTCGCCGGTCGAGGTTTGCTCCTCCCTCTGGCTCCGGCCATCGAGGGCCTTGCCCCGCTCTTTTATTCAGCCCATTTTATCCCTGTTAACCTTAGCTTCGAAAACCCCAAAAAGATTTGAAGTTTAATCGACCAAATCGCCAAATCAAGCACCTCCGGCCGTGCATCTACATCTCGATCCGAGCATCTCCGAGTGCATCCAAGGGTCCAGGCAGTTTGCCCTGGATCCTTTGACCATTTTTGCAGGTCCAAGCCGCAGTGAAGACACCTGGAGGCGAGTTTTGAAGCTCGCCGGAGCTAACGAAGCTCTCCAGCTCCGCCAGCCACCAGCGAACACCACGGCCACCGCCGTGGCCTTTTGACGCCTCCAGGAGATAGAGGAGGACCAGCGGAGGCTCCAGCCCAATTTTGAACCCCAGAAGCCACCGGAGTCGGCCGGAGGAGCTCGAGGAACCTCGCCCAGTCGGGACTCCGTCGTGTTCTTCCAGCCGCCTTCGCCACCGTCCGATCAAGGGTGGAGTCCCAGATCGAGCAGCTACCGTTGGATCTCCACCCAGCTTCGACCGTTGATCATCGCTGGAGATCTGATCGTCGCCGCTCATTCGCGAAGCGTCATCGGCCGTTCATCAAGCGCCACGTGTCTAAGTGGCTCCTTCATCGTCGTTGGATCGCGCGTCGAGGGTATTTTTCATCTACACCCTCGCGCCTTTTGTATTTAGTATTTAGTATTTAAACGTTCGTCTGTAGCGTAAAAACTTTGGGTTATTTGCACTAAGACCCCCGAACTTTCAGTATTTGCATCCAGGTCCTTCGCCACGTCACCTCACGTGACCAGTACACGTGAGGTGTGGGCATTTTGCACTGGGACCCTCGGTCTTTGTTGTATTTTATTTTAGTACCCAAACGGTGACATCATGTGTTAAATTTTTGGATATTTTGCAAGTAAGCCCCCAGGGTTTTGGATTATTATATTTTAGTCCTCGCCAGGCGCGTGCAAGTCACGCGCCCTGGTGGGAAAATTCCTAGGACACCCAGGCAGGTTTTGTAATTGGATTTTGGTGCTATAAATTGAATATTCAGTTCAAACTTTTGTGGAAATTTGCATGTATGCCCCTGGATGTTTGAGAAATTGCATAAATACCCCTGCCAGACCTGTTTAATGATTGGATGCTTGTTCTAATTATTTAACCTATCATTTTAAATCCAAAAATTCCACAAAATTAGGCTTAAGCTCCTGGTAACTTGTACTTGCACGCCATATTTTCACATTGCATTTTTATTGCACTTTCACATTTATTAAAAATCAAAAACATGCATTTGTTTCACTGTTTGCATTAGAAAACCCCTAAAAATTATAAAAACGTTTTGAAAAATTCCAAAAAAATTACCTAGTGTATATTTTATCCTATTTTAATGTCAGTCCAAAAACCACTAAAAATCTCAAAAGAAAAACCTTAAAAATTTGAAAAGACTCAAAAACTTCAAAAAAATCTTAAAAATCAAGGAAAACTCCAAAAAATACAAACTCAGCTCCTGTTTGTTGTATATTTCAGAAGCTTTATTGAAAATTAGTGTGAAAAATTTTGAGTACTGGTTGCTATTTTTAAATCCCATTTTACTCACACCCAGCACATATTTCACTGTTTTGCCTTGTTTTGCTATCTAAAAATATCAAAAACACCTTGAAAAATCCCCAAAAATCACAAAAACAGTAGAAAACCACAAAAATACCAAAAAGATTTTATTTCTGAATTTTTGGATATTTTTGCACTTTTTTATAAATATTTTATCTTGTCTTGTATTACATTGTTTATAAATTCCAATATTGAAAAGAAAAAAATATATAAAATATAAAATATAAAAATCAGAAAATTAAAAATCAAAATACAAAATTAAATAAAAATAAAAAAAATTAAAAGCTAAAAACCCACAAAAATTTCCTTTGATTGCTTGCTTAGTGTAGACACTAGACATCACACACATTCACTTGTGCATACTTGTTTGAACTGCCCTGTTTGCTCCCTGTGTTCGAACTCTCTGCATACTTGTCACTATACACCATTTGTGCAGAGTTAAAAATAAATTTGACTCCACACTTGTTTTTCATTGTTTGATACTTGATTGTGGGTTCATTGTTGATTAATTACATTTTATTGTGGGTCGCCACAGCGACGTATTTAGACCCTCGATAAAGTGTGACTATCAAATGGCGCCGTTGTCGGGGAGCAACAGCGAGTAGTCCACATTTTGTTTGATTGTGTGATTGTTTACCATAGATTTATTTTCCATCTCTTACATTTTTGATATATCTTGTTGAGCTGTTCTGACCACTTTTCTCTTAACTTCTTGCGAGGGACCGTAGAGCGAGGGCGGATCGCCTAGGTGACCCGAAGCAACCTTGGGAAGCGGAGCTGGCCTTCTTAGGTCAAGCCGGCAGGAGAGAGAGGGAGGAGTGAGAGAGAGTGCTTAGATTAGTTGCATTTCATTTTTGTGAGAGAGTGATTGGATAATTTGTAATAATACAGGTACTTGGACTTTTGGACACTCCGGGCCTAATTTCCAAGTGTTTGTTCACTTGGGGGCTCACCGCGGTTTTGTGTTTTTCGCGGCTTTCTCACCTTCTTTTCTATTTGTTTCACGAGGATTTAGCCCCTAGACATAGAATTTTTGTTGACTGTGATGAACTAAGAAGCTAAGGCCCAATCCCTAATATCTTGCCTGCACCTATAGGACGTAATTGGACTTGGCTAAAAATCAATTGAAAAGGCTATTTGACTTGGACTAGAGGCCACGTGCCGCGAGCCCACCCTGTTAAGCGCTACTCCTGAACTCGATGTGTCGAGAAGAGGAGGGGTGAGCCTAGACCGGACTCCGGACTCTTTTCTTTGTCATACCTACTTGTTCTTCACGTTAATAGAAGTTGCTCATCTTAGGACGATTTCCTCGTGCATGCATATAGGTAGTTTAAATTATTGTCTTTAAATTATGCGCGGATCACTTTGCATGTAGAGTGCTGGCGACAAGGTACGCATTTCTATCCCTGCATGCATCATAGATTTTGACCGCGCATCGGCTTTTCCGCTTTCCTCCCCCAGTTTTATTGGACTTTTTAAATAACAAGGGAATTGGAAAATTCGTTAGACGATGTTTGCTCAGAAAAATACATAAAAAGTGAAAACAATAAAAATTGGGACTGCTAATGCAAACTCGACCTTAAAACTCATCCCACCAAAAATTTTGTTTTGGGAGAGTAACCCCCTCCTTGTTTGATTTATCTGCTGCGAGAGAGTGACTCGACACTAGGATAGAGCCACATCTGAAATTTTGGTTGACTACTGGTCGTGGTTAGTCGTTCTCCAGTGAGGATCTCTCCGGTAACCGGTAAAGCGGACCGCGATGTCCTTAACAGATTGAATTAGCGGGAGCAACCGGGTTACGGTCTGCAATTCATACTGGCTGGGAAAGATCTGACGTGGATTGGGACAGTCGGTTAGGAAAGTAGGATACCTAACATCTCGCTCTAACGCTCTGATAGATTGACTGATCACCTAATAAAAATTGACAAGATAACAGACCGAACTCTCACGATCATCAGCTCAAGAGTTGTGTAGGTGAAGTTGGGGTTTTGATTTATCATCCTGTTTGCATTCCAGTTCTCATCCGCCTTTCTCTAGATCAAGATGATGGGACGGAGATCTCTTAGGTCGACTCTGTCGGCACCGCTATCCAGCACTCCCCCTCATTCATCTAGGAATACCTCGGAGAGTCCGCTCTCCGAGCCTGAGTTCACATCCACCCTGTTCCCCCTCGACCACCCTTCCCATTCTCCTTCGCTCAGTCCAATCATTTCAGAGTACAGTGCATCACAGAGTTCAGCTCATTCGATAGCACCTGAGATGGCCTCTTTTGCTTTTTCAGAGAATCCAGACATGGCAGACAGAGGCGAGCATGAAGATGATCATGAGCACCCACCGTTCCTATTTGATCAGGCAGCCATCAATAATTCCTTGTTAGCATCCCTGGAAACTATGCAGAGGAAGATCTGCGACCAGGGAACATTCATGGGAGATCTGATGAGAGAGATAGCACAGATGAGAGAGAACCGACCTGGGGGCGGTGGCGATGGAGGAGGAGGAGGACCTGATGCAGGAGGAGGCGATCCAGACGCTGAGAGGCCACCACAAACAATCATGAGGGAATTGCACAACCCAGCTGCATCCCTCACTCATCGTTGGATCCGACTCCCACCCATTCACGGAGATTTCGAGCTTCGACCCCACACAATTCAGCTTCTACCCAAGTTCCATGGGTTGCCGACCGAAGAGCCGCACCTCCACCTCCAAGAATTTGAGATGATTTGCAGCACTATTCATGATCGGTTGATGACCGAGGACACCATCAAGATGATCACCTTTCCATTCTCTTTGGTTGACAGAGCCGCATACTGACTCAAACATCTGGGGCAATTCGTCGACACATGGGCAGAGCTCCGGACCGCATACCTGAAGAAATACTACCCTCTCGGCCGGACCAACGCAGCTAGAGCCATGATCAGTAACTTCGTCATGATCCCGAATGAACAATTCCATGAAGCCTGGGATCGATTCAGAGAGCTCATAGACCGGTGTCCACATCATGACATTTCCAAGCCCAATCTCGTGCAGAGTTTCTTCTGTGGGCTGACACCGGAGCTGCAGGGGCTAGTGAACGCCTCTTGCAGTGGATCTTATTTCTCCAAGGGAGAAGACGACGTCTGGGCCATCTACGAAGGCATGGCAGAAAACTCTACTGTGATGACCCAGGCCCGAGTCTACACACAGCAGAAGCCCCCGCAAGGAGCGGGATCATTCCAGAGGATCGCCCGCATCGATGCCAGTCCCAATACAGTGTCAGCTGCCGCAGCCCAAGCTGAATCAGCCGCAGCCGACATGGGCATTATTAGTGACAAGTTGGACCGCATGGAGATCCTCGAGAAGAAGCAGAATCAAGGTCTTGCTCAGTTGGACCTTCTCACCAAAACTATGAGTGACCTGAAGACTCAAATTTTATGCATTCAGGAGGCACAGACTCATTCCCAACAGCCTCCCAGGTCAAGGACTGACCCCAGCAGTAGCAATACCAACCAGACCTCTACCTCATACCGCCAGGTGAACCATATCCAGGCAGAGCCGGTGCCATTGCTACAGTACCATCCAGAGCGACCACCGTCTCAGGAGACTCAGATAGTGGTTTATCAGTCGGAGCAGCCACTGGCAATTCTTCCTCCACCCTCCTTCGAGCAGGACCCATTGATGGAAGTCAATGGGATTTGGTATGACCGGTACCCGCAGCCCGGGATTCGTCGTGATCATCCCGGATTCCGTTGGGGCAACGGTGGCTCCTCATACCAACAGCAGAATCCTGCCCAAGGACAGCAGAACAGCCAACCACACCAGCAGCCCCAGTATGCCCATCAACAGCAATACCAGAATGGTCCTCGTCCCTCCTATCAGGGACAACAGTGGAGGCAGCGACAGCAGCCTCAGCAATCATATTCCCAGCCGACCCAGAACTATTCGTACCAGCAATATCAGCAGCAGCAGCCCCATTTCCAGCAGGGACAACCATCCGGTTCTCAGGGTCCCGCTTTTGAGAACCCAGCTCTCGATGATCTTGCCCGCTTGCTCTCCGAACAACGAGCATCTTTCAGGCAAGAAATGGATGAATTCCGGCAGGAGATGAGGGAGATTATAAAAGGGAAGGCCACCATACCCGCTCAGATTGAACCCAACCCGAACAATCTGAAAAGAAAGTCTGAGCAGGTAGAGTTTACAGAGGGTACCTCTCCTAGTGACTATTTCAGTAACATGTCTTATTCCTATCATGATGCTGATTTTGTCACTACTAGAAGCGGTAGGATGCCAGCCGACGGCGCCTCTTCTGAGCGACAACTAGACGCAGGATTAGGAGCGCCAGAGGAGCAGAGGAGCGGTGCTGATGCCGCTCATGATGATGTTGACGGTGGTACTGATGCCACCCATGATGGAGTCCAGGACGACGGTGCTGATGCTGTCGTGATACCAGTTGCAGACGGTGGTGCTGATACCACCATTTTGGATGATGAACCAGAGCGCAGTGCTGATGCCGTGAAGACCGGTGGTAGTGCTGAGGCCACCACTTCTACTTTTGTTGAGCCTCTCTCTGTGATGTTACCACATTTTGTACCCAAGGACTGTGGGAACAAAAAGAAAAACAAAAATATGAATAAAGGAATGATTTCTGTTCGAATTGCGGATCCATATGTGGTGAATGATGATTGTTGTATGGATTCTCCTTCTTCACAGGCACAGGGACCGAGTCCTAGTCCTCCATCTGAGGAGGCCCCTACCATCCCCTTCCCTGAGGCGCTCCGTCGTGCGAAGGGGAATAAAAAAGAAAATCCTAAAAAAGATCAGCAGGTAGAGTTCGGCAACCAAATGATTGATAGATTTCACATTCAGCTGACTCTACGAGAAGCATTTGAGCATATCCCCTTCTTCAAAAAGAACTTTAAAGAGACAACTACTGTCCGAAGGAAGAAGAGGTACAGAGATCAAGTCCACATGCTCACTCATGACACTTGCTGCGCCATTCAGAACACATTGCCAGCCAAGCGACCCGATACAGGAGCTTCCTATGTCAGATGCGAGATCCAGGAGCAGCGGTTCGATCGTAATATATTAGACAGCGGGTCTTCGATCAACCTCCTTCCGGCAGCCTTACTCAAGCGATTCGAGTTTGGCCCTCTTCTTCGAAGCAGAACAGTCCTTCAGTTTGCTGACGGGTCGATTAAGAGGCCGAAGGGGTTGTTGAAGGACATGGTCGTTACCATTCAGGGCCTGAAATTCCCCGTGGACTTTGTTGTATTGGACATGGAGATCCCTGAGTCGGTAACCGATGCCCCCATCATACTTGGACGCCCATTCTTGGCCACTGCCAAGGCGGTATCCGACCATGACAGTGGGACGGTATGTTTTCGCGTAGAGGGCGAAAGCATACAAATAGATACGATCGACCAGACCAGAGCCAGAGTTGGCATGCTCAGAGCAATCCAGCGAAGCCGAGCAGATGACAGAGGAGGAGGTAGACATCCACCAGGTTTGTGATTTCGAGATGACTGATGATGAATCCAACTGGAAAGATCCCGTAGCACCGACCATCGCCTTGCCTACAGATTCACTATATCTCAAGTTCATGGCAATCGAGAGCCGATAGAGCATATCCCTGGATGAGGATACACATGAGGCTGACAGTGTTGTGACGAGTGGTGCTGATGATTTTCATTCTTGCTCATCTTCCTCCGATCCCTCGGATTCAGACATTGACTGGGATGATTTCAATGATTATTTACCTTGTCTGATTCCTTCCGAGCCGACAACCATGACAGAGTGCGAACCAGTGCAGTTTATAGATGATTCAGCAGGCCGCCCTTTGTCAGAGTTTCACGCAGAGCGAGAGTTCTCCCCAGACCTGGTCGCCTTCACACAGACATATCAGAAGCCAGATCTGCCGCCTCCCAGTTGTCCAGAACTGAAGCCTCTGCCGCAGTCGTTGAAGTATCGATTCCTTGCGGGTGAGCCAGATATGCACCCAGTCATTATCTCAGCAGGTTTGACTGGAGAACAAGAATCTCGTCTGATGGAGGTTCTTGAAAGAAACCGCAAGGCGATAGGTTGGAGTATCGCTGATCTCTAAGGGATTAGTCCGGCTCTGTGCTCTCACCACATTTATCTTGAGGATAACGCTAGGCCGTCGCGTGAGTTCCAACGACGGCTGAACCCGAATCTTCGAGACGTAGTCATGAAAGAAATTTCCAAGTGGTGGAGCGCTGATTTTATCTACCCCATCTCCGACTCCAAATGGGTTAGTCCACTACATGTGGTACCCAAGAAAATGGGTATCACTACAGTTGTCAACGAGTCTGGAGAGGAGATCGCTGCCAGAGTACCAACTTCTTGGAGGGTCTGTGTGGACTACAGACGATTGAATGAGGCCATCAAGAAGGATCACTTCCCGTTACCCTTCATTTATCAGATTATCGAGCGGCTAGCCGGGAAGAGTCATTATTGTTTTCTTGATGGGTACTCTGGATACAATCAGGTGGCCATTGCGCCCGAAGACCAGGAGAAAACGACATTCACCTGTCCGTTTGGTACGTATGCTTTCAGACGGATGCCCTTTGGTCTATGTAACGCTCCGGCGACATTCCAGCGGTGCATGTTGTCCATCTTCTCGAACATGGTGGGTGACTGTTTAGAGGTCTTCATGGATGACTTCTCGGTCTACTGCGACGAGTTCGATGCTTGTCTTGACTGCCTAGACCGTGTACTTCAGCGCTGCATAGAGGTCAACCTTGTTTTATCTTGGGAGAAGAGACACTTTATGGTGACTCAGGGGATGGTCCTTGGTCATATCGTCTCCAACAGGGGCATGGATGTCGATCCGGCTAAGGTGGATATCATCAGAAAGCTCAATCCACCGTCTAACTTGCGTCAGTTGCGGTCTTTTCTGGGGCACGTCGGTTTCTACCGACGGTTCATTCAGGACTTCAGTCGTATTGCCCGACCGCTCACTGACTTGCTGACGAAAGACACCGAGTTTATTGTCAATGATAAGTGTCTTGAGTCGTTTGAGACTCTCAAAGAAATGGTTGTTTCAGCTCATGTCCTTCAGCCACCTGATTGGTCTCTCCCATTCGAGATCATGACGGATGCTTCAGATTTTGCCGTTGGGGCTGTGCTTGGACAGAGGAGGGATGGATTACCCTTTGCTATTCACTACGCCAGCCGGACCTTGGATGCCGCTCAGCAGAATTACACTGTGACTGAGAAAGAGATGCTGGCCGTAGTCTTTGCTCTTGATAAGTACCGATCATATATTCTCGGATCTAGAGTGACAATCTACACTGATCACACCGCCATCCGGTACTTAATGTCTAAGAAGGATGCCAAAGCACGTCTTACCAGATGGATCCTTCTACTCCAGGAATTTGATATTGAGATTAAGGATAAGCCTGGAATCAAGAATGTGGTGGCAGATCACCTCTCCAGATTGGAGAATCTTGAGGAATCTGAGCCCAGCGCACCTATCACTGAGACGTTTCCAGATGAGGCGATCTTGGCTGTCACCTCACTCCCGTGGTATGCTGACTTCGTAAACTATCTTGTTGCCAAGACAGTCCCTCAGGGTTGGCCCAGGCAGAAACTTGAGACCTTCCTAGCTAAGGCCAAATTTTACCATTGGGAGGATCCCGTCCTTTATCATGAAGGAGGGGATAGTATTTGGAGAAGGTGCGTTCCTCAAGAAGAACAGCAGAGTGTCCTCACATACTGCCACAAGCTTGAGGCAGGAGGACATCATTCAGGAAAAAGGACGGCACGGAAGGTGCTTCAATCCGGCCTATGGTGGCCTACTCTCTTTAAGGATTCTGATGAGTTCGTGAAGAGATGTACTGACTGTCAGAAAATGGGAACCTGCGGGCAGAGAGACATGATGCCCATGCAACCCATTCACTTTTGTGAGGTTTTTGATGCATGGGGAATTGATTTCATGGGCCCATTTCCTAAGAGTCAGGGATTCGAGCATATTTTGCTTGCTGTGGATTATGTCAGCCGATGGGTTGAGGCCATCCCCGCCCGAGCCGCAGATGCGAAAATCGTGTGCAAATTCTTGAGGAAAAATATCATTTCACGGTTCAGGGTTCCTAGAGTCTTGATTTCAGACGGGGGGTCTCATTTTATCAATGATAAGGTTAGGGCCCTTGCAGACGAGTTCGGCATTGACCATCGGGTTGCCACTCCATATCACCCTCAGACTAATGGTCTTGCCAAAGTATCGAATCGGGAGATAAAGACTATCTTGCAGAAAGTTGTCCGCCCAGACCGAAAGAATTGGTCACAGCTCTTGGACTCGGTCTTGTGGGCTTATCGGACTTCTTTCAAGCATCCATTGGGGACATCTCCCTTTCGTCTCGTCTATGGCAAGCCGTGCCATCTGCCAGTGGAGATCAAGCACAAATCTTTTTGGGCAGTCACTGAGTTGCTATTACATCCCGAGAGTATAGGAGAACAGAGAAGAGCAGAATTGGCAGCCTTGGAAGAACTGAGAGATACAGCCTTTTCCAACAGCCTACAATACAAAGAAAAAGTGAAGACATGGCACGATTCGCATATCAGCCATAAACAGTTTGAGCCAGATCAGAGAGTATGGTTGTTTGATTCCAGGCTGAAATTATTCCCAGGAAAGTTGTAGAGCAAGTGGAAAGGCCCGTACGTGGTCAGGAAGGTACATGACAATGGCAGCATCGACATATCCGAACCGTCATCTTCCTCTACCTTCCGCGTCAATGGTCAACGCCTGAAGTTATATCTAGATCATGACCCGCCGACCAGTGACGTTGCCCCCATTCTTTTGGTATAAGATGTGTCCTTTGACTCATATCATCTGCATCTCATACATGGTGATCACTTCTATCTTCCGCTGTACAGTTCATCTGTTCATATCACGCTCTCATGAGTTGATCTATTTTCTTCTTTTCTTCTTTTCTTCTTTTCCTTTTCTATCTTCTTCATCTATCAAAAAGGTGCCACCTTTGTAGACAATCTTCCATACTTAGGACGTACTTTGTCCTAAGTATAGGGGGGTGTGCACCCCGAGTTGATTCTATTTTTTTCGATCCTCTCCATTGTCTCCTCTTCTTGTCTATACTTAGGGATATTTTACCCTAAGTATAGGGGGAGACAATCTGAGTACGATCTGTTCATTCATGGACGGTCAACTTCTCATTCATTGATTCATTTATTCTGTATTTATTCTTTAGACTTGACTATACTTAGTACGAGTTATATCTTCTCTTTTCTCCGATCTATGAGGACATAGCTCAAGCTAAGTATAGGGGGGTCGTATATACTACGTATATACTTTAGCCATAACTCGTACTTTCGTATTTTCTTAATAATATGGCTAATCATTCATTAAAATTCATTAAAAACCTTAATAAAAAGGTGTTTCGTTCCTCAAATTCTTTTTGTATATACTGATTAATAAATCAGGTGAAAATGTTTTTTGCAAAATGTTTGAAAAATAGTGTGAAAATCTTTGTGAACATCTATTGAAAACTATTTTGAAAATATTTTGTTACATGTTTTCAACCTGTGTAAAAAGTGTGTTTTGTAAAAAATTATTTTCTTTGTGTGAAATAAAATGTTTGAAAAATGATTTGCAATTGGTTTGAAAAATGGTTGCAAAAATATTTTGAGAAACCTATATATACTGTTTTGAAAGCCTTTGCAAAATGATTTTCAAATGTATGTACATGTTTGCAAAAATGTTTGTAAAAATTATTTTGGACAATAGTTTTCAAAAATCGTGTGAAAAGCTTGTGTCAAATAAGTTTGAGGAATACATACATCTCACCAAAATCCACTATATATATAAAACTAACCACTTACCCTTGTAAATCCTTAAAATCCACTTCTTGTGTATATAAGAAGCACTCCCATGTACATATTTTTCACCTAGTTTTTAGCCAAAACTTTTTCTTTTCAAAAATCCCAAAAACATTTGCAAAACTAAAATCCAAAAACATCTGAAAAATCTTTTTGAAAAATACAAAAAAATGCATGCATCATTTTTTTCAAAAATCCATAAAAAGTTCAAAATCTTGAAAATTGCAGCACAAAAATATTTCTTGCATTGCATAGCATTCGCATTTTTCGGATTGAGTTTGACAGTTGAACAAGTCTAAGTAAAATCCGGAGATTGGAGCTTGATTGGACCTTAAAATCTACCTAATAACAGGAACCTTATAAGAACTGGGTTTGAGGTACTTCAGGTCTAGTTGACTTAATTCTTTGAGGATCACGGGACTTGGTTCAATGGATTCTTGACTGCCTAAGTAGAGTATTTCGGAGCACACGCACGACTCTTGTTGATAATGACCTAACTTGGACACTTGCACCTTTCACATAGCTCTCCACGGATGAGGTGGTGAGGAGGCAGTTTCCTTTGGCTTGGGGTAGCATATGAGGGTAGTACTTCTAGGCGGAACCTCTCTTCTTCTTCTAGTGAAGGAAGTGCACCTCAACTTGGTCTAGTGGTGATGAAGGCTAAAGACAGAAGCTGTGGGTTGCAATAAAGCTTCAAAAGAGGGATAGTCTACTGGCTTAAGAGGAAAATTTCTTGTATATATGCTGCACCATGTAGATATGTTGTACAGATGCAATTAATTAAAAAAAAAGAAAGAAAAAAAAAGTGGTGGGTCGGATTGAAAATTTAATAGCCCCACCGGAGAATATAAAGTCCAATAAAGCAAAAGCTTATGGTATTCATGTTACATCTCATGAAGCTTGCAACGGGAGAGTTGGCTACACTGGCTGAGCTTCCAAAAGTCTATACCTCTTCCCTCTCTTCTTGAGCCGGTTGCACTTGAACTTAGAAGGGAATACCCCGCTTCTCGAGGAAAGAGTTGCTAGACCGAGGCATTAGAGTTACCAGGTCGGGGGAGGTTGTTTCTTTGTCACTTCTGAGGTAGGGAGCTACATATCACTCACACTGTACGAGTCAGACTCATAGTCGTAAGAGTTTGCGTATGAATTGAAGTATTTCTGACCTGGCTATGGAGGAGACTTGGACAGAGTTTTGGGATTCTCAAGGACTGTTGGATTTCAAATTTGGTTCTCATTAAGGTTCCGACCGTACTAAAACTCCAAAGGTCCGACTTAAGCTCCAAACTTTGATTTTATGAAGACAAGTTTAATAATCAAGCTTAATCCAACTTTCTTCTTTTTCTTTTCTTTCTTTTTCTTTTACACTTATTGCATAAGTGTTTGCTAGGGACTAGCAAAGGTAAAGTATAGGGGGATGATGAATCCACATTTCATCATCTTTATTCTATCATTTTGGCACCAAAAACCCTAGCAAATACCTGTAAATAGCCTTTATTTCATCATATTAGCATCCATGCATGAGCATCTATTTAGTGTATAAAATACTGTAATTAAAGCCAAAATTATAGAATAAATAAAGAAAAGAAAAAGAATAAAATATTGTAAATATTTTATGACCCAAAACCCCCGAGACCTAGGCATCTTGATGAATAAGGTCGACAAGGAATAAAGTAGGGGGAAATAAGGTCAGAAATACAGATAAAATACCTATGCATTCTATTCATTCTTTATTCATTTTTGGACCAATTTTTGGTTCCAATTTTTATACACCAAATAAAGAAACTGTGTACATGAAAGTTGTAGATAATTAAATAAAGAAAAATACAAAATTGATTTCACAAAAAAATAATGTACAGATAAAAAGTTATGGTCTGAATGAAAATCCAGAATCCCAACTTCCCAGACCCGTATCTCACAACTGACAACTCCAAATGCAGCATACTCACCTTTAATTGTATATAGAATAAAATAATCTATTTAATGGCGGTGGTTTCGCACTTGGCGGAGCTACGGTTTGAAAGTTGAGTTTTGTACCCCTATTGTCTACTTGTACATATTAAAATATTCAATTTATTATTTATTTATTTATTATTTTTATAATTTTATATTTTTATAATGTTGTAAATACTACTTATAATAACTATGTACATTAAAATTGGAATAAAAACCTAAATAAAACTTACAATAAAATACATTACATATTTGATACATAGGTATTATACCTGTATCTATATCTATATAAAATATACTTCTATTTTATTAATTATACAAATTATATCAGAAAAATAAAATAAAAATATATTTGTGTATATAAAAGTATTCTACAATTTTATAAAATACTAAATAAAAATAATAAAAACACAAAATAAAAATAAAAGAATACAATATATAGAATAATCTACCTATATAGGGATATAAAAGCAACTTGTAAAAATATACTTCATAAAATAAATTAAAAATCATAATAAAATACTACATAAAATTTTAAACATTTTTTATTCTTTAACCAAAAATTAATTCGGCCTTTTTCTATTTTTAAATGAATTAATAAAACATTTTTTCAATCTTTTTCCTGGTTGGTCCACGTGGACCAACCAGGTGCGGTCTAGAGTTGACCTCGGTCAGCTCCCAGACCAAGGCCTGCCACTTCTGACGCCCTGATTTTCACCCGTTTTCAAGAAATTTTGGCGCCCGATCCTTCCATTTTCTCGCCCCGAATCCTTCTTGGAACTATTTCCCTGATCATCCCTCTCCCACGACGCATCTTCAGATCACACAAAATCCTCATGATGCGCGCGTGGATCTCGCTTGAAGGAGACGCCACCATCTTCTACTTAAACAACCCGCCACCTTCGAGCCCAAGTTTGAACACCCTTAGGTCCACCCCTCGCGCCTCTTTCGTGCTCCAGAGCTACCTGGAGGTGACAGCTCCGTCGTGGGCTCTTCAGCCAAGGCTCCCGAGGTCGGAGGTGCTTCCCCTACCTACCGCGAAGTCGCCGGTCGAGGTTTGCTCCTCCCTCTGGCTCCGGCCATCGAGGGCCTTGCCCCGCTCTTTTATTCAGCCCATTTTATCCCTGTTAACCTTAGCTTCGAAAACCCCAAAAAGATTTGAAGTTTAATAGACCAAATCGCCAAATCAAGCACCTCCGGCCGTGCATCTACATCTCGATCCGAGCATCCCCGAGTGCATCCAAGGGTCCAGGCAGTTTGCCCCGGATCCGTTGACCATTTTTGCAAGTCCAAGCCGCAGTGAAGACACCTGGAGGCGAGTTTTAAAGCTCGCCGGAGCTAACGAAGCTCTCCAGCTCCGCCAGCCACCAGCGAACACCACGGCCACCGCCGTGGCCTTTTGACGCCTCCAGGAGATAGAGGAGGACCAGCGGAGGCTCCAGCCCAATTTTGAACCCCAGAAGCCACCGGAGTCGGCCGGAGGAGCTCGAGGAACCTCGCCCAGTCGGGACTCCGTCGTGTTCTTCCAGCCGCCTCCGCCACCGTCCGATCAAGGGTGGAGTCCCAGATCGAGCAGCTACCGTTGGATCTCCACCCAGCTTCGACCGTTGATCATCGCTGGAGATCTGATCGTCGCCGCTCATCCGCGAAGCGTCATCGGCCGTTCATCAAGCGCCACGTGTCTAAGTGGCTCCTTCATCGTCGTTGGATCGCGCGTCGAGGGTATTTTGCATCTACACCCTCGCGCCTTTTGTATTTAGTATTTAGTATTTAAACTTTCGTCTATAGCGTAAAAACTTTGGGTTATTTGCACTAAGACCCCCGAACTTTCAGTATTTGCATCCAGGTCCTTCGCCACGTCACCTCACGTGACCAGTACACGTGAGGTGTGGGCATTTTGCACTGGGACCCTCGGTCTTTGTTGTATTTTGTTTTAGTGCCCAAACGGTGACATCATGTGTTAAATTTTTGGATATTTTGCAAGTAAGCCCCCAGGGTTTTGGATTATTATATTTTAGTCCTCGCCAGGCGCGTGCAAGTCACGCGCCCTGGTGGGAAAATTGCTAGGACACCCAGGAGGGTTTTGTAATTGGATTTTGATGCTATAAATTGAATATTCAGTTCAAACTTTTGTGGAAATTTGCATGTATGCCCTGGATGTTTGAGAAATTGCATAAATACCCCTGCCAGACCTGTTTAATGATTGGATGCTTGTTCTAATTATTTAACCTATCATTTTAAATCCAAAAATTCCACAAAAATAGGCTTAAGCTCCTGGTAACTTGTACTTGCACGCCATATTTTCACATTGCATTTTTATTGCACTTTCACATTTATTAAAAATCAAAAACATGCATTTATTTCACTGTTTGCATTAGAAAACCCCTAGAAATTATAAAAACGTTTTGAAAAATTCCAAAAAAATTACCTAGTGTCTATTTTATCCTATTTTAGTGTCAGTCCAAAAACCACTAAAAATCTCAAAAGAAAAACCTTAAAAATTTGAAAAAATATTAAAAATCAAGGAAAACTCCAAAAAATACAAACGCAGCTCTTGTTTGTTGTATATTTCAGAAGCTTTATTTGAAAATTAGTGTGAAAAATTTTGAGTACTGGTTGCTATTTTTAAATCCCATTTTACTCACAGCCAGCACATATTTCACTGTTTTGCCTTGTTTTGCTATCTAAAAATATCAAAAACACCTTGAAAAATCCCCAAAAATCACAAAAACAGTAGAAAACCACAAAAATACCAAAAAGATTTTATTTCTGAATTTTTGGATATTTTTGCACTTTTTTATAAATATTTTATCTTGTCTTGTATTACATTGTTTATAAATTCCAATATTGAAAAGAAAAAAATATATAAAATATAAAATATAAAAATCAGAAAATTAAAATCAAAATACAAAATTAAATAAAAATAAAAAAATTAAAACTTAAAAACCCACAAAAATTTCCTTTGATTGCTTGCTTAGTGTAGACACTAGACATCACTTACATTCACTTGTGCATACTTGTTTGAACTGCCCTGTTTGCTCCCTGTGTTCGAACTCTCTGCATACTTGTCACTATACACCATTTGTGCAGAGTTAAAAATAAATTTGACTCCACACTTGTTTTTCATTGTTTGATACTTGATTGTGGGTTCATTGTTGATTAATTACATTTTATTGTGGGTCGCCACAGCGACGTATTTAGACCCTCGATAAAGTGTGACTATCACTGCCTCTGTAGTATCCTGGACCAGGGCTGTGCTCTCCAAGCTCTCCTCTGCTGTCATCTCTGCATCAGTGGTGTCTGGAAATGAGAGGATGGCCTGTGCGGAAGGGTCTGCCCATGCTGCCTCATCATCTGTAATCACAAAATCACAGTCCTGGTGGATGCCTAGCCCGGCGTCTGTCAGCTGCTCTGTATCTGTGCTGGTCTCTGAGCATGCTCTCTCTCTGGCTCCGTAGTCCTCGACCGTCTCTATTTGTACACTCTCGCCCTCGACGCGAAAGTATACCTTCCCACTATCATGATCAGTCACCGCCTTGGCTGTGACCAAGACTGGACGACCGAGGATGATGGGGGTATCGGCCACTGAATCAGGGATCTCCATGTCCAACACTACGAAGTCCACGGGGAATTGCAGGCCCTGAATCGTGACGATAACATCTCGCAACAACCCCTTCGGCCTCTTGACAGATCGATCAGCAAACTGAAGGACTGTCCTGCTCTGTCGAAGAGTTCCCAACTCGAAGCGGTCGAGAAGGGCTGCCGGAAGGAGGTTGATAGACGATCCGCTATCCAATAGAGTCTGGTCGAACCTCTGCTCACTAATCTGACATCTGACATACGGGGCTCCTGAATCTGGCCTCTTGGCCGGCAGACGGTTCTGGATCGCGAAGCACGTGGCTTTCGTCAGCACATGTATCTCTGAATGATGGTTCCTCCTCCTCCTCCTCCTGATTGTGGTCCTATCTCTCAAAGATCGCTGAAGAAGGGGGATGTGCTGCAAAGCCTCCTGAAGGGTCAGCTGTATATGGAATCTGTCGATCATGCTCTGGCTGAACTCCTCCTGCTCTCTCTTTTTTGGATCTTTTTCTCTTTTCTTCCCCTTCCCCATCTGAAGGGCTCTAGGGAAGGGGATCACTGGGTCCTTCTCAGATGAAGGACTAGAAAAAGATCTAGGCGGTTCGACGACCGGATCCACACATACATCATGCACCACAGTGGGACCAGAAGAAAATAAACCCTTTTCTTTATTCACAGAATTGTTCAGCGATACATCAGTGGAAGGGAAAACAACATCTCTCTCTACATGAACTCTGGTGGCCTCAGTACCACCATCGACTGGCTCGGCTGGAAGACTCGCGGCCTCAGTACCGCGTGCTGGCTTGGCAACTCGGGTGGCGTCAGTACCACCTCCTCGAACTGGTGAAGTGGCGGCCTCAGCACCGCCTGGGGAATCAACATCCTTGGTGGCATCAGTACCACCATCATCATCATGTGCGGCCTCAGTACCGCTCTCCTCCTCCTCATCTAGCGCTGTAGGTGTATCCTCATGCTGTCGCTCAGACGAGGCGCCGCCTGCTGGTGCTCTACCACTCCTAAGTGTAACAAAATCAGCATCAAAAAGATCTGAAGACATATCATCAAACGGATCACTAGGAGTGGCATGCTCAGTGTAAAATACCTGCTCAGGCTTCCGCTTCAGGCTGTTGGGATTCGGCTCTATCTGGGCAGGGATAGCGGCCTTCCCTCTCACAATGTCCCGCATCTCCTGGCGGAACTCGTCCATCTCCCGTCTAAAAGTAGCCTGCTGGTCCGTGAGGAGGCGGGCTATGTCATCCAAGGCGGGGCTCTCGTATGGTGAACCCTGAGAGCCCGACGGGTAGCCTCTCTGGTAATGAGGCTGCTAGAACTGGTGATGCTGCTGAGAGGGGTAGGTAGGAGTGTGCTGCTGCTGGTGTGGCTGGTGAGGCTGCTCTCGCCTCCAAGGCTGTCCCTGCTGATAGGGACGAGGAACGAAGGAAGACTGCTGCTGTGACTGGTAAATTGGGGGCTGCTGCTGCTGGTGATCCCTCTGCTGGCTGTACTGGCCTCCCTGGCCAGATGGCTGCTGCTGGGGCTGGGTACCTCCATTCCCCCACCTGAATCCGGGATGGTCTCGTCGGATCCCAGGCTGAGGACGGTCATACCAAATCCCGTTGACATCCATCAACGGCTCTGCATCGTACTGGGCTGGCGGGAGTACTGCCAGAGGCTGATCCGGCTGGTATACCACCATCTGCATGCCTGGAGATGGTGGTGACTGGTAGGAGGGTTGCTGCTGCTGGTACGGCTCCTCCTGTACAAGGTGAACCTGTCTAGGCTGCTGGTGTGAGCTGGAGCGCTGGAACGAGCCGTTGCTGCCGCCGGTGTCGCCTCGCGACTGAAGACGGGGCTGTGAAGCCGTTTGTGCCTCCTGGAGACACATGAGCTGGGTCTTCATGTCGCTCAGGATCTGTGCCATCTGCTCCATCTAAGTGATGCCCTGGCACTGCTTCTTCTCAATCAGCTCCATCCGATCCAACTTCTCACTGATGATACCCATATCCGCAGCGGATGACTCTGCCTGTGCTGCTGCTACTGCGGATGAACTGGAAGGACCGGCGTCGACCCGTGCTATCCTCTGGTACTGCACGGGTCCTGGCTGCTGCTGGGGTCTGCCCTGAGTATACAACCGGGTCTGGGACATCACCATATAGTTCTCGGCCATCTCCTCGTAGATGGCCCAGACCTGGTCGTGATCCTTGGCGAAATAGGACCCACCACAAGAAGCATTCACCAAGCCCTGGAGCTCTGGTGTCAGCCCGCTGAAGAAGCTATGCACAAGGTTCGGCTTCGAGATATCATGGTGCGGGCATCGGTCAGTAAGCTCACGAAACCTCTCCCATGCCTCATGGAATTGCTCGTTGGGGAGCATGGAGAAGTTGCTGATCAGGGCCCTCGCTGCATTGGTTCGCCCGAGTGGATAGTACTTGTTCAAGTACTCGGTGCGGAGCTGCTCCCAGGTGTAAACAAACTCCCCAAATGCTTCAGCCAGGTGGCTGCTCTGTCTGCTAAAGAAAAGGGGAAGGCAATCATCCTGATCGTATCCTGGTCCACCTGACGATCGTGGATAGTGCTGCAAATCATCTCAAACTCCTGCAGGTGGAGATGAGACTCCTCTGTCGCCAAACCGTGGAATCGGGGAAGAAGCTGCAAGGTGTTCGGGGGGAACTTGAAGTCCCCCACGATCGCTGGAAGTACCACCCAACGGTGTGTCAAGGTCGACCCGGGATTGTGGTTCTCCCGCATCGATCTAAGTGGTGGTGGTGGTGCTCCTCCTGCTCCGCCTGCTTCGCTACCTCCGGCTGCAGGATCATCAGGTCCTCCTCCTACTGCCGGATCGTCGGGGCCTCCTCCTGCTCCTCCTCCGCGGTTGGCTCTCAACTGCTCAAACTCTCGCCTCATGTCCATCATGAAAGCTCCCTGATCCCTCAGCTGTTGTTGTACTGACTCGAGGGAGGCGATCAGGGTGGAGTTGATCGAACCCTGGTCCAGAACAAAATGTTGCTCTCCTCGTGGACCCCCGGGGTGATCACCAGAACTGCCGGCCATCGTCTCTGAAAAATCAAAATAACTGAACTCAGGTGCCGATAAATCATCTGTCTGTCTCTCCTCTGGCACTGGTATCTATGAATCAGAAGAAGGGTGGTCGAGGGGGAACAGGGCGGAGTCATACTCGGGTTCGGAGAGCGGGTCTGAGCTCCCACGAACCGACCTAGATGAATGGTTAGGAGTGCTGAAAAGCGGTGCAGCCAGAGGCTGCCTAAGAGATCTCCTGCCCATCATTGTGATCTGGTCGAGTAGTGCGGATGGGATCTGGAGAAACTATGATCAAAAATGCAAACCCCTCTGTTCACCAACGCAACACGAGCTGAAGACCGTGAAGGCTCGGTCAAATTATCTTGTCAGTTTTTATTAGGTGAACAAACAGTCTATCAGAGTGCTTACGTGACCTGTTGGGATACCCGATGCTACTCCAACCGACTGGCCCGCACGGAAGAGTCGGTAGTCAGCTAGAAATAGCACCGGAGGGCTCTACCTAGGGTGCGGGTCACTCTCTCGCGCAAGCAAACCAAACAATGAGGGGGTTGCTCTCCCCAAGACAAATTTTTCTGTCAAGTGTATTTTAGGGTCAATAGCTTAAACAGTCCCAATTTTATGGTTTTTCTTTTTAATATTTTTTAATAAAAACAAAGGCCTAACGAATTTTTCGATTCTCCTGATTATTTAATCCAAAACAGGGGGGAGAAGACGAAAAAGATGATGCGCGATGAAATCAATGATGCATACTGAGATAGAAATGCGTACCTTGCCTCCAGCACTCTACATGCAAGTAATCCGCGCAGAATTTAAAGACTGAAAAGAAACTACCTATATGGTGCAGCGGTGAAAACCGAGTCCTAAACAGGCAATTTCTACTCGACAGAACCGTCTAGCTTAGCCATTTGCCCTCGATCCAAAGAGTCCGGTCTAGACCCACCCCTCCTCTTCTCGACAGGTCGAGTTCAGGAGTAGCGCTTGACGGGGCAGGCTCGCGGCGCGTAGGCTCTCAGGAAAGCGACTAAACTATTTTTATTATTGATTTATTAGTAGGTCCAATTATCGCTCTATAGGAACAGGCAATCAATTAAGTGTGGGGATCTTACTAATTACGGCATAGTTAAGCAGAAAATCCTAAATCTAGGGGCTCGAGAAAAACCGCTGAAAACCGTAAAAGGCAGCTAAAAAGCTAAAACCGCGAAAAACCGCGAAAAATCTAAAGGGTCCCCCGAGCACGCCGGTGCTCGGCGAAACAGACCCGAGAGTCCAACTGTCTCTGAATGTACCTGTATTATTACAATAGTTCAAATGTTGCGAAAATAAAACCTAATCTAAACTATGCTAATCCGCGGTTATTCCGCGCCTCCCGCACTCCTTCTCGCTCTCCTGCACTCTCCTACGGCTCTGTAAAGAAAAGAGCCGCCTCCGACTCTCGCGGTTACGTCGGCTTCCGAAGAAGCTGCCTCGATCCTCGGGCCCTCGCAAAAAAACAAGCAAGAATGTCAGACCAAATGAATATATAAACAGATCAAATGTATATACAAGAATATGTACAGAAAACCGCATAAAAGAAAATCGCGGAAAAACAACTACTAAGCCGTGCTCCCCGGCAACGGCACCATTCTGATGAGCGCAAAATGACCAATCGGGAATAAGGTGCTAAACGGTCGTTGCGACCCGAGCGATCAAGATGGCTCAATCAAGAAAAAGAAGAGACCACCAATCAGAAATAAAATCAATCAAATAAACATGATAGCGGTCCTGGCTATTTTATTAACCTGGTATAGCGACCAGGGTCGAACTCAAGGAGCACGGATTGGCCTTGCGGCCTACGAAGTAGTCTAGAAGAGAAGAAAAGGTATTTTTGGTGGTTTTTAAGTCTTTTTATATTTTTTTTGGATTTTTAAGATTTTGAGAAAATAGGAATAGCAACTAAACAACACACTTCAACCATTTATTAAATGCACTAAAAATCAACCAAAAATTCCAGAAAAAATATTTTTGTGTGTTTTATAATTTTTACTGTTTTTGGTGAATTTTTGGGATTTTTCTGATTTTTATTTTATTTTCTAAAAATGAAACAATGACAGAAATAAAGGGTGTTGTCCAGTCAGGAGAACAATGCCAATCTAAAACATAAAGAGAGGCTCCCAGCTCCTGAGGGTAATTTTCTTATAAACTAGAAAGTTTAAGGAAAATTAGGGCACTATATTTATGATTTTTGGATTTTTAAATTATTTATTAAAATTTTTATGAGTTTTTGAGTGTTTTTCAATTTTTAGGTGTTTTAGATAATGAAAAATATCCAAAATTGGCTAGAAAATCAAGCAAGCCAAAATAAACAGTAAGTAATTTTTTCGTAATTTTTAGATAGGTTTTAATATTTTTTTGTGATTTTCAAAGCTGAACAGTAAAGAAAATACTTGTTTTTGAATTTTTAAAAATATCAAAACAAAACAAAAATGTCTCCAAAAATCCTCGAAAATTTTACACTATGGCAGGAGCCATGTGTCCAATTTTCATTAGATTTGGAGGTGATTTGATATTTTATTCAAAAATGGAAAGAGGGTATTGTGCATAGGGACCAAAGTGCAAATACCCGAAGTTCAGAGGGGTCTGGTGCAAATAACCCAGGTAAACACGTGTGTCGCACGCGCCTGAGGCACTCAGGGACCCAATTGTAAGGAAAATAAGTTCCGAGGGCTATTTGGTAACAGGTACCAAAAGCCTAGGGGCTTATCTGCAAATAACCCAAATATTAGCGCACATGCACAATTACTTCCACGCACAAGGGTATAAATGCAATATTCCAAAAACTTTCATTCAACTCATAACATCCAGAACTACAAGGGCATATAATGCAAATAACCCAAAAAGTCACGTGTCGATGCACGTGTCAGATCACACACAGGGGTATATCAGCAAATAAAACCAAGCGCAAGGGTCTCTATGCAAATATCCCAAAAATCAAACAAATATACTACGTAATTACAGGACTAAATATGAAACAAAATAATAGAGGGGGCCTAAGGGTAATTTACCCTTTATTAATGGAGCGGCTGGATGGATGCCACGTGGAGCATCTGACGGTGGCGAATGACGGGCGCTCCACAGTTGAGCTCCTCGGGCGAATCCGACGGCGGGGGTTTCGCCACGTGGGGGATCGAACGGTGTAGGGCGCAGGTGGCTAACCCTCGTGCATCGGACGGCTGAGATCACTCCTCCACGGATCTGACGGTGGATGCTGCTCCTGGAATGGACGGCCCAGATGGAAACCGGAGCGGGAGGATGATCGGACGATCGGGGAGGATCGAGGAAGAACAGTTGGCCGGCGAAGTTCGCCGGCCCAAGGCGCACGCTCCTGACCTCCCCTGCTGCGCCTGAAGATCGGAGAAGCTCCGCGATGACGTTCCGCAGCTGCTGGTGGTCTCCGATGACCCAGCCGAGCTCTGGGGAGCTCCGGCGAGGTCGGCGGAGATGAAGCTCCTGGACCTGATGGTCCAAGCCCTCAGATGGGCTTGGATGTACCTGCAAAGACAACCAGGAGACTCACGGGTCGAGGGCAAACTGCCTCGACCCGGTTAGGCGGGGTGAAGGTGATCGGAGGGTCGAGATGGGCGAGCTCCGGCGAAGGGGGGACAGTGGAGCTCGAATCCCAGCTCATGTGCGAGCTGGGTTGGGTGGAGATATGGAGAAGGTGCGCGGGAGGAAAGCGGAGGCTATGGCGGAGCCTGATGATCGAATGGATGTCGGATGTGGACGGAATCGACGACGAACGGCGGCGGAGCGAAAGGGGGGTAAATGAAAATTAAAGAAAAGGGAAGGACTACGGGGCTACCTGGGTGGTTGATGAGACTGGGGGTGAGCTGACGGTGCTCTGGGTCGTCGCCTCGAGGAGCGTCTCCCTCCGAGGCTCGGGCTCCTGCTGGTGGCGGAGCACGGCGGTGATACGCGCCGGATCAGTGGAATCCGCAACCTTTCCTCGCTTCAACAGCACGGGAGGCAAGTTGTCACTCTCGCTCTCACGCTGGAGCTCACTGGGGGTGGAAGCGAATATCCAAAGATGAGATTCGAGGAGGCGGAGCTGGAGCTTCATATGCTGGAGAGTCCGAGAAGACAGGCGTGGGTAGGGCGTGGAAGCGCGCGGATCCCGATGCAGGAGCTCCGGCGAGGATCTCGGGTATATCAAGATCAAATCGGACCCGGGGTTTGAGTGGGGATGAATCGGGTTTAAGCGCTAAAAATCCGAGAAGATGGGTTACCCGCTAAGAACCCGTGTGAAGTGGTCCTGGGGGGGAGTTGACCGGGCGGTCAACAATCCCCAGGACCAATGAGAGAAGGCCACGTGGCTGGATTATGAAAATGAATTTAAAGGTAGCAATAGGCCGAATTAGTGAGAACTTAAAACATGCAATATTTTTTTATTTTTTCTATTTTTTAGTGATTTTTAATTAATTTTTCAAAGTAAAAATAGTGTATTTACATAGTAGGTTCATATATAGGTATATATATACAATATATAGGTTTTTAGTTTTTGATTTTTAATTATTATTTTTATACAATTCTTTTCCCATTTTATATTTTATTTATTTTCATTATAAAATAAGGAATAAAAAGATGTTTTTATTTTATTTTAATTATTTATATACATAGGTGAAATAAATACATATGTACATATAAATACATGGTATATTTACAATATATTTTTGTGTTTTTAATTTGTTATTTTTATTTTCTTTTTGTTTTAATTGTTTTTTTATTTATTTACACTATATAACATAGAATATTTACAAAAATTTGGAAATTAATTTCATTTATTTATAAGGCTAAATAAATATGTATGGATGGTTCTATGTACAATGTGAAAGTGATGTTTTTGTTCTTTTTGATTTTTCTATTTTTATCTTGTTTTTATATCTATAAATATGTACAAATATTTACAAACCAATTTGAGTCTATTTTTGTGAGGAAAATACTTTTAATTATTTACATAATCATTTACACACATGAGCCCCTATCTCCCTCTACTTTGGCTTTTATGCAGTCAGGCCCATGCTGAGCCCTCCCTTGGGTTAGGTTGCTCAATATTTATTCTAAATATTTCCCTCTTTTTCTTTTTAATCTTTATTCTTTTATTTTTGCACAAAAATATGCTAATTATTAAACTTTATACAATGCATGCTTTTGATAATTATTTCTATTTACATGCATATACATGCATTTGCAAAGGTTTTTGTAGCTAAAATATAAGAATAAAGAGTGATGAATGAGTATTCATCAGTGCTCCGCCGTGCTCCGCCCAGAGCAGGAGCTCGAGCCTCGGAGGTCGACGCTCCTCGAGGCAAGGACCAAGAGCTGCACAAGCTCCTTCCCAGTCGATTCCTCCATCCAGGTAGACCCAGTTCCTTCTTCTTTTCTCTAATTTCCGATTATCCCAAATTCGCGTCGCCGTCGTTTCTCGCTGATTCTGACCATCCCACTATTCCGTTCGACCATCGGAATCTACCATCGCCTCCGCCTTCCTCCCGCGCACATTCTCCGCACTCCCATTCAACCCAGCTCGCACAGGAGCTGGGGTTCGAGCTCCACCGTCGATCCCCTCGCCGGAGCTCGCCCGCACCGATTCCCCGACCACCTTCACCACATCTAACGGGATCGAGGCACTTTGCCCTCGACCCGCAAGTCTTCTGGACCTATCTTGCAGATACTACGAGGGCCATCTCAGGTCCTCCGACTCGAGCCAGGAGTCGCTTCTCCGCCGGAGCTGACCGGGCTCCCTAGAGCTCCGTCGCTTCATCGGAGAGTCCCATTTGACGTGGAGGCCCCCGACGATTCTTCCCCGATCACCAGAGCCCCGCGAGGAGGTCAGGAGCGTGCGCCTTGGGCCGGCGAACTTCGCCGGCAGACAGTTCTTCCAAGACCTTCGTCCACCGTTCGATCGGCCTCCCGCTCCAGTTTCCATCTGAGCCATCCGTCCCAGGAGCAGCAGCGACCGCACGATCCTTGGAGAGGCGATCTGGACCGCCCGATGCGCAAGGTTTAGCCACCGTTACTCCCCACCGTGCGATCTTCCATGTGGCTACGCCTTGGCCGTCCGATCATCGCGAGGAGCCCAGCTTTGGAGCGCCACCTGATCCTGACCGTCTGATCTACCACGTGGCATCCATCTGACGGGCTCATTAATAAAGGGTAATTTATCCCTTAGGCCCTTAGTTTAGTTTTATTTCAGTTTAGTCCTGTAAATATTTTTAGAAGTTTAGTTACGTTGGTATTTTTGCACATTGGACCCTGCACTTTACTTTATTCGCATTTATACCCCTGTTCATAGTGTCGCACGTGCATCGACACGTGCCTCTTTGGGATATTTTCATTATTAACCCTGTAGTTCTGAGATGTTCTGAAATGAATGAAAACTTTTGGATATTTGCTTTCATACCCCTGTGCGTGAATTAATAGTGCATGTGCATGTATTAGTGGGTAAATTACAAACAAGTCCCCGGACTTTTGGTACCTGTTACCAAATAGTCCTAGGACTTAGTTTTCCTTACAGTTAGGTCCCTAAGTGCCTTAGGCACGCGCGACGTGCGTGTTTTCCTGGGTATTTTGCACCGGGCCCCCCCAGAACTCTTGGTATTTGCACTCAGGTCCCTGTGCACAGTACCTACTTCTTGTTTTTGAATAAAATATCAAATCAACTCCAAATTCCATGAAAATTGGACACATGGCTCCTGCCATAGTGTAAAATTTTCTGGAATTTTTTAGGACATTTTTTATTTCATTTGCTATTTTAAAAATTAAAAAATATGCATTTTCTTTACTGTCTGATTTGAAAAGTCACAAAAAATATTAAAACTTATCTAAAAATTACAAAAAAATAGCTACTGTTTAGTTTGTTGTGCTTGATTTTCTGACCAATTTTGGCCATTTTGCATCATATAAAACTCATAAAAATTGAAAAACACCTAAAAACTCATAAAAATTATAATAAATAATCTAAAAATCTAAAAACAATAATTCCAGTGCCCAAATTTTCCTTAAACTTTATAGTTTATAGGAAAATTGCCTCCAGGAGCTAAATAGGCCTTTTTACATTCTAAATTGGACTTTTACTCCTGACTGGACAGTACCTTCATTTTCTTGCACTGTTTGATCTTTAGAAAATAAAATAAAAATCATAAAAATTCCAAAAATTCACTAAAAATAGTAAAAACATAAAACACACAAAAACATTTTTATTTGAATTTTTGATTGATTTTTGATGCATTGAATAATTGCTTGAACTTGGTTGTTTCTTTAGTTTCCTTATTTTCCTAATTAATTAAAAATCCAAAAAAATTTAAAAACACTTAAAAATCCACCAAAAATAGTTTCTCTTTATTTTTGACTCTTTTTGACTACTTTGTAGGCCGCAAGGCCATAACGTGCTCCTTGTGTTCGACTATGGTCGCTATACCAGGTTAATAAAATAGCAAGACCGCTATTGATTTTGATTTGACTTTATCTTATATTGGTGGTCTCTTTTCTTGATTGACACAACCGAGTGATTGAAGTCGCGACGACCATTTAGTACCTTTACCTTAGTCGCTTGGCGTGTCATCAACCAGTCATTTAAAATTTCCAGATGGTTACACATTTAAAAAAGTTCTATTTTAAAGGAATGGAAAGTTACGACTGACATGTCTCTATGGAGAGCCTTTTGCCAAAAGCACTTAGGGGATTGTTATAACAAAAATATCGTTGATGTTCTATCAGATGTATATTTTTCTAGATTATATGCTCCACACGGCTCCACGTTGATGAGATGAGTTATCTTGAAAAGAATATTCCAGTTATAATGTGTATTTTGAAAAAATATTCCCGCCAATTTGATGAAGCCTCTTATGATTCATTTACCAAATAAGGCTAATGTTGGTAGACCGGTCAAGTATATATAGATGTATCCATTTGAAAGGTAATGATAGATTATATGTGGTTTATTAATTTATTATATTTAATTAATAGGCTGCTGACGGTAGATTATACACGGTAATATGATATGTTTATGCTCTTTCTGAAACGTAAAGTATGAAAAAAAAGACAGGTAGAGGGTTCGATAAGTTCCCAGTAAATGAAGAAGTAGCAACCTTTTGGGCAAGGTATTTTCCTGATGAAGTGGAGATGATCCACAATAGAACATGTATAAATGAAGTAAGACTATCATTCACAAATTATCAAATAAGTATCTTTCGTTCATCAGCTCAACCAATAAGAAAAGTAAGAAAACATTAGATGTCGAAGAAAGAGAAAGAAGCTGTTGAGTTATATGTTTTAGACACTTGCAATGAAATAACACAATATGTTGACTAAGTTAATATTTATCTTAAATGTTATTTATATTGTTCTATTGAAAAATAAATAATCTTCATTAAATAGGGATTCAGAAAGAAAATTGGTGAAGAGAATTCGTCTCGGAACGATGATCAGATTGTTAACAATATCGATTTAAATTTCTAAAATGGTTTAGGTACAAGATGAAACTTCTGGAAGACAACGACGAACGGATGAAGATGCTTAAGTATTTTTTAGAAGATCTGATATATCAGGTCCTCTCATATAATGGTTGCTTTATTAATGGTTATCGTTTTCATACGATAAATTCAAACAGAAATCTACGTACCCAAAATTATTGATACTAATTTATAGATCTTGTTACGAAGAGGATAGTATCAACTATTATGGAATTCTAAAAGAAGTTTTGGAAGTCGAGTACAATATTCCAGGTCCTAACAAGATTTCTTATTACGAAGCGATTAGTATGATCTGATGATAAAAGAAAAAATGTTGTTCATATGATCGCACAGAAGTGTATACGAAGATATGAACCATTTGCCATATCTACACAAGTAGACCAAGTATGTTATCTTCCTCTAGTTTCACGAAAAAGGTAAAATAGAGAATATTTAATAGTTGTACGAATAAGTTCGAGAAGTTACATAAATAAGGAGGACAACGGTATGATAGAAGACGGAGATGAGGCTTTCATTCCTCATTACGGTCGTAATAATATTACAGAAGTAATCTCCATTATTGATAATATTCCATTAGCAGAAAATATTCGTCTCGAGTATTGATCTAGTTGAAGTTGTGGATGATATAAACGATGATTCATCTAATGAGGACAGTATTGAGAAAGATATCACAATATTTAAATAATAAGGTACAAACTTCGGTAAAAAATAAATCTATTTTTTTTTTACTTTTGCTTAATTTCTTTTATGTTTTTTATAGATATGGTTGGTTTTGGATGTGGAGGTTCACATGGATATCAGCAATTCGATCGCTCATAATAGTCATAGTCCCCTTCACCTTCGACTCCGTCGACCTTTTCAGGCCATGCTTATGATGAGATGTGTCAGCCCATGACATATTCCCAGTCTTTTGGTATCTCCCAACCTCCTTCGTACAAATTTTTTTTAATGAGAAATCTTCTTCACAAGTTCCTGAGCTCTGTCCTATCTAGATTCCAGCTCGTCGTTCTATGAATTTGGCTTCCCCATCTTCAGTATGTCAAAGCGTAGATGTGCATGCGCATGTGCTGTCGGTAGGAAGTCACCCTTTTGGATTCCTACCCTATTATACAAATTTCAACTAATTGGAGGTAAATAGCATTCGTAATTCAAAATTTATTAAATTTTTTATTCATATAGATATATAATATAATTCTTATTTATACAGGGATTTCTGAATAACAACAATGTTGCTAAAGAAATAACGAATATTATCAAGGTGTATATTACTTGCACAGAGTTTCGGTGGTGCCACATTCCCACCATTAAGTAGGAGAGGTTGCTCGACTTGTTTTTGGTGTGACATTTTAATTCACGTGGTAATTTATTCTTATATATATCCAGTTACCTGATATTTATTTGTATTTTTTATGGTAGGTATCATTTTCTTCTGGTTTAGGGAAAGGGTCCTACCGTCAAGCTTTCACACTTACGATGGAGAAGAGAATGAGCGATACATTTTTCAATACCAAAAAGGAGCTCACATAGAAAGGCTATCTTGGAGGAGATGAATATTCAGGAGATGAAGAGATTCCCTTGCGCTTGGTGCATCGAGGGGAGGTTTTTTTTAATTGATACTCAATTTTAGATTATATCTAAATCATATTCTAATTTTTTGCAAGTGGATTAGATTTTGTGATTCAATCAGTTCTGATCCTGATTTTGGGAGAAGGTCAGCAATGGGTAAATCGAACTGCCAAAAGAAAAATATTAGATCGACAAGTGGCTTTAAAAGCCACAATCAAATACATGTTGAATCAGCATATAATTTTAATAATATTATACAAAATATTCGATGTGGATTTCTGACATATGCAATGTTTACTTATTATATAAATTTATTTTTTAAGCTGCTAAGTTGAAAAGAGAATCATCTGTTAGTGAATGATGGGCCAACACCTAAGCGAGGAAAAGATTGTGATTCTGATTCGTCTATACCTGATGCTGGAGAGGTGATGGTATATTTTTTTGGTTTGTTATAAGTGAATAACGGATTTAAAAGCAGTCTTAGATATATAATTTTTATAAATTAGTTTCAATTTCAGGAATGATATATGGCTCTTAATGCTAGGAAGTGGGCAAGCACTCCTGAAGACCAACGACCCTCATTTGATAAAATTTTATAGAAATAGGTATATTAACATAATACTTAAGTGATTAAATGATTATACGATGCATATGGCTATTAAATTTGGCTATAGATTTTGGAGGAGAGGGATGTTGGTTTCGCCAACAGGAAACAAATACCTGATGTTCTTCCTCCATATTATGTAGAGGAATATCGACACTCTTGCTCTACTTATGGCCAACCATCATATTCCTATCCTCAACCGTCACAGCAGCCATCGTCATCTATGGAATCTCAGATGACAATGATGGCGGGTCAAGTGACCAAGCTGCGGGAAGATTTCACTACATATATATAAGCATCAATATATGCGTAATCTAAGTATATTCAGATGTATGTTGAATCTGTTTTATTGGTTTGTTATGTTGTTTCTTTTCTTCCTATGTTACTACTCAGATCTGAAGGTTGAGGGGAGCAAACGTTCAACATCCGGATTCTCAAAGAGCTCATCGAAATGTGGATCTCTCAGGAAGTTGCCGCAGTCCAACAACTTGAGTTGAAGATCCATTGGTGTTGAAGGCTCGTGTTGTTGTCATAGTGGCTTTTGGGGTTTTCTGTGGCTACCTGACCCGTTGCTCACTGTGATGACTACAATGAAAGAAGATCTCGTCTTTGATGTTGTTTCTTTTTGTGATGCAATTGGATTGCGGGATTTTTAGGGTTTTATGTTGTTTCTTACCTTGTGACCGCGTTCCTGCGATTGTCATTGAAGGTGTTGTTGTAATCCTAAACTTTGGTGCTCCCTTTATCATGATAAATGAATTTGGCTTGATCGTTTAAAAAAAGCACAATAGGGAGGAGTTAATACTCACAATCTCAAATGCACAGCACAGCTAGGAATGCATCATAGGTGCCATGGGGAGCTAAGATTGGAACAAGGACGCAAGGCTTCCATGGCAGGAACGAAGTGGGCGCAACGACACATGGCTTCCACATCCGACAGCACCCATGGTGGGCTCCAACAAGCAGATAGCAAGGATCGTCTGCTGCAGTGTTGTCTCCGCGGTAATCATTTGAGCCGCTCGATCTTGATCGAGCGATTCATACGATTTTGCACTGTACGAACCCACAAAAAGTGTAAAATTGTGTAAACCGTTCGATACACGATCGAATGGCTCAAGCAGTTACCGCAGAATCTGCTGGGATGTCCGCTACAGCAGACGACCCTGTCCCACAACGAGTATGCAAGTACCAACTATTTCCCAGCTATCAGCACACAATCGCACATACCATCTTGAACTACAATAATCATAAACACAATAAGATTAACATGGAAATAACGATGTTGACTTCAACCATGATTGTTACATTTTAATTCATCAGCATGTCTTTCAAGCAAAATGGCAATAATAATGCTGTTCCCCAGGGGTCGTTTTTGGCAAGATGGCTCTATTAATTAATACCATTTTGCTAAAAAAAAGAGAAGAAAGCCAAACCATTTGCTGAATTTGAAGTAAAACAAGATATTGATATAAAACATCAAGGATGTCTGGACCGGTCAAAGGGCATTTCCTTTCTACCTGGTTTTCTGCAACAGCAGTGTAGTGCTGTAATGCACTGGTCGCTCGATCATGCTCTTCTGCAACTGCTTTACAGCACTACAGCCGCTTCATCATGCTCTTCTGCAACTTGCACGTATTATCACATCATGTTTGGACAAATCTCCGGAACCATACAGGAGGCCATGTCCATTCCTTCTGATATAAATATATATAGCATAAGAAAGCCGAACCGACCAAAAAAGATGGAAATTATACATTGAACAGTTCAATCATACACACATGATCCATTAACCGGCCAAAAAAAGTGGATATTCTTCATCAGATAGAATAAAGAAAATAGAAAAGTAATATGCATGCACCGTAACTGCACGTCGACTTGACTCAGCCATGGCGGTATGATACATATGATATCAGGTGCTTCCCATCCTCTGTATGTTTATCTTTCTGTATGATATGTATCTTATCCAGATATCAAGTAGTACATGCATCCATATGCTATCTGCCATTATCCTGTTGTGGGTGTAGATCGGGCTGCCATTTGATTTGATTGATGGATGGCAACGTATATCTCACACTACTACCGGATCTGAGCAAGCAGAAGACACTACAAGGAAAACAAGTTGTGGCTGTATAACTATGCTCACGGATATGGGGTTTGTGGTCATAGAATTCGGTTCTCTCCACAACACGTCGTGGCCGGTAGCTGTAACTACAAATTTCGTCACGAGAGCTCTCTAATTACGAATATGTCGTGGCCACTACAAGTGATGACAGAACTTGTCGTGACCACAACTCTTGTATGAAGACTTTGGCCATGAATTATAGCTACGAGAAACTAGTGATCATAGAATTATCGTGGCCACAAGTCTCTGTAGCCACATTTCGTGACCATAACTCTCTGATGGCTGAAATTCGCCGACTGAAACCGCTGATTTCACGGACATTGATGGTTTTGTAAATTCCTATGGTTTTTCCACGGCCAATATTCATCTCTATCGACTGGCATCTTGATGGAGGAAACTGACAATATTAATCTCGATCAGCTAACATTTTGATGGGGATACCTGGACCATTTCAGCTGCTATAGGAATCTTTCCCAGCTGTACATCATTCTCGCTTCATCTTCTATCAATATCAAATACGGATACCGATACAAATTGAATGGACCATGTACTAACATAATCGGCAAGAATTCGAATTGAATTAATCCATCAAATATGAATTTAGATCGAGTAAAGATTGAATAGAAATTTTGATCGACTTAAGATCAGATATGAATATGATCGAATAAAGATAAATTATGAGTCCGAGTCGAATTATTATCAACCAGGAAGGGAGTTTAAAACAAAACACTTTAACATATACATAAATACCATGATAAAAATATTTAGTCAGAAAATTAAAGAGTAGTCGTATACGGTTGCTCTATAGGTACAGTCGTTGATGGGCCAAAGCCTACATAAAGCTTGCCTCCTATGAAGCTCTCGAGACAAAGAGGCATAGTGGTTGTCGGCAATGCCCTAAATGTCGGTTTCGATTACCATTTCGGTATCGGTGGAATTTCGGTGGAATTTCGATCGGAATTTCGGTCATTTCGACCATTTTTTATACTAGGACCCCCATATTTCAGTCATGTCGGTCGAATTTCGATTTCGACTGGATATCGATATTCGACAGAAATTCGACCGAATTTCACTGAAATTTGAGGCCATGGTTGTCGGAGGTCTAGAGATTGCACGAATCATGGGTAGCGGGATATAATTTCAGCTTGGTTGTTTCCTAAACACGTATATTATACTCTAATATATACAATATTTTGTATGCGAATAATTGAATTCGAACCTGGATCTTTTTACTGTTAACATATCCATGTTTGGAAATTTTTTAGAACTGATATCCATGTTCGAAATTTTTTCGATTATGATAATCGAATATATATATATATATATATATATATATATATATATATATATAGACACACACACACCCATATCCATTTTCATACCTGTATCTCATCTAAGGAAGTAAATATTGGATTTCAATTTTATTTCGGTAAAGCCTGTAAAGAGATTTCGATGAAATTTCGGTGGTTTTTCGGTGTAATAGTCAAAAAAGAAATTATATGAAAACTCTTTTTTAAAAAAAGATTTATAATATTCTTCAATTAATAAATGAGGTAGAAATACACCTTTTTTTCTAATAATAAGATACAATATGATATTACATCGAATTTCCACCAATCTCTCCAACCGTTGTAGTATGCTGCTCAGAGCTAGCTAGAATCAAATTTGGAATCGAAATTAAAAGCCATTAGTTTCAACTTGTGAACATGAAGAGAATTGCGACACGTGCAATAATGACAGAGAAAATATATGCCAATAAAGAGGACTGCAAAATGATATCTTATGTAAGAAATCGAAGATCGAAATGATAGCTTAGAACTTTATCTAGAGGTGTTCATTAGGCAAAAACCCGCTTCACTTATACTTGACCCGATCTGAACCATGACATCTGATCAATGGGTTGATTTGCTCCAATCAAAATAGTTTTTCATTAAATTGGATACCCATTTTGTAAAATGGATATCAGATTACCCACGGGTATCTGACGATCCAAAACAATTAGATACATGCTAAACAAATTTTAATTAAAGCTGATTTAAACAATACAAAATTTTCTATTATGTTTAAAAATCAAAGTATCCAGAGTTCGATTATATCATTCTTCCTATCAATTTTAACAAAAATTAGTGCAAGATTATTGAATATGTAGGATCAGGAATCTTGAAGGTCGAGGCAACGGTACTGATTCATGCATTTCAATGAATCCAGTGAACGTCAATGGAATCTTGAGTAGGGATGCAAACAAACGGGTATGGATATGAATATAGGTGTTATCATATCCTTATATGTTTTAACAAATGAATTGGAATTCAGATCCATATATTGACGGATATTAAAACTATGTTACCATATCCTTAAAAAAATGAACATGGATGTAAATTAGATACTCATCGGATACGAGCATTTGAAATACATATAGACCGGCTTGAATATACATGAATTGGATGGCAAATATATGATATAAATATACTAAATGTTCTTATATCTTAAAAATTATATCAAATATGGTGAAAGAAGACATAAAATTGTGTTAAACATGGTTAGAAATAAATCTACATTTATATTCATGTACGAAAAGAGATGTACATATCAGATACATATGTTTTCAGATATCAAAAATGATATCCATTTACGCATCCATTTTAAAATGGATAAAGATGTCAAAATCAGTAAGACACAGATATGGTGACGGATTATTCCAAATTTACAGAGAAATTGGATCAAAACGTGAAAAATTACAGTCTATACAAGTATGTTTAGACTGCTGAATAGTTTCCATGTGTAAAGGATGCCTAGAACTTTTTTTAAATAATCTTGGGCAGGGATAAATCCAGGAATTTTTACTAGAGGGCTAACTACTAAGCCATAAATTCACACGTGAGCAAAATTTTTGAGGCATTATTTCTTATATTATTTTGTAGTTATTTGATCATTAATCATTTTAACTGCGAGTCTTTTAGATGAAATTGGCTGCATAATTTTGAACCCCGTAAATTTTGTGATTTTACATAAGTAGTCCTATAAATATTATATTAACAATAATGTGTTTTATGTTTTTTTACTAAATGAAGGATCTTGTATGTACTTTCTTTAATACGTGAATAGCAGAGGTATGACATGTAAAATATTGAGTTTATATGGATATTTATGTAAAAAAATCTATTTACAAATAGAAATTGTTTGGGTTATTTTTTTCTGTTTACATTTAATTATTTCTATTTTATATTCTTGTCTAATTGTTTGGATTATTTTTTTATTTAAAAACAGAAAAGGATATGGTGACTTCTAAATCTATATCTGAATCTTACTGTTTGCATCCTTAAATATTAATCGTATTGTTTTATATTATTTTTCACCTATTATAGCTATTAAATATTGCATATACTTAAATATTAATCTTGAGAAAATTGGTCTCCTCGCCTCTGATCTGGGGAAGGAGAATACTTATGGAGTCCACATGCTAACTTCTTGACTAAAGACTCCAAACTTGGATCATTATAGCTAAAGTCAGGTGTCAACACTTGTTGAGCTCTATATGTTTACGAAGATAGCTTCTCAATTCTCTTTGCTTTTTTTCTTTACAATTAGGGAAACCCTGAAGAATAGTAGAAGTTGAGGAACTACATGGTAAAGGTCATTGTATGAATCTATTTCGTGCTTAGTTGAAGGATTAGTGGTAAGAAAGCATGGAATAACAGCTTACCTGTTGGGAACATGTCCTCTGTATAGATCGAATTGCAAAAATTATCAAATTTGATAAATGGATCCTGCACGATATATCACTACAAGTACGAGCAAAATATTTCAACCATAGAAAAAAATCAACCACAGATGCACGGAGAATTTTTTTTATTGTAGAAAACTCTCAATGTGAAGGGAAAAATCATGAGGTTGATCACAACCTAAAAACAAGCACTATAATCGAAGTAATCTCCCGTGAGAGGCTTACAAAAGGTTGGCCCTCAATACAATACTACAAATCGTCAAATAAAGGAGAATAGTAGAGAAGAGAAATATTCGCCCAATGGTAAATCCATCGTCAAACTGTAGGAAAGAATGCTGAAGAAGAACTGCACCAAAGGTTACTCCCTTCAAACTCCGTGGCAACCACGAACCTTCATTCTTCTTCCTCTCTCTCTTGTAATTATTTGATATAGGAGATGTTCTCCCCATCGGTGGATAGACCGCCACGGATGGATCATATCCATTATCCATCCGTGGCGGTCTATCCACCGATGGGGAGAACATAATTAGACAGAAGGATGTGTACAATTTTTTTTTTTGATAAAAGATTCAAGTTCATTCATCATCGTAAGGTTCAGTTTCATATAACAAGGATGCAGGGGCCCGCCCATGAACCCTAGTGCTCCCCCCGCCGCCCTCCCCCTCCGCCGCCCCTTGTCCTCCCCCCCACCCTCCTCCGCCACCTCCCCTGCAATCCTTTGTGGTGGCGCCATCGTTTCCGTCCTCCACCCCACCTCCACCTCCCGAGCAACCGCCTCCTCCTAAGCCTCCCCCCCGTCCTGTTTCCCCCCTCCCTCCGGCTCATGCTCCCCTTCCCCAACCTATGGCGCCCTCTTGCCTGCTGGGTCGCCCGTCCTGGAAGGACATTTGCGGGTCTGAGCCCACTCCTGCCTCCTCCGCCAGGCCTCTCAACTTCGACCCGCCGGTCGTCCTCAATGGTCAAAAGGTGGCGTTCGTCTCGGAGGAGGAAACTCGGGCTCTCGACGGCTTCTGGGAAAACACAATCATCTTCTACGTAATGGGGAGGCGTCCATTCTACAAACATCTCGTCGCCTTTATTGATAAGGTATGGAAACCCTCCGGGCAGTACAAACTTGTCTCTCGCCCTAATGGCTTCTACTATTTGAGATTGTCAAATTCTTCGGACTGTGATCGGATCATCGCGGCTGGGCCTTGGCTTTTCCAAGGCAGATTCATGGTCCTTAGGAAATGGGATTCTACTATCTGTTTTGAGCGGGATCTTCTATCCGAAATACCCTTATGGGTCCGGTTTCACGGCCTAAGTCTCGGACATTGTTCTGAGATCATTCTTAATAAGCTAGCCAGTGTTCTGGGAACCCCTCTGTTCATGGATGCGGCAACCGCCACTGGCAGGAATGTTGGATTTGCTCGGTGCTGTGTCTCCATACATGCATCGCTGGCCATTCCCAAAACTGTTCCTTTGATATTCTATAACGGATCATGTCAGGAAATTGGGGTCGAATTGGAATGGGTCCCCCCCCCCCCCCCCCGATGTGAATGCTGTGTCGCCTTTGGTCATTCTACACACAATTGTCCCTTTGCGGAAAAAACTGCTGCAAATGACCCGGTGGTTGTCCCCGCCACAGATGCACAAGTGCATCTCCTCGCCTCAGTTGCTTCCAGTCCCCCTGAGGATAACTTCTGCGCCCAAACTCTCATCTCCGAGCCCAGCGCAGACATTATTGTGGACCGCGAAATCCAGCATTTTGGTGATGCTGACCCCATGGTTACTGCCTTTGAGGAACTGCCCCTCGGGGAACCCCTCCCCTCCGAGCAGCTCTTCCCCACCCTGGACTCCCTTTCCATTGACGCTCCTGTGGCACCTCCCTGTGCCCCAGTAGCCCCTGTCGACCGCAGCTCCGATGGCAATGTCGTTCCTCCCAAATCACACAGACGGGCCCATACTAATGGAATGCCGGCCTCCCCCTTTCCTTTCGGCTCCAAACACCTCCTCCAGAAGATGGCAACTGCAGCAAAGAAGGCGGCATCCGCCGCCACTAGATCTGCCATTCCAAGCTTTATTGATCTCAACAGGCCATCCTTTGAGGTGAATGCACATGCTTCTGCTCTGGAAACCAATAATTCTATTGTTGCTGAAGTTAATCAAGCTTGGTTAACAGCAACCCATAGGAAGAAAAAGCTCCCGAGAGCTCAAACAAAGCAAAAGAAGCACTCGGTGCCCACCTCCTCCCTTTCTTAATGTCAGTAATTGTTTGCAACTCGCGTGGGCTGAATAAGCCCAGCAAGTTCAAGGCAATTATGAAAGAATTCATTGGGGCGAATGCGGAATTTATCGGTCTCGTTGAAACAAAAATCAGGCCGGCTAACAGAGGAAGATTTGAGAAGCTAATCCCACGTGGATGGAACTGCTTCAATAACAATACTGAGTTGGGAAGGGTCTACTTCCTTTGGAATTCCAATTCATGGCGTTGTGACTTAATTGGGATACACGCGCAGTCCTTGTCCATGCGCTGCTCCAACGTGGGGGGCCTTGTGCTATTCTTGTCGGTCATCTACGGCGCTAATGACCACACTACGAGAATGGATCTTTGGTCTCACCTCCGTTTGATGGCCTCGCAAGTGGACGGGCCATGGCTTGTCCTCGGCGACTTTAATGTTGTGAGATTCTCTCATAAGAGAATCGGGGGCCGTACGGCTGCCTTCTGGCCCTCGGAACATTTCAATGATTGTTTGCTTGATTGCGGGTTATCCGACCTTGAGACGAGTGGCAATTCGTGGTCTTGGTCTAATTCATCCATTGGACCTTCCCATATTGCGGCTCGCTTGGACCGGGCCCTGGCTAATGAGGCGCTCATCTCCTTGCTGCCTGCGACTAAAGTGCATTATTCACCTATGGCCCATTCAGATCACCTGGCTATGCGTGTGGCTTTCTGCCCCCCAGCCCCTAAGCGGGTCCCCTTCCGATACTTCAACTATTGGGTTGCTCGGCCCGGGTATTTAGAATGTGTTGAAAGCGGCTGGGGTACTCCTGTCATCGGCAATCCACTCTTCATTCTATCCCGCAAGCTTAAGAATGTTAAGTTGGCGCTTAAGAAATGGGCTCGGTTGGAGGCAAACGTCTTCAAAGAAAATAAACTTGCTTTGGAATTTCTTAAGTCAATATCGAAGATGATGGCTTCCATGCCCCTCGATCCCTTCCTTGCCCAACTGGAGGGTGATGTGAAAGACTACCTCAGGACTCTGGATGAGGACCTTGAATCCGCTTGGAGCCAGAAGAGTAGAGTTGATTGGTTAAACCTGGGAGATCGTAATACGCGCTTCTTTCATTTATCTGCCAAAACCAGAAGCTCCTCTAATTGCATTGCTAATATTTTGGATCCTAACGGCTTGGTTGTTGAGCGCCCCGCCGAGATTGCTGCAGCCGCTGTTGAGCACTTCAAGTGCGTCCTTTCGCCTGATGCTCCTGCCCATAACGCGCCCCCCTTTCCGCCTTTTAAGTTACGATTGACCTCGCACGCTTCTTTGGGGCTGATTCGGCCGATTGATGAGGTGGAGATCTGGGAGGCCTTATCCTCTATTGGGTCCTCCAAAGCTCCAGGGCCCGATGGCTTCAACTCATTTTTTCTCAAATATCACTGGCCGCTCATCAAGAATGATGTTACTAATGCTATCTGCTTCCTCTACAACGGCGGGAGCATGGTTAGGGAGGTAAACCACACTTTTATTACTCTCATTCTAAAGGTTAATTCCCCTTCAACCATTGGCGATTATAGGCCCATCTCCGGTTGCAATGTCATTTACAAGATATTTTCTAAGGTCTTGGCTACTCGCCTAGCCATGGTGCTCCCGGCTATCATCTCTCCTAACCAATCCGCATTTATAAAGGGCAGGGACATTGGTGACAACATTCGCCTTGCTCATGAGATCCTCCATGGTTTTGATAGGAGAGCTTCCAGGAACAAAGCTTGTCTCAAAGTTGATATATCCAAAGCTTTCGACTCCATGGAACATTCTTTCATTCTCCGTTCTCTTTGGGAGATGGGCTTCCCGCAAAAATGGATTGAGTGGATAAGAAACTGCATCACTACGTGCTCGTTCTCCATCCTCATTAACGGTTCCCCGCATGGCATGTTCAGGGGAACTCGCGGCCTTCGTCAGGGCGATCCTCTAAGCCCCCTCTTGTTCGCCATTGGCATGGAATCACTTTCCACTTTGCTGAACTTGGCGGATCTTAATGGTCGCTTCAAATCTATGGGGTGTGGTCGCAACAAGGCCCCCTCGCACCTAATATATGCTGATGATGTCCTTATTTTCTGCAAGAGCTGCCTGGCTTCCCTTGCGGCTGTGAAGGAAATCATGAATGACTTTGAGGCTCTTTCTGGCCTTAAGATGAACCCGAAGAAGAGTAAGATTATTAGACCCAAGTCGGCACCCCTTCTCTTTGCCACTACGCTTCGACTTGGCTTGCTCCAGCAGCACCTGCCGTCGATTTACCTGGGTCTTCCCCTGGTATCCTCCTTTTCGCGCTGCTCTGATTCAAGAATGTTGGAAGACCGGCTTAGGAATTATTTCAATGGCTGGAATTCCTCTTGTCTCTCCATGGCTGGCCGTGCTCAGTTACTCAATACTATGATCCGTGGTTTGTTGCTATACTGGACGGCTGGCACGCTCCTTCCCCTCTCCACGGTTCGTCGGCTGGATAAGTTGTGCGCCAAGTTCCTTTGGGGCCGAGATCGTCATGATATCTCTTGGCAACAAATCTGCCTTCCGAGGCAGGAAGGTGGGATGGGTCTTTCCTCCCTGTGTTCCTTGAGAGATACTATGGTTTTGGCATGGACCTGGAGATTCCTAACTGCCGGTTCCTCGATTTGGGCTGATTATTTGCGTGCAAGGTACCTAAATGGAAGATCATTTTGGGAGGTCAACATCTCCACTTCCTCTTCCAGAATCTGGAGAATTATGGTTGCCTTCAGGTCTAAAATTCGCCCTGCAATCAGGGGCGACTACCCATCCCCAATCTGGTCAACCTCCTCTAAAGGATTCTCCTTTAGAAGCGCCTTCGACTTTGTTCGCCCACGTGGTCCTCCCGTCGAGTGGTTTGCTGTTGTGTGGAACAAATTCATTCCTCCCAGATGTGCCACCACCCTATTTCGCGCCATCTCAGGTCGTCTCCCCACTCTGGACCGGTTGCGCTCTTTTGGTCTAGATCTTCCCCCCTCGTGCCCACTATGCTCTGCTTCTCCGGAATCCCACGAACACATTATGCTCTCCTGCCCTTACTCCTCCTCGGTTTGGATTGGCGTCTGCTCCGCGCTGGATATTGAAGCTCCTTCTTTGCTCCTCCTTGCCGATATCATCTCCTGGATCCGCAATCAGCCCTCACCCAAGTTCTGATCAGTTTCTGCTGTTCTTATTGGTCTATCGGTTTGGCAGATTTGGAGAGAAAGAGGCAGATTTGGAGAGAAAGAAACCTCGCCTGGTCTTCCTCGACTATTCAGGCATCGGAACGTACCATCACGGATATTCTTCGGAATTTCAGCTTAATTAGTTTTTTGTAGGGCCACCGAGTTTTTTGTCGCGGTACTTAACTTGTATTTGTAAATCTAACTGGATGTTTCCGTGCTCGGGGAGCCCTAATTGTATGTAATTTTTCCTGTCCTCTTTTTGGAAATATATAGTTTTACCTTTTACCAAAAAAAAAGGATGCAGGGGCCCGCACATGAGCGGGGCACACAGAACAGAAGGATGTGTACAAAAACGACGCAATATATATACAGATGTTGATGCTGATGAACAGGAGATGGATCGATCCTGCCGTCCTCTCCAATCATGGAGGGAGGAAGAAGAATCCAAAGGCCAAAAGGTTGCACAGTGAAGAGATGAGGCTGAATGACTCGGTTCCACGTAGACAGACATCTTTATTAATTCGTGGATATAATCCTTCTTGTTCTCGTCCTCTTCTGCCATTTTTTTGTTCGTGTTCTTCCTCGGAATCTCCCGTTTGATGGTCAGCATATACACATGATCAGTATGCCACAGCTTAATTTTTATGTCATGTCAATGTTCTGCATGCTGTCTCCTTCCTTCCTCTTTCTTGGATGGTTGCTTCTAAGGATAATAGATAGGTTAGGCCAATTCAGGACTCAAAATCTGGGGAAATTTTCTTCTTACAATTGGAAAACAAACCACTTTTTGGAATCAAGTTGGGGCGAGAATGGTTTGACAGACAGTCATATAGAGCATCGACCTCTATTCCATTCCACTGTCCAGACCAGTAGACAACATATGCCAATAATAGCCCCTCAGCTCTCCACTCTCATGCAACGTTCTATTGATCTGACAGCTAAACCGATCCCCTTGACAGAGAGGATCGTCCGTTGTAGCCTCTGCTGCAGCAAACTCTGCTATAAGGGTTACAGCGTCCAATCATCTATCCTCCGTCTCGAGATACCAGCCCACTATCCCCGATCTCTTAGAAGAATCGTCGGATCCTCATCTGACGTTCCTCCTGCATTACGACCCTTGTTGTAAGTGCCATTTACAGCAGACGATCGGCTCCCTCTGCTTGAGGCCTGATATTCATGAAAAAATGATACTCTCCTTTCTGGAAATAAGATATCTGCGAGGAAGCTAAAAATTTGAGAAGAGAATTTCGTAAGTATCTCATTGTAGAATTTTTCCAAGTCAGAAACCTCACTAACATAGGCTCAAGAAGTACTTGAGATTTAAGTATCCAGAGGAGCCTTCAACAAGATATGGCTCATTTCCAACACCAAATAATTGTCGAGGTGGACTTGGACTCAGAGGATATCTTCTTAACCCTTGCTCCCTAGTCCGGGTGATCGATGGTGTAAGACCTCGAGATTCCGATACATAGCAAAATACCGTAATACAAGTTAAGCATCGAATTCCCGACAAATCCAATCTCGATACGGCTCGAGGCACGGATTTTGGTCCAAGCTCTCATATACTTCGTTCTCTTCTTTTTAGATTTCAGATTGGATATGTTATCCAAATTGAGAATATGAATAGTCTATTACTTAGTACTCATCAATATCTTTCCAATGATACCAAGAACATCGAAATCCGACGTCGGATGAAGGAGATATGGTCATTTTTACGATTGTGGCTCGGTAAACATATCAGAAACCGAACATGGATCCATTTATCCAGGTACAAATAGGGGCTAGACATGCGACGGGCGACCAAACGCTCATTCTACACATTCTTACCGTCGGAGCTCCGCTCTAGAGCCTGAAAAGCTAAAAAATCGAAGTTAGCTTCACTTGTTGCTGAGGCGACTACTCAAATTTCTCAGCTATTTCAACAATTAATCCACACAATGGATGAATCAAGCAAAATAGTGTGAATCAAACTTTATTATACCCTATTAAAAATGTATAGTGATAAGCAAGTATGTGTCGAACACATGAGGCAATAGTGTACAGCTATTTGAGGTAGAGAAAATCAAGCACAATCTGTCTCCTAAATGCTTAGCCAAAAGATGGTTTTGTGGGTTTTAAATTTGGTTTTTTTTAATTTTATCTTTATTTTTGTATTTTTTGTATTTTGTTTTTAATTTTATATTTTTATATTCTTTTTACGTTTTCATATTTTTATATTTCTTTTCTTTTTTATATATAATATAGGATAAATAAGATTATATATATACAATATAGACTAATGTAGTTATTTGTACTAATAAAAATACTCAAAATATATCAAATAAAATCTTTTTGAATCTTAAATATTTTCTACTATTTTTGTAATTTTTTAGTGAATTTGCTAACTTTTATGTATTTTCAAAGTTAAAAACATGGATTAATTAAATAGGCAGAATTGATATAGAAATTAAAAATAGTAAATAATGTTCAAAATATTCCAAAACAATTTTAATTTATAAAAAATAATATAAAGAAAATTAGAAAACAAAAAACACTATTTTTGGGGGTTTTAAGAATTTTTTAGATTTTTATAAAGGTTTGGGGTTTTCAATTTTTAAGAGTTTTTTTCTATTTTTATGGATTTTTCATCTGGAGCTGTAAAACAACTAAATAAACATAAAACATTTTTTGTAGTTTTCCAAAAAAATATATATTTTATATGGTATTTTCAAGCTAAACAGAGAATAAATGTGTTATTTTTTATTTTTAATAAATAACAAAAGTGCTTAAAGTGGAGAAGATAAAATGTAGCGTGGAAGTATACACTAAGAGACACCTAAGTATATTTGTTGGGGTTTTTGGAGCACAATAGCTAATTTTAATAAATAGAATAAATGCACAAAAATTAATGAACTAGCAAGGCTGTATATGCAATTACAATAAACATTTAAAACCTTGCTGTAATTTTCACCAAGATATATAACTGGAATTTAAAAGATATATGGTTAAAACAAAATACAAAAATCTGCAAGGGATTGCCCGCAAAATAGCCAAGCTTGCGTGTATAGACACGTGAGCCTCTATGGCAAGGACTTAAATGCAATTACAATAAAATCTAGGGGTCTCTTTGTAAATAATGCAGAAATAAATGAACGGGACATGAATGTTTAAATATTAATTAGTAAATACAATGAGTGGCTGGGCCTAAGAAGCATAATACCCAACGTTAGGCACGCATGAACGGTCTAATGGCGCCCACTTTCCATGTGTCGACCACAAGACGGCCTATACTGCTTCGCTTCGGATGGCGAAGATTAGATCTTTGGATGGAGATCTACGATGTAGGTGTAGTGTTATCCAACGATGGAGATCCAGACTGGGGGCGTTGCAGATCCAACGGCATGCGGGCAAGGTGGAAGAACAATCGAAGAACTCGTCCAAGGCGAGTTTCGATCTGATGAACTTCAAGAAGCCTGCACAGGGAACTTGTTAGCGGAAAAACATGGAGCTCAAGGAAGCTTCTGGGGGTGGAATGGGTAGTAGGTGACGTGGGTGGAGCCCCTCCGGCGAGCAGTGGAGGAGGAGGAGCTGAAGTCCCAATAATTAGTGGATCTGGTTGAATGGAGAGTTGTACGACGGAGGCGAAGTGATGGGGATGGTGTGAGGTGATCTGACAAAGCTTTGCACAGCCAAGCACAAGCAGATTCGCTGGAGGTCAATCTACGGTGAACTACGAACCGATTGGATTAAGCTCAATCACGCGATAAAATCTTAATCTAATTGCATAGAATAAAACTTAAATCTAAAGGTAAACCAGAAAGCACTAAAACAGACCTCGAATTAGCAGGGCCGACGAGATGAACCTCGTGGCAGTGGTGCACACTGGCAATGATGGAAGAAGCCTAAGGATCGTGCCGCACCTCGCTCTCAACAGTTAGAGAAGAGCATGTCACCCTTTTTAATCCTGAGCACATGAAAAAGGAAGCGAAAACGAGGCAAAAGGATATTCAAAAACCAAAGGAGGGAGGTCTTTTGTATAAGATGGTTCAGCAGCTCCAAAGAATGAAGAAAATCTGGCGAATCCATGGGGCTAAGATCGATTAATCAGTCAGGCGTGTAAGGGGAGTATCGAGGAGGAAAATTGGTGAAGGGACTATTCCCAATCGATGCTTGCATCGACGGAAGAAAAAACGAGAAGAACGGACAGAAACTAGGTCTGACATGGGCCACAGAGAGGGTCAAAAGAGTTGACCGAAGTCAACACTCCACCTGGTTGGTCCATGTGGACCAACTAGGAAAAAGCAACCCAGAAATTATTGGAAAATCAAAATAAATTAATAAATGATTTTATTAATTTTAAGTTATAAAATAAAAAATGTTTACTATTTTTTGTAGAATTTTATTGCGATTTTTATTTATTTGTTTGAGGTGTTTATTTATAATTTTATTTTTAGGATTGTATTTATATGTATATTTATCTATGTTTTAGGTCTTTTATTTTTGTTTGTATATTTGATTTTATTATTTTATTTTCTTATTTTATATATTTATAACTTATTTTTATATACTTAAATATATTTTTATTATATTTTTATGAAGTAATATATACACTTAAGTAAATAGGTATAGTAAATATATAGGTATAAATATAGGTATTTCATATATGTATGTTTACATATTATTTTATTTTAATATTTTAATTATGATTTTATTTTAGGCTTAATACATACATATACTATAAGTAATATTCAAAAAATTATAAAATTATAGAAGTGTAAAAATAATAAAGAATAAATAAAATGAATATTTTATTCTGGTATATTATACTATATGGGTCCAAAACCTAACTTTCACACGTTAACTCCAAAAAATATGAAACCCCCTTCATTAAATAGTTTATTAAAAGTTATATACAATTAAAGATGATTTCGATACATTTTGAGTTTTTATTTGAAAGATATGGGTCTGCGAAGTTTTTAGATCTTGAGATTTTATTTTTGATTATTAAAAGTACAATGTGTTATTTTTGTATAAACTCAATTTTGTATTTTTTTTATATATTATTATCTACAACTTTCATGTACAAAGTTTCTTTATTTGGAGCATAAAAAGTAGAAAATAAAATGGGTCCCAAAAATGCATTATTGATGAATTAATAAATGGGATTTTTTGTATTATTGGTCCTTATCTCCCCCTACTTTATTTCTTGTAGACCTGGTTATCAAGATGCTTAGGTCTCGGGGTTTATGGTCATAAAATACCGTATTCCTTTCCTTTTCTTTTGTCTATAAGTTTGGCATTAAAAATAATATTTTATACAGTATTTACAATAAAGAATGAATGTTATTTTGTACAAATTAAGGCTATTTACATGCATTAGTTAGTGTTTTTAAGGTCAAAATCATAAAATAAAGGTGATGAAACGGAGATTCATCAGAGCCCACAGGAACACCGTCCGAGGTCGCCTGAGATGCCGGATCATGAAGCCAAAGGCATCGACATGAAGCACTTGTCGCAGGGGACTCATTCCTCATCTTCGAAAGGTATCGTTCCTCCTTCTTGTTGTCGTATTCATGTTGTTTTATCTTCATTTTTCGTTATTCTACATTGAGTCCCGTTGTGGAGTGGGATTTGGATCGCTTGCACAAGAATAGCTAGGCATGCAAAGCTGACAGTGGAGTCCCCCTCGATCTTTGCCCTAAATATCCCTGCTCGATCGATCCTCTGATTTCGGGTGTGCTCCACTGATTGTGATCTGGTGTTATGTTCTTGTATTATGCAATTTGGTTTTCTTGAGTCTATTTGTCATAATCAATTGATTTCCTGATTCGGTGGCTTTCTTAGTTACCGTTTTCCATGGAGCCTAGATGACGAACATCTACGCTCAATGTAGTTGTTGGATTTCTGACGTCTAATTTGTATTCTCATATGTGGATCATTCATTCTTGCTGATTGTTTGCCGTATATTCCATATGATTTCATCTTTCAGTTGTTTATTGGTTTGAGCAGATTAACTCTTTCAATTGTTAGAAGGAGCACTCTTTCTGTTGTTTATTGCCCAGGCTTAAGGATAGATGCTGAAACAAGCAAGTTACATACAAATTGTCCAAACCAATCACAATTTCTTTTTTTGATCTCATTAAAAGTTTTGTTTAGAATGGCAAAAGGAAGGAGAAAGATGGTAACTAAAAAGATCAGCATGTTGCTGCATCATAGGTATTGTGACTTTGGAACCACTGATAGAACAATTTTAGAAATAATCAAGTCTGCATGTATATCGTGAAAATAATAGAAAAAAAATCTGTTCTTTTTCTTGCTCTTCTGGAATGGAAATTGCAGTTTCTGTTATCGTGCTCACAAAGGACCATTTTATGTTGGATTCTTGAAAAAAGAGGGGGTTTGATGTGCAACTCCGATATCACTTGGTTCGTTAGTGATCTGGAACTGCACTGTGAAATCTGGATATTACTCCTATATAATTTTTTTACAAATTTTTGTTGCACTCAATTTGAAATCTGCAAAAAGATCTGTAATAATTCCATTAAAATGTTGATAATCTTTGTCCCGCCTCATTTCTGTCATAACTATTTCCAAGTGTAAATAGCTTTTTTTAGTATGACAGTGCTATCATCTAATGAGCAAATAATGACTTAAGATAGATATGGATTATGTATAAGAATGCAATTATCAAGATGTTGTGGTTTGCATTATGTTCCTGCCAAACTTGTAGGATAATGCAATAAAGTAATATCTTGTATTTCATATATTCTTTCCTTGATTCTTAATTGGTATATTAACAGATTTCTAATGATTTTGTTTCCACCACTGCGAGATATAGTGTTTCATTGTCAGTATCTTAGTAAAAGTAACTTATATGGTTAGTGTAACGCCCGCATATCCAAGATGTCCATTTACATAGCACTTGTAATATCACGTTTGCTAGAGATCGCATTAGGACACCGAAAATAAAGTAAAAATTTTTGCGCTGACACTCCTCTTATTAAGTGTAGATGATGTTGTATTCTGATTTTTTTTTCTTATTAAATTTCTCAAGATCAGTGGATAGTCTGTGAGCTTAGTCTGGGTAAGACCTCGTATTGTTTTCACACATTTATGGAGATACCAGCGATTATTGGTTTCACTTCGTCTCACACCTTGGGACATGCTTTGGCTTGTCGTGGTGAAGTATCTTCTCGACCTCCGGTGTACCCACATAGCTACAAACCATGAGGAGATAGTATGGTTTCTGGAGGATCGCTCTCACCACAAGTTTGTTTCCAATGTTGTCAGCCTGACCACTTCACTTCACATTGTCCCCTACGTGCTAGTGGTTCGGGTACACCTCAACAGTTCATCATATACACATGGATCAGGTTCTCACCGTAGAGACGAAGGTTTCCAGCACTCTCCACCACGACAGACATATAATGCAACAAGATCCAATTATTCACTGGCACAACAAGGTCATTTGAATGTCACTACTCAGGAGCAGAACCATGCCTTAGCTTCGATTGTTAGAGGTATGATTTCTATACATACAATTATGTTTCGCATTTCGTTTGACTTCAATGTCACTCTCTTGTTTGGTGTACATCGCTTAGTACCCACACTAGGCAAGTTACATAAGTATTAAATCTTCTTATTACATCAAGTTCCTAGGGGGACAAATATTTATCATAAGATAAGTAGTAGAGGATGTGCCAATGCATATCGAAGGATAATTTATGCCTACTTCTTTCTATCGATTCGATTCAATGATTGTGACATAATTATGTTTATAATTGGATGGAGAAGCATCATATTCCCACAAGTGGGTATTTCCTTGCTACACTGTATCATTCAAGTTTCGTGAGAAACGACGACTCCTACGGCCTCTATCTAGATGGTCATTTTTTAACGGTCATAGAATTGTCGAAATCGACTCCGTCTGAATGGAGGTCGTAGGAGTCTCTGTTTCGCACGAAATTTGAATGACATAACATATGTATATGAAAATCCATGGATTTATTTAAAAATTAAAAAAATTCAACTCTCCTTAGGAGGCAGCCCCATTTTCCTCATATATCTATATTATACACATAAGATCTTCTCTACAACACACCCTCAAATACCAGTTCATCCAATTCCACGGTGCCCGTTGCCCTTAAGCTCTATCTATTATTTCCACTGCTTCTACTTTAAGTTTTAAAGTAGATCAGTAAATATACAGGCATTACAAGATTACGAAAATGTCTTTCTTACCTAAATAGGTAAAACATGTAATGAAGCATCCTATCCGTCTCATAATTATACGTGTCTGATGAGTGATGACAACAAAGTATCTACAACCGTATCTATTTCTGATTTCAAGGATATGATACCATATTTTCCAAGTCCACCTGTCATTCATATTTGTATTTGATTTTCAAAATAGATATAAACATAGCAAGACCCATATCCAAATCCAATCAGATTGACAGGAAGTTGTATTTGAGTAGAGTTACTTATATATCCGACTATATACTCCAAGACTCGAAGAGAAGAAACAACACGATTATTAGGCCATTTCTCCGATAAAATAAATGGATGTCTACACTTGCTCTTGTCGCGTTTTGTCCGATAACACTTTACTCTTGCATTCTTTTTCACAAATACAAGTGCACCTTTAACAAACTACAAAATAGTACTTTTACTCGTTCCGGATCGCGAAAGCATGCACAAATACGATCAATCAAGTAAACACAAAAACACGGATTTACAAGGCTCACATGTGACTGAACTATACCCTTCAATAGTGACGAATTTTCACTATTTGGAGAAAGAAGAGAAAGTACAAAGGATACTGAGTGCTTTATCCTTAGGGAAATTTATATACTACTCCCATGCAAATGGATCCATGATTCAAATAAATCCACATACCACGGATCATCGTCTTGTTGGGGTATGGTACGATAGGAGGGAGTACACGCAACGATTCTCCAACTGGGTCCAATGGTACACAAAGTTATGATTCAAGACATCATACCCTTTAATTAATTACGATCTCTCTCTTAAATGGATGTTTGATTTTGGACAAAGTGGAAAAGTTGATCGCAAATGCTAATACTTACTTTATAAATAAGATACAATTCCGTCTTCAACTATATTGTACTTTATACATGTTAAATTAAATTCCTTATCGACTGTAATATTTCCAAAGACACCATTGCATTTCTAGATAAAATATTTTGTTTATCCGCAGTGAAGCACGAGTAGTTTCCTAGTAAGCAAAAAAAGTCAGGACTACCAAGTAATTCGTTTTCCTCCTCATAAGTTATATTTCATGAACAAGGAGAGGAGGCGAAGCGGAGGATGGAATCTAAGAATGTAGGAGCACAAATCTAATTTATTCCTCCTTAATTATATCTTCACTCGAACGAACCATGATCTAATTTATTTCATAGGTTTTCAACTAATCGACAACTATTAGATTTATAAAAATGAAAGGGCATAAGTATAAAAATTGGCAAAATCTTCTCCCCCTTTTAAGTAGAGCCGGCTACCACTTAACGCAACCCCCGCAAGGGAAGGTTGGAATCCTGATCTTTTGAGTGATAGGCACACCGCACTACCACCAGACCATTGAAGGATATAAGTGTAATTGAAAAAAAAATCAAAGTCACAAAATGTTACCGGCAAATCCCGGAAATCCGAAAAAACACTCGTCAAATCGTCCCGAGCCACATTAAATCATGTATCCTCAGTGCTTGTATTGTAGTTTCCTGAGGCCCTTGCTGCATCAAACTAGCACACGAAAGTGCTCATAAGTACCAAATTAAAAAAAATGTCGATTTTAAGTGCATCCATTGGCTTGAGAAAAACTGCAGATTCACTTGAACACATAATCGTTTGATCTAAGTTAAGAAAAATCCAAAGATACACCCATAAACTCAGTACATAGTGCAAAACAATGGCGTTTCTCCCAAGCTATAACTAAGGGATTTCAATCAAACAAAATACACAACAGGGACCCCAGTGGCAGTGCACATATTTTACATCTAGAGGTGCCTTCCGACGGTTATTTCGCGCGGAAAGGAAGGAGTAAACCTACAAACCCCAAATGTACACCATTGCTAGTTTCAAATGAAAACGATTAACAAGGAGTGTCTTCACTGCACCTAGATATCTCACTCAAATACTACTGCATCTGTGTAACAAGTTACCCCTATTCCGTCCTTGGATTCAGCGTCACCGTCACCGCCACCACACCCAGGCTCAAATTTGAAACAAGTAACCCCACCCTCAGTCCAACGCATATCCCTCACCATTTAGCTAGCAAAAGATTTACCAGATATCATGCACTAAGGATGGTAAGGTAAATACCATAAAGGCAGAAATGAATACCTCCAGAAGCTTTAGTAGAAATTATTTATAAACAGGCTAGAGCGTCCAAACACATCTTGGTGCATCCGATCTCGGTCCAGCAAGCGTTCGGTAAACATAAAGCTTCTCGACAAGGCAATCATTGTTCCAGGACTCCCTCGGTTCTCCTGCCCTCTCATCTATAACCTCGACATTGAGATTCGGCATCTTCCTGGCAAGCAATTTGCACGCCCCCAAGCTTACCGAACAAGATGACATCCAAAGGGATCGCATTGTCTCCAGCTTAGAGGCATTGGCCAACAAGGCTTTGTCCCCGAATGGGCAATCCCTTATCTCCAGTTTCCTTAGGCTCTTGCAGCCTGACAGAATATGATGCAGGCCTGCATCACTGTCACCGGCAAAGGCAATGGAGAGCATTTCAAGGTGGTGGGCTTTGGAACCTATAGCTTCAAATACACGGTCAGTCAATAGACCGGAGAGAGAAAGTCGTCGAAGATACATGCAGGATTCAACTATGGCGCTAAAACCTTCATCAAAAGGCTGTAGGGTCACATAGTCGGGAGCTTTCGGTTCAATGATGCAGAGGCGGAATCTGACTAGATTTGGCCGGTTACGAGCGACAGTTACCAAAGCGGCATTTGTCATCTGCCGGCAGAAGAAGAGAACCGAGTTGAGCAGCGGACAACCGGCTGAGATAGCTAGTAAACCACGTTCAGAGACCAGATGTCCGGCACCAAATGGATCAGAGGGAAATACACGCAACTCCTGCAAGAACTTGCAGCAAGAAGCAACAGCCTCAAGACCCTCATCCTCAATATAATCCAGTACCTGCCAGGTAAGTATCTATTAGAAAAAGATAAGCAAACGGGTATTCACTTATCAAATCGATAAAATGTAATTATACAATAACTTGCGCATGATGATACTGCACAGATTGGAGTTGTGGCCGGTCACCATCAAAGCAATGATCGACATGAACTCAGTAAGGAGAAATTTAACCAAGAAAAAGCACCAGTGAAAGGAAACGTTGCAGCCATATAAACGCAGTAAATATATCGTACCCAGAGTTTGTGCAGACTCCGGCATTGGCTGACAAGATTTATGAGATCTGGGCTCTGTACATTGGAATAACTCAAATTCAAAGTGGTGAGACCATCACAAACAGGATAGATTGCCGAAATGTATGTAGGACAAGCCTCCCAAACCCCGGAAAGGCTTTTCAAAGACTTGCAGCCTCTGAAAGCAGACTCAACTTCAGAGTAGAGATCCTTAGGAAGTTCAGCAGTGAGCTTCCCAGTGCCAAGGTCCACAAGCTGGGGAGCCCTTAGTAGAATAGCAACTAATCTTTCAAGAGGCACAGTATGGTTGACCCTCAGGGTCTTGAGGTTGGTGCAACGGCCAACCAGACGTTCAAGACTTGCTGCATTCATCTCTCCTTCGAGAAATGCAAGGCTCAAGGAAACAAGAGAGGTAAACTTTTCTGGAAAACATCCAAGCCAATGACTACTTCGATCATCCACGTTATTTTCCTGTAAATCAAGCTCTTGTAGATTTCTGCAACAAGAAAAACAGTGAGGAATCCTATCCGATTTTACTTTTTCAATTCCAATTCATCTATCAACCATCTGCACAATTATGTTGATAATGAATTTTATGAACAATGAAAAGGATGAATATAATCGACAAGGTTAATAAAACGCAATTTGACAATATCAACAAAGAAAAATCAACGAGACACTCCAAACAAATGGATGTACAAGATTCCCCCGAAATTGAACTACTCGCAAGTTAGTGATGAGTTCACTATATGAAGAAGAAAAAGAAAAATAGACGAAATTATCAAACCCCATTCACCTCTCTAACCATAGGTTTAGGGTGCATATCTCCCAATACATACACATCCGTTACATAAAACCAGGAATCCAATCCAAATAAGGTGATTAGATTCTGATTGGGGGTTTCACCCACCGTTATTAGAGGTCCCAGGCACAGAGCTCTACAACCGTGTCAGTCCTACTCAATTGGTTGAGATTCAAGGCATCTGATACATTGCCAGGATAAAACCTTCAGGACATTAATGAGGTTTCATTGTTTAGGAAGTTATAAACATGACATTTTTTCTCAAAAATTGTTTAGGAAGTTATAAAAAAAGGTCCAGTTGATTAGATGTATAGATTCTAGTAGCAGGCAAAGTTAGTCATAGCAAGTTCATTAACCTATACAAAAGTGCAAAAGCCATCTTCTATAAAGCATAAAGTTAATTTTTGAGAAGATGTTCACTAACAGAGACACTATTGATCACGGACAAAATAAGTAAAGCTGAACTATATGCGCAGTAATTCAATACACACAATGTAATGTATTCCTCCAGTCGAAAGAGCTATAGAATCCAGATGTAAACTATTTTTTATTGACCTGTCCAATTTGCTAGAATAATGCACTATATTCCAAAGAACTATTTCCATATGAAACAATTGAAGCAGCAAACATCATACATTAAAAAACCATGAGCAGCATTACAGTTGAAAACTCTAAGGCTGCGCAACCTTTTTATTTTCCTTCCGCTTGATATAAAATAAACCATAATTACACATTTTCATCCCAATGCATTCCCGTAATTAACCTAAGATATAAAATAAACCATAATTACACATTAGCCGGCCAGCCTATGCTTCGTTGATGGGTTTCCAGACTAACTGGTGTCACTTCGTATTCATTGTTTGGTGTCCCTTCGTATACCCCAGGTTTGTGTATAAAAGGAGGGGTAAAGATCATTTGTAAACAACACACTTGAAAGTGAGCATCTTGCTAATAACAAATAAGAGTTAGTGCCAGTGCTCTTGTGTCCTTGTGTTTGAGTACTTGTGTTCGAGTGTTCAAGCAGCGTGATTGTTCGGCATGTTGGTTAGCTTGCGAAAAGCTAACGTCGTACAAGTTAGTCTCAAAATTGGAGTTGAGATTATACCCCTATAACAACTAGCATCAAAGCTTGAAGAGATTGCTCCCAACAACAGTGATCGCATTTCTACCTTGGAGAGTTGGAGGAAGTCGTGTTGAGATCCAGTCCACACTGGGTACTCATGCCCAACGCCTGGCTCGTCTGGACGATGATGCAGGCATGGGATCGTCAGGCGTAGATGGCGGGAGTCCACGTTCGACTGATGTGGTGAAGGCACTTGAGGAACTCTCCATCATCAAGAAGGTCGTCACAAACGGGAGCGGATCCAGCGACACGCGAAGGCCAAAGGTTCCAGAGCCCAAGCCCTTCTCAGGTACGCAGTATGCCTAAGATTTGTAGAATTACTTATGAGATATAGAGGTGTATTTCAAGGTCAAGACTCCTGAGGCAGAGAAGGTATCCTTGGTGACGATGTACCTATCCGACCATACGAAGTTATGGTGGAGGAGTCGTGCATCCGAAGGAAGACAAAACATCTGATCTTGTAATGAGTTGGTGAAGGAGTTGAAGGAGCAGTTTCTACCCACCAACATTACTTGAGTAGCAAGGAAGCACTCCGAAGGTAGAAGCAGGCGGAAATCATACGGGAGTACGTGAGGCAATTCTCATCGATGTTGTTGGACATCAAAGGTATGTCTGAAGAAGACAAACTCTTTACTTTAATGGTGGGTCTCCAAATCTGGGCTCAGGCGAAGCTTAGAAGGCAAGGGGTGAAGGACCTCCATATGGTCATCGTTGCGGCGGACGCATTGGTCGACTATATAGTCCAACCCACCATCGAGAAGAAGTAGACCGAGAAGGCAAAGAGCAAGCCTGAAGAAAAGAGCAACAGAAAATTCAAGAAGTCTAGCAAAACTGAGACTTCGAGGGAGGGAACAAATCCTCCAAGAAGACCGAGCAACCTAAGGGAAGGGTTGTTTCATCTGTGACGTGCCACGTCGGGTGCGGGAATGTCCGAAGCGAGAAAAGCTCTGACCATGGAGGAGAACTCGGACGAAGAGGCACGCATGACGAACCTCAAGTTACTACGCAATATTCGCGTGTGTTCGCTAAAGTCAGAAAACGAGGCAAAGATGGAGGTGGAGCGCGAAGATCCAGAACCTGTATACCTCGATGTTGTGCTACACAAGAAGACTCTTTCGGTCATAATAGACACTGGAGTGACGCACAACTTCCTCTCCAGCAAGGAGTTCGGTGGATTAGGAGTTCCCTTGGAGAAGAGTCGGTGCCATATGAAGCTTGCCAACTTCGAGTCACTGCAAATCGAAGGTATAGCAAATTGCAATGTCTAGTTAGGCGATTGACAGGAAAAGATACGCTTTCTCGTGGTACCTCTTGAGTCAAGTTATTCTGGGAGTCAAGTTATTGAAGAAAGTGAAGACATTTGTGACTCCTTATCTGGGAGGAGTTTTCTTTGTAGCTGCAAATAACCCATGCTTCATCAGGGCTATCAAGAAGAAGGGGCGAACTAGAGCCATGTCCGCGATGTAATCTGCAACGGGCTAAATAAAAGAGAGATAAAATACTTGGCTACGGTATGTGTCGAAGAAGATGGCGAGGAGATACAGGCATGCCCCAAGGCAGTACAAAAGATGTTAGAATAGTTCAAGGACGTAATGCTGAAGGTAGAGATGAGCATGGGTCAGGCCTATAGGGCCTAGGCCCAGGCCCATTTATGTTTGTGGGCTTTGGGCCGGACCTAGGCCCACTAAAAAATTTGTTTGAAAGCCCAAGTCCAGCCCAATTATTATGGGTCGGGCATGGGTCGGGCCGGCTCATAATGTCTCAAAAATCAATTGGACATGGACCGGCCCAAAACTTATGAGTCTAGACTTGGTGGGCCCATATACTTGACGCACCCTCATTTGATTATTTTGATTGTAATCTTTGTTACGAAGTATTTATTAGTTATTTAGGTCTTTATTATTTAGTTATCCTAATTTTGCATGGATTTGGTCATATATATGATTCTACAATATCTAATGGAAAGAGTTTCATAGATATATCATAGAAACATGTGGACTTCTATGCGGGTAAGGCTATCGGGCCTAACTGGCCTACTTTTTTGCTTCTATGTGGGTTGGGCTATCGGGCCTAATGGGCTGGACCGGGCTAAGCCCGAGCCCGGCCCAATTATTAAATGGGCTTAAATCTTTGCCCAAGACCGGGTCATAAATAATTCGGGTTCAGGCTGGGCCGGGCTATTCGAGCAGGGCTTCGGGTCAGGCTGGGCCGGCCCAACCCAATGCTCACCCCTAGTTGAAGGAGATGCCCAAGGATCTTCCACCAAAGAGACATGGATCACGACATCGAACTGCTGCCAGGTACGGTGCCCCCTGCACTTGCACTGTACAAGATGCCCCCGGCACATTTGGACATGTTGCGGAGACAACTCAAGGAGCTGGTGGATACCGGTCTGATGAGTCCAAGCAAGGCCCCACATGGAGCATCGGTATTGTTCCAGAAAAAGAAAGATGAGAGCTTGTGGATGTGTGGACTACCGCGCGCTGAACAAAGTGACAGTGAAGAACAAGTACCACGTCCCCAATATTGAAGAGATGTTAGGTTGCTTGGACTAGACGAAGTACTTTTTGAAGATGGATCTCAAATCAAGATACTACCAGGTCCGCATCAAGGAGGGAGATGAGCCGAAGACGGCATGTGTGACATGCTATGGTTCAAGGCCCTAAATGTTGGTTTCGGTCACCATTTCGGTGACCGACAGAAATGGAATTTCGATCGAATTTCGATGGAAATTCCACCAAAATTTCAGTCATTTCATCCTTTTTTGTACTATGTAGACGATTTTTCATTGGTCTACAAATCCTAGTTCTTCGTCTCCGAGACAACTATGTCAGAAAACAAAGTCGATATATCCTCCATTGGCACCTTCAAAGGTCCAGCACCAATAGTCAAGATTGATGGGACGAATTACGAGCTTTGGGCGATGCAGTTCATGAGTCTCATGAAGTCCAACGGTAAGAAGCACATTCTTACCGAAGATGAGCCGATGGAGAAGACGGGGATTTACGCCTCATGGGAGGCTGATGGTTCGTATGCCAAGGTCTGGCTTTCTAGCACTTTGACAACAGAGATTGCCAATGATGTCCTCCATCAGCCCACGGCTAAGGCCATGTGGGATATTCTTGCCGCGATGTACTCGCAGATGAGAAATTAGACCAAGATCCTCCAACTTCAACATGACATATTTACGGTCAAGCAGAATGGCCGGCCATTGCATTCGTTGTATACATCTCTACGAGGGATGTTTGAGAAGCTTTACAGTATCAATCCCCTGACGATGATCCCTGAGCAGCAGAAGTCGTTCCGGAATGCTACAATGGCGGGGGTCTTGCTAGCGACACTAGACCCAGAGTATGATGCGGCTCGCTCGCAAATACTGGCGGATGCTACTATTCCTCTAGTGGAGGAAGTGTATCGACAACTCAGCCGCATAACGGTTCCTTCTCCAGCTTCTACGCCACCTCCTTCAGCGATGGCTGCTTCCCGAGGCAGAGGTGCCTCCTCTTTTCGTGGCGGTGAACCTCGTGGTCGAGGTGGCCGATTCCGTCAGTCATGCACCTTCTGTCATTGCCCGGGTCATGCGGAAGATACATGTTATTCTAAGCAAGGTTTTTCTGCATCTTCCCGTGTAACCGAGCATGTTGTGCCTACACCGACTTCAATCGATCAGCGATTTGAGAATCTCGTTGCAAGACTACGGGATATCATGCCTCCTGTCACTATTGACTCGCCAGGAGGTCACTTAGACATAGCAGCTTCAGCCTCTGCCAGCACGTCAGCCACAGCTACCACATCAGGTAGCGTTTATGCCTTTACGTCATGTCATAGTTCTGATGTTTCGAAATGGATCATGGACTCCAACGCAACACATCATCTCTGTCGAGACAGAGATAAGTTTACATCCTACAAGGAGGTTTCCCCAGGTTGATCGGTAGTAATAACAGATGGGAGTCATTCCCCTATCATTGGATAGGGGGAGATCAGTTTGACATCCTCCATACGACTGCTGAATGTTTTGCATGCTTTAGATTTCTCAATGAACTTACTTTCTATCAGTCAGTTTACAAAGGATTTGCATTGTCGATCTATCTTTGACCCATCATCTCTTATTTTTCAGGACATTCTAACGGGTAGGGTGATTGGTTGTGGCTGTAAGCAGGATGGTCTCTATCGGTTGGTTCGCTCCTCCTATAATGGTGTCTCTTCTCAGTCCAGTGGATCTGCTTCTCCCTTTACCTGGCATCTGCGTTTTGGTCATCTTCATCTTTAGAAGTTATGTCATATCTTGCCCCAGAATTCACCGAAGTCTTCTTTTCAATGTGAAGCATGTCAGTTGGGAAAGCATCACATGTCTACTTTCCCTCATCGTGAGTCTAGGAGCAGACGCTCCCCTTTTAAGTTGTTGCATGTTGACATTTGGGGTCCGAGTCATGTACCTGATCACCAGGGATACAGATTTTACCTAGTGGTCGTTGATGATTTCTCTAGATTGTCTTGGGTCTTTTTATTGAAAAACAAATCTGAAGCGGGAGATGTAATCAAAAATCTTATCAATGAAGTTCGGAATGTTTTTCCTTCTAATGTGAAGATTGTGCGCACAGATAATTCCTTAGTACTCGTGCTCTTTCCCATTTCTTCTTGTCTCATAGCATTATTCATCAAACAACTTGTGCCTACACGTCTCAACAGAACGGTGTTGCAGAAAGAAAACACTGTCACCTTCTTGATATAGCTCGGACCTTACTCATTCATAATTGTGCTCCTCTGTCTTTTTGGGGTGATGTTCTTATGGCATGTTATCTGATCAATCGTATACCATCCTCTGTGTTGGGTGAGAAAGTTCCTCTTTCTGTTGTCTTTCCTGACAAGGAATTGTTCTCACTAACTCCTCGTGTTTTTGTTTCAGTTGCTTTTGTCCGTCAACTCACTCCAAGGATTGATAAGTTCTCACCTAGGACTGTCAAGTGTGTGTTTCTTGAGTACTCTCGTCCTCAAAAAGGCTACCGATGCTATGATCCTGTCAACAACAAATATTATGTCAGTGCTCATATCACCTTATTTCTCGCCTACAGGTAACATGATGAACCCTTCCACTACTGATGATGAAATTTATGTGTCATCTCCTCCTCTACGTCAGCCTGATCACATACCTACTCCTACTGTGCCACCATTGTCACCACTGATGAATCTATGATTCATCATTCTAAAAGTTGAAAATAGAGCTTTGTTCCCGAGTAATTAGAGGCATATTTCTATTTATATTGCATAATTAGCATTCATGCATGCAAGCATAATATCTGCATTTTAGCATTCATATTTGCATAAAATAAGAAGCCAATTTCACTTGTAAATATTCACCTGTATATTAGATAAAATACCCTATTTGTATATATTTTATACTAACTCCAAATCCAATAAAATCAACTCCATAGTGTATATATTACTAACACTAATAAAGAAAAAAATATCAAAAAATATTAACTTGTAAAATCGACCAATAAAACCCCAATCCAAGTTTGAAACCATGAACCTTAAAATGCACATATCTCTCTCATACAATGTCCGATTGAGGTCTATTCACTTTTAAAGTAATATACTTTCAAAGACCTTCGAAACAAGACCAATTTCATTAAAATCGGAGCTCGTATGCAAAACTTGGGTTTTGGGCCCCTTTTGTATGTTGTACAAAATGATCGTTTTACCCATGTATTTTATCCTTTTATTTTCTTCATTATTAAAAATAAAAAAAATAGATTGTAAATAACCTTCTTCATATTTTCTCTATTTTTATTTTGATTTTTCTCTCTCTTAAAAATGAAAAAAATACAAAAGATAAAATGCGGTATTTTATATCTATAAGGTACCACCCAAAAATACATTTTTGTACAGATGATTTCCTTTGATTTTCAGCCCTTCACGAAAGTTGTAGATCTCGTCGAGACGAGCAACTTTCGTGTTGCCCACTTTTTGATTTAATCCCTTTTGTTATTTCTTTTTAATTTTCTTTACATTTAATTTTTGAAGAGCGACATGTGGCAGCTCCTGGAGCCGCCACATGTCTCTCCATTTTTTCTATTATTTTATTAATTTCGGATTTATTTTATTATTTTCGGATTTATTATTTATTATTATTTTATTATTGATATTTTAATTATTTTTAGTAACCTATTGTATTATTATATTATTTTATTTATTTTATCTCTTTTTACCTCTTCTCCCTGACTTGTCTTCCACTCCAAGGCAATAACTCCCCATTTTCTCCCACTCTCTCCACCACTCCATTCTCTCCAACTTCCCTCTCCTCTTCCTTTATAATCCCATCCCCTCCTCCATTCATCTTCATCCGCCATTTCTTCATTTGAGAGGGAGAGACCACCAGCCCCCGGGTGTTGTCGGTGACAGCTTCAGCATCTTCCGGTCGAGCAACGACGGTTTTCAAGGCGAGATCCACGAAGACTCCTCCTCGTGTCGTTGTGCATCACTTCAGATCACAACTGAGCTTCTTCGATTTTTCGTCGGATCGAATCGAGGCAACGACAACTGGAAGCCGCACTCCGTGGCTCCATCTTCGGCGAATCACAGGTAAGTAATTTCTCAATTTTACTTTGTCAATTTTTTTATCTAACATTATTTATCTTGTTGTTCAATAACATCACAAACAAATTAATCTCATCAACCATACCATCTTCCATAATCACCATCAACCACCACAAATTATCATCATATATCGTCACCACATTCACAACAAAAACCACCATCATTACCATCATTCACCATCCATCCCTATCCATTTCTCTTTTCATTCCTATTTAAAAAAATACAAAAAAATACAAATAAAAAAATTAAAAAAAATCAAGCACAGCAGGTTGCTGCCCCCCTGGCCTTCACGGCCACGTCCTCCGGCCGCCCTCTACATGGCAGTGCCTCGCCGTCCATCGCGCCACCAACGCTCCTGGACTCCTAGTCCCTTGGCAGCTCCTCCACGGCCACGCCCCAGCCTACAGTGACGCCCCTCCAGGCCCCATCCGCGCCGTTCCACCTAGCAGCCACCACCATCAACCTCCAGTGGCCGCCCGTGAGCCCGCCATCGCCTCGCGGCGGCGCTCCATCTCCTCCACCTCGCGAGGGCGCCTCCACGCCAGCAGCGGCTGGCGCTGCCCTACCTCGTTGTCCAGCCCGACGCAGCCATCACCGCGGCTAGCCCCTGGACACCATCCTCCACGCGCCGCCGTAACGCCCCGCGTGCGCCTCCGCGCCCCGGCCCTTTTTCCAGCCACGCGCAGCCGCGCGGCCGCCCAGGCTGGGCGCGTACCCCCTCCGCCACTGACGCCAGCGCCCACCTTGTGCGTGTCGCCCCTCCGCTCGACCGCGTCGCCCGACCGCTGAAGCGCGCGGCCGAGAGCGCCGCCCCGCGCGCCCCTTGCCACGTGCGCCCGCTGCCTGCGCGGCCCTCTCGCGGTCGTGCGCACCCCAAGCGCTCGCCCCGCCGCCAATGCTCCCTTGTGCCCTAGTCGTGCCCTGCGTAGGAGAGAAGAAAAAGGTCATTGCATTTATTAATTTATTTTGTAAAAATTGCATCAGTTTCCCTATAAGTTTATTTAATTGCAAAACAGTCCTTTTCCACATTTTCAGTTCATTCATTTTGATTCTGTAATTGCACGAATACCCCTACATTGTCATCTTAATTTGGAAAGTTATTTTGCATCATTTAATTAAACGAAAAATATCATATTATAGAGCGTTTAATTCTTTATCTTTGGAGTATTTATTTATATTTTTGTGACCATTGGATATTTGATTAAAATTCAGAGATTGAAATTGGCTGATATTTTACCCATTTACGCTCTGAAATTCGCACAGGTTTATTTATTGCTCCAAAAATTATAAAAAAAATTGTGAATGATGTATCTAAGTGTGCTTTAATTACTGTCCAAATTTCGTCCAATTCAGAGTTGTCTTGTGCATAAAATAAATAGTATAGTGATTTCTGTAATCGATTTTTAATTAATTCCTCGAATAATATTTTTGAGAAATTCTAACTCTCCTATATTCCTTATTGAAATATCTATTGGAGATAAATCAATCTTTGGATAATTTAACTTCGTGGATTTATTAGAAATTAAACACTCATAGTCTCTCTGTTTTCAGTAAAAAATTCATAAAAAATCATAAAGTGTCAGAAAATTCTAAAAATATTAGTTTAGCTTCATTTCATCATATTTAACTTTTAGTAAATTTTTCATATTTTTTGCATATCATTTGCACGAAAAATTGCATAAAAATCCCAAAAAAGTTTGCATTTTTCATTTGTGCATTTTAAATCCAAAAATTCCAAAAAAATCCATTTTGCATTAATCATTGAATTAGTTTTATAGAAAAAATACGATTTGGTCATTTTGGATTAATTTCACATTAAAATTAAATTTGGCTAAGTTGTTGATTTTCTTAATAACCTAGTTCATTCATATTCTGCATTTGACATTATATCGCATAAAAAATTAAAAAAAACAACACTTGGAAAACCGCAATCTAATCACTCTAACCTGATCCCGAGTTGTTCCTTTGCCTCCTTGAGTCGACCCTGGGGCTTGCCCAAGCTAAATAAACATAAAACCGCGCTTAATTTCATTAGACGATTAATCGAGTTGTGCGGTAATTTTTTATTGACGCAGATCTATCCGACTGCAACGCACTAGTCAATTATACGACATTAAAAGGGTAGGTCAACCGCGGTTCGTCAAATGGCGCCGTTGCCGGGGAGGCAAACGACTTAGGATCACTTTAGAAAAATTAGATTTACGCTTTCCAATCACTCGGCTAGTCTGACCCCCGAGCCTCATTGTAATTATTCATTTTTTATTTTATTGTTTTTCTAACCATTTCTGTATATATCTCTTCTGACATAATTTCTATCTTTTTGTGTGAGGGCTCGTTGGACTTGGAGCGGCTTTCTTGAAGTCGACGCATCTCGAAGTGCATCGGAGGCCGACAGTTCGTGGATCAAGTCGGCTGTTGGATGTCAAAAAGATTTTTGTAAAAAAAAAGAATTTCTGCATCATTTCCAGCGGTTCCCGTTTGGGTTCTCGCGAGTGTAAACATAGTGGAACCGTGTCCCCGTCTACTGTGTGGCTTGAATTTTAGACTAGGCTTGTACTAGCGGCTCCTCGAGCCACTCTAGGATTTTTCTTGTGCTCGTAAATCTTTAGGACCACACATCACACATAAAAGACGCACTTAGACCGCAGGACTTAGCCAAATCAACTTGTTCTTCACTCGCTAATAGAAATGCCTGTCTAGGAGCGGCTTTTCATCGTCTGCATTCATTTAGTATAAAATTTCAATTCAGTCTTGCATCCTGCATTGTAAAGAGCTGGAGGCACTGTAAGTCTTCTTACTCAAGCATTCATCATCGTTTTTCGATTGCATCGGTTTTTTCCGATTCTCTCTCTCGGTTTTCTATCCTAGGATAAAGGAATTGGGATTGGACGGTAGACGTGATTGCTTGTGTGGATTAATATCAGTGACAACTAATCTTTAAAATCGAGACTGCTAATTGAATTGAACCAAAAAAATTGACTAAAATTAACCCTTGTTTGCGGGAGAGTATCCCCGGCCTTGTTTTCATTCTGAGTGAGGGTACTTGAGTGTGTGTGAACACCTTAAGGCAGAGCCCAAATCCCCGCCTTCCATATCACGGGCCAACTGATCCTAACAAATATCACGAGTTGGATACTTTAGCTCATTGACAAGTACCAAGTAGCCTCCGCCTGTTCGCGGGTTGATAGGGCGAACCAACGGTACTCTGCGACAAGGCCTAGCTTTGTCAGCCTCCGCCTGCTTGCAGGTAGATAGGGGCACGTCTTTGAGTCTCCAACTCCAGATAGGAGCGAAGAAAGGGAGGATCGGCGGTATCTTAGGCGACAGGTTAAACAGGGAAGACGCATCTGGCTCTGAGCCGACTTCCCTATAGGCCGCGTAAATCCTTACTTTCTTGCTTGAAAAATCACACTTAAAATTAACAAGATTAATTGGACTCGGTTTCGGGTCCTTCACCGTGTTGAGTGTGAATTCAGGGTTTGCTCTTGCGTTTGTCTTCGTGTCTGTCCGTGTGTGTTATCCTGCGTAATTGCGCATTTTCTACCTCGCTCTACTTACATTCATTATCTTCTCTTCAAGATGTCGGGATATTGGTCCCCATACCCTGAGACCTCTGGTCATCCTCATCGATTATATACGATCATCTTCACCTTCTCATTCTTCCATGTATCCTCCGTCGCCCACGGGAGACCCTTACCCGTGGTCAGCTCCACCTCAATCCGATTATGAAGTCAGAACTTCGACTGACTTCTTCACTTCTTCGCATTTCTCACCTACTCCATATTCTAGCACCACGGATCCACTTCCACCTTGGGCTGACTGTCCTTACTCCCGAGAGCTTCCAGGAATCAAAGACTCGAATGAAGAGCAAGCCACTGCTGAGACAGATGATTGGCAAAATTATATGCCCCCACATACTTCACCCCAAGTAGGGACCATACCACAACTCATATATACACATCCCGACTTGAACTTAGGGCATAACACATTCGATCGAACAAGCCGAATGGAGAGGCCTGAACATCATGATTTCCCAGACTTGATTGACTTTAGTGATCAAGCCTCCATTAACCAGCCTTCATTTGGAGAGCCTATACATTCACAAGATTGGACTCATGACCTAGACTTATCAGTCCATATTTCATTGACTCCGTCATATGAGGCTCCGACCGATATTTGCCATTTGGATAGTCCATACTCAACCCAGCATTACATGCCAGAGTCAAGGTATGTTGAGTATGAGACCCCAATATCTCAGCAGTATCCTCCACTTGAGCAGAACTCTCCCATGATTTGTCATGAGAATTTTGTGAAGGATGGCATCTCTAGACTTATTAAGAAAAATGAATCATTTGGTAACGAGTTGAGAGATGTCATGGGAATATTACAATCAATTTCTGCCAGCCTGGGTATAAAAGTGAGAAAAGACATGAGTAGTTTTGAGGTTCAAAACAAAGCAAACATCAGGGAACCCACACCGTCTGTACAGCTGGAGTCCATTCTATCTCCCTCTTCTACTAACCACTTGCCCTCCAATCAAGAGTCTGATCATTCATCCATCAAAAACACCAAAAAAATTGAAAAACCAAAAATTCACATAAAAATTGAAAATGAAAATGATTTAAAAAAATTGGATTCCACCCTAAGGGAAGCACTTGATGATGAAATGATCTTTAAACTTCCCTTAATAAAGGCCATAGATCACTTCCCCGACCTCAAGAGATTTGTAAAGAGTAAATTGATGCCCAAGAGGTCGGGTAAGAAGAGAACAAGGACTGAAAGACACATAGTGTCTATGGCCACATCCTTGGTGATGGGGAGAAAGACCAAAAGCCGCAGAGTGAAGCGGTTGCCTAGGGTTGAATGTGAAATCAAAGACACCATTTTCACCCATGCGAGAATCGATGATGACTCACCTATAAATATCTTCCCGACCTCTGTGTTTGACAAGCTCAAACTCAGGCCAATCAGAAAGTCGAGAGAGATCGTTCAGCTGGCTGATCGATCCATCAAACGGTCTAGAGGAAATATTTCAGTCAACGTTACTTTCCAAGGTGCTCTACTCCAGGTCGACTTCACGATCATTGACATCGAGCACCGAGGAGAGTTTACCCAGTCTCCGATTATTCTCGGGAAGCCGTTCTTAGCCTCAGCTAAAGCGTCTATAGATTGCGAGACTCGGGAAATCGATTTCTCTGCATTGGGAGCACTCCGACCTCACCCATTCTTTGATACACTTTACTCTAAGGTAACCCGCACATCCGCTGACAGTCGTGACCATCGAGAGGTAGATGAGTCCCACCTCTCTGCTACACCGGAGAGACCGACTGCCCGGACGATCATTGGTTCTGAGACTCCCCACACCTCCACTTCATCAACTGCTTGCACCACCACCAGGACAACTTCTAAGGAGGACTCAAGATCAGAAGCTATCATTAAGTCGGACATGACCTTTATTGATTGCCTTGACCATTTTGATGATCCGACACAAGAACCCAATAATGCCAAGCCAACTGAGACCATTAGCACTTTCCCAAGCCGTGTGCTGACCCTTCAGGAATATTATAATTTATATGGTGACTCGTCTGATGAGGAAACCATAGTCCGCACCACACCACGTCCCGGACCTTCAAAGGAAACAACCAAGATTAAATTGACTCCACATAAAAACACGGTTGCTCCCTCTTCTAGTCGGCTATTTAGTGAGAGGAAGTCGAGAATTGATTCCTCGAGGAGTTCCCCCGAACCTCTCAAGGCGCGTCTCTCTCATCTGCCACTCAATGATTCGGGTTCTAGAAAACTGACTAAGAAAGTTTCCTTCAACACACCGGAGAGGGAATTTTCTGAGGAGTCCTCATCTGGCCCGGACAAGGTAATTTATATGAGTGAGCTCAGTTCGGCTGTTCTCAAGCCTTATCTAAGCAAGCAGCCGTGTGTCGACCTTCGTTAGACGATCCCTACACCTCACTATTATTCATCTGAGGACGATTCCGACAGCGACACATATGTATATTATCCACCTCCTCGCGTCCGCAAGAAGGTTCGTCACAAACCTTCTTAATCCTTGTATATTCTCACTCTTTCTTGTATATACTTTTTCTCCCTCCCTCCCCAGTGATTCGAATCACTCGCCCCGACTCATCTCATTTCATTTTAAGACTATACTTAGGATAATCAGATCCTAAGTATAGGGGGGAGAGTGACCCGCATCCATTCATTGTACATCCTACAGATCACATCGGTTCTCATACTCACTCCTGTCCTATACTTAGACTGACCGGAGCCTAAATATAGGGGGGACTGATGCCCGCCTTGTATATACTCATCCATTTCCCCTCTTCTCCTCGTTCGCCCCATTTTTTATCTTCTTCTACACTTAGGCTGTCAGAGCCTAAGTATAGGGGCCCGGTTCGACTTCTATACGATTTTTGTAATTTTCGCTCTCCTACGCTTAGCCCGAGCTATGTCGTTTTAGTCGCTTTTCGTGCTCTGAGGACATAGCACACGCTAAGTATAGGGGGGCGTGTATATATTACATATATACTTTACCCATAGCTCGTACTTTCGCGTATTTTTGTATATATTATGCAATAATTACGGGGTGGGTAAAAATTGAAAAAAAAATTGTATTATATGTATAATACTTGTATAAAAAGTTGTAAAATTCTTGTAAATTTGTTGTAAAATAGGATGTATATCAAAAAAAAACTTGTATACTATGTATATTATGTACAAATTGTATCAACCAAAAATTATTGTAAATAATAAAAAAATGTTGTATAACAGAAAATAAAGGCTTCTTATTTACTCTTGCATATCATCCTTGCATTTCAAAAAAAAAGAGTCTTGCATTTCATTCATAGCATGTCATCTACACCTCATCTACATATCTTGCATATGCAAGGTGAAAAGTTAGTGGGTTCTGAACCAAGTTATGAGTAGATATTGAGGATGGACTTGATTTGACCTTAATCCACCAAATTTCAGAGGAACCTTATAGGAACTGGAGTTAAGATTTTTCAGGTCAGGTGACTTAATTCTTTGAGTCCGCAAGTCTATATTCACATGTCATCTTGATTAGTCTAAGTAGAATATCTCGTGCACACGCATGATTCTTTTAGACAGTGACCTAACTTGGACAAGCACAATGCACGTAGCTCTTCATTGATGAGGTGTTGAGGAAGTAGAATCATTTAGCTTGGAGTAGCACACGGGTGGAAACATCCGTCCTCCTCTAGGGAGGGTAGTGCATCTCAACCTAGTCTGGTGGTGTTGAAGTCTAAGGACAGGACGTTGTGGGTTGCAATAATGCTTCAAAAGAGGGATAGTCTACTGGCTCAAGAGGAAAAACTCCTGATGTACATGCTGCACCTTGTATATAGTTCCAAAAGAAAAAAAGAAAAAAAGAAGAAGAAAAAAAAGAAAAATTCAAGAACTCCAAAAAAAATAGACAGGCCCGAAAAAAAATTTTTGCCTGTTGGAGTATGTATACTAGCAAGAAGTCTGCAGCTGGATGACTTGGCTACACTGGTCAGGCATCCCGGGAAAGGTTAGCTACACTGGGTACCGTCCATCCTTTATTCTTTTCTCTACCCCCTCCTCTTGAGTTGGTCGCACTTGAACTTAGAAGGGAATACCCCGCTCCTCGAGGAAAGAGTTACTAGACCGGGTTATTGAGTTACCTTGTTAGAGGAGGCTGATTCCGAGTCATTTCTGATGTGGAGAGCTATTTATCACTTACACAGTACAACTAAGAATCATAGTCATCAGAAATTTGCGTTTGAGGATTTGTTCTGACCTGACTGTTAAGGCGTCTTGAATAGAAGACTTGTGGAACTTGAAGTCTGTTAGGTCTTAAGTTCAGATCCCAATAAGGTTCCGCCACACAATTAATCCAAAGGTCGAGTCAAGCTCCATTTTCAACTTTTGTTCATGACCTTGGTATGGAACCCAATCTCATTTCACTCTTGCATTTCATTTTAGTTGCTCGGGGACGAGCAAGGTTTAAGTATAGGGGGTTGATGAATCTGTGATTCATCACTCTAAAAGTTGAAAATGGAGCTTTGTTCCCGAGTAATTAGAGGCATATTTCTATTTATATTGCATAATTAGCATTCATGCATGCAAGCATAATATCTGCATTTTAGCATTCATATTTGCATAAAATAAGAAGCCAATTTCACTTGTAAATATTCATCTGTATATTAGATAAAATACCCTATTTGTATATATTTTATACTAACTCCAAATCCAATAAAATCAACTCCATAGTGTATATATTACTAACACTAATAAAGAAAAAAATATCAAAAAATATTAACTTGTAAAATCGACCAATAAAACCCCAATCCAAGTTTGAAACCATGAACCTTAAAATGTACATATCTCTCTCATACAGTGTCCGATTGAGGTCTATTCACTTTTAAAGTAATATACTTTCAAAGACCTTCGAAACAAGACCAATTTCATTAAAATCGGAGCTCGTATGCAAAACTTGGGTTTTGGGCCCCTTTTGTATGTTGTACAAAATGACCGTTTTACCCATGTATTTTATCCTTTTATTTTCTTCATTATTAAAAATAAAAAAAAAGATTGTAAATAACCTTCTTCATATTTTCTCTCTTTTTATTTTGATTTTTCTCTCTTAAAAATGAAAAAAATACAAAAGATAAAATGCGGTATTTTATATCTATAAGGTACCACCCAAAAATACATTTTTGTACAGATGATTTCCTTTGATTTTCGGCCCTTCACGAAAGTTGTAGATCTCGTCGAGACAAGCAACTTTTGTGTTGACCACTTTTTGATTTAATCCCTTTTGTTATTTCTTTTTAATTTTCTTTACATTTAATTTTTGAATTTTTCCAAGAGCGACATGTGGCAGCTCTTGGAGCCGCCACATGTCTCTCCATTTTTTCTATTATTTTATTGATTTCAGATTTATTTTATTATTTTCGGATTTATTATTTATTATTATTTTATTATTGATATTTTAATTATTTTTAGCAACCTATTATATTATATTATTTTATTTATTTTATCTCTTTTTACCTCTTCTCCCTGACTTGTCTTCCACTCCAAGGCAATAACTCCCCATTTTCTCCACTCTCTCCACCACTCCATTCTCTCCAACTTCCCTCTCCTCTTCCTTTATAATCCCATCCCCTCCTCCATTCATCTTCATCCGCCATTTCTTCATTTGAGAGGGAGAGACCACCAGCCCCCGGATGTTGTCGGTGACAGCTTCAGCATCTTCCGGTCGAGCAACGACGGTTTTCAAGGCGAGATCCACGAAGACTCCTCCTCGTGTCGTTGTGCATCACTTCAGATCACAACTGAGCTTCTTCGATTTTTCGTCGGATCGAATCGAGGCAACGACAACAGGAAGCCGCACTCCGTGGCTCCATCTTCGGCGAATCACAGGTAAGTAATTTCTCAATTTTACTTTGTCAATTTTTTATCTAACATTATTTATCTTGTTGTTCACCATATAACATCACAAACAAATTAATCTCATCAACCATACCATCTTCCATAATCACCATCAACCACCACAAATTATCATCATATATCGTCACCACATTCACAACAAAAACCACCATCATTACCATCATTCATCATCCATCCCTATCCATTTCTCTTTTCATTCCTATTTAAAAAAATACAAAAAAATACAAATAAAAAAATTAAAAAAATCAAGCACAGCAGGTTGCTGCCCCCTGGCCTTCATGGCCACGTCCTCCGGCAGCCCTCTACACGGCAGTGCCTCGCCGTCCATCGCGCCACCAACGCTCCTGGACTCCCAGTCCCCTGGCAGCTCCTCCACGGCCACGCCCCAGCCTACAGTGACGCCCCTCCAGGCCCCATCCGCGCTGTTCCACCAAGCAGCCACCACCGTCAACCTCCAGTGGCCGCCCGCGAGCCCGCCATCGCCTCGCGGCGGCGCTCCATCTCCTCCACCTCGCGAGGGCGCCTCCACGCCAGCAGCGGCTGGCGCTGCCCCACCTCGCCGTCCAGCCCGACGCAGCCATCACCGCGGCTAGCCCCTGGACACCATCCTCCACGCGCCGCCGTAACGCCCCGCGTGCGCCTCCGCGCCCCGGCCCTCCTTCCAGCCACGCGCAGCCGCGCGGCCGCCCAGGCTGGGCGCGTGCCCCCTCCGCCACTGACGCCAGCGCCCACCTTGTGCGTGCCGCCCCTCCGCTCGACCGCGCCGCCCGACCGCTGAAGCGCGCGGCCGAGAGAGCCGCCCCGCGCGCCCCTTGCCACGTGCGCCCGCCGCCCGCGCGGCCCTCTCGCGGCCGTGCGCACCCCAAGCGCTCGCCCCGCCGCCAACGCTCCCTTGTGCCCTAGTCGTGCCCTGCGTGGGAGAGAAGAAAAAGGTCATTGCATTTATTTATTTATTTTGTAAAAATTACATCAGTTTCCCTATAAGTTTATTTATTTAATTACAAAACAGTCCCTTTCCACATGTTCAGTTCATTCATTTTGATTCTGTAATTGCACGAATACCCCTACATTGTCATCTTAATTTGGAAAGTTATTTTGCATCATTTTATTAAACAAAAAATATCATATTATAGAGCGTTTAATTCTTTATCTTTGGAGTATTTATTTATATTTTTGTGAGCATTGGATATTTGATTAAAATTCAGAGATTGAAATTGACTGATATTTTACCCATTTACGCTCTGAAATTCGCACAGGTTTATTTATTGCTCCAAAAATTATAAAAAAATTGTGAATGATGTATCTAAGTGTGCTTTAATTACTGTCCAAATTTCGTCCAATTCAGAGTTGTCTTGTGCATAAAATAAATTATATAGTGATTTCTGTAATCGATTTTTAATTAATTCCACGAATAATATTTTTGAGAAATTCTAACTCTCCTATATTCCGTATTGAAATATCTATTGGAGATAAATCAATCTTTGGATAATTTAACTTCGTGGATTTATTAGAAATTAAACACTCATAGTCTCTCTGTTTTCAGTAAAAAATTCATAAAAAAATCATAAAATGTCAGAAAATTCTAAAAATATTAGTTTAGCTTCATTTCATCATATTTAACTTTTAGTAAATTTTTCATATTTTTTGCATATCATTTGCACGAAAAATTGCATAAAAACCCCAAAAAAGTTTGCATTTTTCATTTGTGCATTTTAAATCCAAAAATTCCAAAAAAATCCATTTTGCATTAATCATTGAATTAGGTTTATAGAAAAAATACGATTTGGTCATTTTGGATTAATTTCACATTAAAATTAAATTTGGCTAAGTTGTTGATTTTCTTAATAACCTAGTTCATTCATATTCTGCATTTGACATTATATCGCATAAAAAATTAAAAAAACAACACTTGGAAAACCGCAATCTAATCATTCTAACCTGATCCCGAGTTGTTCCTTTGCCTCCTTGAGTCGACCCTGGGGCTTGCCCAGGCTAAATAAACATAAAACCGCGCTTAATTTCATTAGACGATTAATCGAGTTGTGCGGTAATTTTTGATTGACGCGGATCTATCCGACTGCAACGCACTAGTCAATTATACGACATTAAAAGGGTAGGTCAACCGCGGTTCGTCAACCACCACCACCACCTTTGCACCCACCAGTCCCACCTTTACCGAAATTTTATACCCATCGTCCGAATCCTGCTCATGGAGGCCCTCATTCATCCACAACGCCCCAGGTATGTCCAGGTGATATTAGAAACGATGGGACTGACAATGCACAAGTGCAGGACAATGACATACAGGTGGACATTGCTGATGACTTGGATGTACCTATTGCCTTGAGGAAGCCCAAGCGGACGTGTGCGTCTTATCCACTTGCTTCACAGGTTTCATTTCATCACCGCACTGCTGATTTCCAGAGATTTGCTATTGCATTATCTATCGTGGAGATACCACAGAATTATCAGGATGTCTTCAAAGACAGTGGTTGGCTATTAGCCATGGAAGAGGAAATGGTTGCCCTGTGATCTCGTGTTACATGGAGCTTGGTTGCGGCTCCCCCAGGAGCTTCTATGGTAAGTTGTAAATGGGTCTTTACTGTCAAATATAATGTAGATGGCAGCATTGATCGCTACAAAGCAAGATTAGTGACCCGTGAATTCACTCAAACCTATGGTGTGGATTATATGGACACTTTTTCTCCGATGGCACGTCATGCTACTCTACGTGTTCCTCTATCAGTCGCTATGGTACATGATTGGCCCTTGTTCCAGCTTGATGTTAAAAATACCTTTTTATATGGAGATCTGCAGGAAGAAGTCTACATGCAGCAGCCTTCGAGGTTTGCTGTTGAGGGGGAGTGTCATATGGTGTGTAGACTTCACAAGGCAATATATGGTCTTAAACAAAGTCCGCGAGCATGGTTTCAGAAGCTTTCAGATCTCATCCAGAAGCAAGGGTTCATAAGATCAAATGATGACCATTCTTTGTTTGTCCAGAAGACTCCCAGAGGTATTGTGGTTATTATGGTATATGTTGATGATATACTTGTTACAAGAGATGACATGCAGGGGATAAAAATGGCAAAAGCATTTTTAGGCCATCAGTTTGTGACTAAGGATCTTGGTACTCTACGATACTTTCTGGGATTGGAGTTTGCGAGGAATGCGCATGATCTTGTGACGACCCAAAGGAAATATATTACAGATATGCTTGTTGAGACAGGTATGATCGGGTGTCGACCCTCCATTACTCATATGGATCCTAATATGAAGTTATATGGAGATGATACAAAGGAAGTAAACAAAAGAAGATATAGAAAAATGGTGGGAAAACTTCTCTATATTACTATCACCAGACCTGACATTGCTTTTGTAGTTAGTCGGGTGAGTCAACTCATGGAACAGCCCAGACAGGTACACATGGATGCTGTATATATGATACTAAGATATCTAAAGTCGTCTCCAGGTGCAGGATTGTTGTTCAGGAAAGAAACAAATCTCTCTATCTCTGCATGTGCTGATGTGGATTATGCAGGATGTCCTAGAGACCGGAAATCTACCTCAGGGTTTGTAGTGTTTGTTGGCAATTCCTTAGTTTCTTGGAAAAGCAAGAATCAGACAGTGGTGGCTAGATCTAGGGCGGAATCTGAGTACAGAGCCATGGCACAGGCAAGTACGGAGATGATGTGGGTTCGAGCCGTACTAGCATATCTACATATAGATGTATCATTACCCATGCAGTTACAATGTAACAATCAAGCAGCATTATTCATTTTTAATAATCCTGCATTTCATGAAAGGACGAAGCATATTGAGGTAGATTGCCACTATACCAGGGATATGATTCAAAAGGGTTTGATTTCTACTTCCCATGTCAGTTCAGGAGAGCAGACTGCAGATATCTTTACTAAGCCGTTGCTCAGAGGGGCGTTTCAGAAATGTTCTTCCAAGCTGAGCATGATTGGCATCCATGCTCCATCTTAAGGGGGAGTGTAGAGATATTTCTAGTATTTGTGTACTCATGTGTCATGTTTACTTTTATTGTTCCATTTTATGTAATTTACCTAAGACTTCCTCTATATAAGAGAGCCTAGGGTTCCCTGTAATAAGCAAGTTCTCATTTTCCTCTAACAACTTCCAGATTTCGAAAAGCCATTCGAAGTCTACACCGATACGTCTGACTACGCACTTTGAGGTGTATTGGTGCAAGATGGAGACCTTGTGGCGTATGAGAGCCGTAAGCAGAATCCAATAAAGAGGAGATATTCTGTACATAAGAAGAAAATGACAGTAGTGGTCCATTGTCTGAGGACATAGCGCCACTATCTCCTCGGATTGAAGTTCGTAGTGCAGACGGATAACGTGACAACAAGCTGCTTTGCCACACAGAAGAAGTTGTCTCCCAAGCATGCATGATGGCAAGACTTTCTTGATGAATTCGACTTTGAACTTCGTTACAGGCCTGCGCGAACCAACCAGTTAGCAGACGCTCTCTCGATGAAAAGCGAACTAGATGAGCCGAAGGTCGCGGTGATTGTGTCAGACACCCGTGTATTTGGAGACATTTTCGAGCACATCAGTGAGCAGACATAGGTGGATCTGGTTACTTCACGCCGAGTACAGCGCGTGAATGATGGAGAAGTTCAGAGATTCTGGGTAGAGGAAGGCATCCTCTACGAGAAGGGTAGAAGGCCTTATGTTCCCTCGAGCACTGACTTGAGGAAGATGCTGTTGAAAAAGCACACAATGCACAGTGGGTTGATCATCTAGGGGTAGAGCTCGCGCTGACACTCCTCTCCCCAAGCTATATATAGCTGAAGATGGAGGAAGACGTTGAAGTCTATGTGTGTACATGTCTTGTATATCAACAAGACAAGACTGGGAGAAAGAAGATTGTAGGAATGTTGGAGCTCATGTCCATTCCTTCACGTCCGTGGAAGAACGTCTCCATGGACTTCATCATTAGATTCCTGATGGTGGACAAGAATAATACGGCGATGGTAGTAGTTGATCGCTTCTCCAAATACGCGATCTTCGTACCAGCACCCCATGAGTACACAGTAAAGACCACAACAAATCTTTTCTTTCAGAACATGGTGAAGCACTAGGGCATACCATTGGACATCGTGAGTGACTGTGATGCTCGATTCACAGGTAGGTTATGGATGACCTTGTTTGATATGTTGGGATCCGATCTCAAGTTCTCCACCAATAATCATCTGCAGACGGATGGACAGACGAAGCGGATCAATGCCTTGCTGGAAGAGTACATGAGGAACTATGTGACGGCCAATCAGCATAATTGGGAGAGCTAACTAGACATTGTCCAATACTGCTACAATCTGCGACAGACCTCCACCACAGTCCAAAGTTCATTCGAGATTATGATGGACAGGCAACTTGTGACACCTAAGCAAAATAGCCAAAGACGATGTCCTGTTGCACACTGCTTTGCAATAAAGAGGACGAATCGATGGAAGGAAGCGAAGAACGCATTGTCTCACACTCAACACATGGTAAAGAAGGTGGCTGACAAGAGTCGTAAGCCAGTTGAGTTCCAGATTGGGAAAAGGCGATGTTGAAGCTAATGCCTCAGATTTGAAAGAAAATATTGAGAAAGGCAATGCATAAGGGTCACATTCCTCGTTACGATGAAACCTTTGAGATAGTTCGATGAGCAGGATCGCTCGCCTATCAACTAAAGTATCCATTTTCAAAAATAAAGATGTAAACAGTGGAGAAAGTAAAAATTATTGTAAATTACTTGAAGATAGAAAAAAGGGTAGATATCCTTGTCCAAATTGGAAGGTTGTCGTTTTTGGAAGTGTAACCTAGTTAGTAAACACAACCATGAACCTTCGTACTTTAGTAAAAGATCATTTTGTCTACTCAAAGAAAGTCAAATATTAAAAAATCAACCATTTAAATTAAATATATGTAATTTATTCTGTACAGTTATAAAATTCCGTACAAATCCGACATCTATATTCATTTTATCCTTAAAAGATCTAAGATAAACACATGTAATTTATTTGATATTCATGCAGTTATGAGATAATGTAAAAAAATAGAGTTGTTGATGGAGAATCAAAAATAATAGAAAGTCATTGCTATTGAATCTAAAAAATAGAGAGATTCAAGGCTAAATAGAGCAACAAGCAAACCTTGGCAGATGAGAAAAAGATGGTGGGGAGCAACCCATGTGGAAGTCAAGAAGGTAGCAGAGGAGCAGAGAGTTACCTCTATTACATATGTGGCCGCATATGCAGACTACTCGGCCGAGTATACCTATAACCCGTATATTGAGCGAGTATAGCATACTCGGTGCGATAGGGGGGGCCGACTCCGCATATACGACTGCCTGGGCTAACTTTCCGAACACTAGTCAAGTAGTTACTCTTAAATTAATTACCATACCTAAGCTCCACATGTATGATTTATAACGTCCGAACTTCACCAATATGATTTCCTTGCTCCAGAGCTACATTGACGTCACTTGTCACGGCATGACGTGTATATGCAACATTACGTTCATGTAATGTGAATTATTCTCTTTCCTTTCCCCTTTATAAGTTCAAGTGATTTGGCTCCGAAACACGACGTGAGTTAGGGAAGGGGGTCCTCTGTGCATCGATTATACAAAACATCTAAGTTCATGTCTCTACTTATTTTGGCCCAGTGACAATAGCTTGATCGTATATTAATATAATTATGATAATCAATTTAACATGTTATTCAAAAAATCGAGGCATTAAGAGCGTTACAAAGCACTCAAAGCCATTTGCAATTTAATGTGTGCGTATGTATAATACTATTAGTCAACGAATAAATAATCGATATAAAAATAGAGAAGAAAATATTAGCAATAAAATATAATAGGAAAGATCAAATGATTGGAATTATTGTCCTAATTCCTCAGTTATTTTCATGTTCCACCACTCTTCACCCCGTCCTTTCCCTTCTCTTTTTACTATTAACCATAAGATTCAACAAACACAGAGTAGATCGTGGTGTTCCTTCTCCTTATGCGTGAAAACAATGGTCGCACTACTTCAAGTTCCTCCTTAACATATGCCATGGTTCATGGTCTATCTAGATATCCCCACTCCATCTTTTTTTTTATTTTCCTTACATGACAATCCCATGATTATGGCTATCATTGTCAAGATGACATTAAGTATTGCACGAGCAATCTACAAATTATCCTAACCATAATGCAAGTATTTCCTTTGTATAATGAAGATTGTGTGTTTCAAGACTTTAATTTTTAATTTCCATGATAAATGAAATTATTCTATCTTGCTAAGTTACTTCTTACTATTCTCGCTACTTCAAATGATAATATTAGTTTATATTAATTTTCAATATGAGCTTAATCTTGTCTTGCTTCAACGACAAAGGTAATCATAATGTGTTCAATTTTTTGTCAATAATATTTTCTCTTTGATATGTTGATATAATCATATCATATTCATATATTTCTTTCACCACGGAAAAAAAGATTAGGTTGTAAAGATGAGTTAAAATGATGTATTATTATCTATTATTACTTGATTCCTATTTTCATTAATTACATAGATTTTCATCTTCTTGTAGTAATCTATAGTCAACATTAGAATTAAAAGCTTTACAATTATAATATTCTTCATATAAAATTCTTTATATGAAGAACAATACATCAATTAACTTTCAAAGTCAAAAGAATATGAATCTAATTTGAACATTTGAAATTCAAAATAACTCAAATATGAATTCAAGTGAGTAAATTTATTTAAAATTCAATTCAAGTTTGGATTTGAAAATTTCTAAAAATGAATTGAACCCAAGGATTCAAAGGTATTCGAGTTAATTAGTGATCCTACGTGGGATGTCCCGATTGTTGCCAAATGCCTAGTAGGTGACCCTACATCAAGTGGATGGTATCGTCTCCCTTATCGATAGGAGTTAACGATCATCTGACACATGGTGAGTCTTATATACTCCCTCATGCCATTTGAGGGACTCTCCTTTCATGTCCCATTTCTCATAATCAAACCACTCACTGTCCATTACCCTTATCACTATGTTTCTGCATAGTATTAGATTGGAAATCAATCGTATATTTTTAACTTTGATATACGTAATGTCAAATTAAAAATCATTTGTATGTATCTATCTTTCGATATACATAATGTGGTTACATTGGCATAATTCAAAAGATAGTTGGTGGTGCCACGATGCATGGTAAACACAACTTGGATATTTCCTTGTCTTGAACTACAAACTACATAAGAAATCTACTTTGTAGTTGGGCCAATTGGCACCTTAAGGATGACAAGAGGTCGTGCAAGTGTCGACACTAACACTTGTGTTGGGATTGCAAGGCAGAAGAGGATGGAGGTTATACAATAGGTGGATCAAAAGTATTGTGTGATTTTATATTCAATCTTCGTAATAACATTAGGCCACATATAATTATCAATGGTGTTCTTTTAGATTAGAAACGAGAAGGTTACAGAGGTACTTACAAAGTCCAGGACTCAAAAAAAGACATGAAATGACACATTATATTTTCAAAATAGAAATGTTGTGAGGACAAGAGTGCACCATTTCTACCTAACCAAATAGCCCAGATCGTCACCTATGGTTGAAGGATGTTTATTCTAGCTTGATATCTGGCCGTAAACAATGAGTCCCAAAATAGCTCAAGGTTCTGAATGTTAAGCCACCTCCTGTCAATGTTGCTCCATATAGGGATGATCCATGCGCATTGGAAGAAGAGGTGATCCACCGTTTCGATGTTAGTATCACAGAGCGGATATCTATTTGAAATATCCTGGAAGAGTCTTACACAGCGGCCCCTTGTCATGATTCGTCTCCTCCTCAAAAGCCATATGAAGAAACCTATTCTGTCCGGAAGTCGGAGCTCCTAAATGAGGTTACAGTCATGGATTAATGGATCCGTAGAAGGTGGTGGCGGTCTGCAGATGGCACGGTACGCCCTTTTTACAGAGAAAGAGTTGCCCTTCCAAACCCAATGATCTCTACCTGTAGAAGGACTGTCACCAAGTCTTGGCGACTCCGAGAGAAGAAAGTCGAGAAGTCGTTGATCAAAAAATTCAGCCAAGAAGTAAGGCATCCATTGCCGTCAACCCAGCAATCTGAAACAAGAGCATCCCCATTGACAGACAAAGCAAAGAGTCTTAGAAATCTAGAGGGGATAGAGTCATCACCCGTCTAGTTGTCTTTCCAGAACAAAAACATGCTTCCATTACAAAGTACAGGTCAAAACAGTTCATAGAAACTGGGAAGAACCGAAGTGATTCCTTTCCAGAATGTCGAAGGGTGGGGTTGCGGATGCTAGAGTGCGCTGTGAGGATCCCCAATACTATGGATCCTACGAATTAGCATGCAACAGATGTCATCATCTCTACCCAACAATCTGCTGACCCATGTAAGCAGGAGTGCCTTATTCATGCCCTCGATGTTCTTGATTCCCAAACCACCATCCATTAAGGGCAGGCCGCAGGGTAACAGTCGTCCAGTCGACCAAATGCATCCTGACACCATCTTCCCCCGATTTTCCCCAACGAAACCTACGCATGATCTTTTCTAGCATGTTTCTGATACCAACCGACAAAAGGCGTGAGGACATAAAGAAAATTGAAATTACAGAGAGCATCTCCTTAACAAGCATCAGTCGACCGCCTCTGGATAATATCGTCGCTTTCCAACCAGACAGTTTAGTTTCCACCTTCTCGATAATCGGTAGCCATTCCGAGATCTTGATTCTACCATAAGGGAAATCGCAAGGTACTGTATTGGGAGGGCTCCACAGGTTGTGTGTAGCTCCTTTGCACACTCTCTAGCGGTATTCTCCGAAAGCCCAAAAGGAATTGTCAAAGATTTCCCGTGGTTGAGGATCAGCTCCGACATCTCACTATAGATTTACAGAGTTGTGGTCACATCCTTTGCCTCCTCCTTGTCGTCCCCTATAAAAAGATAGTGTCATCCGTGTACTGCAGAAGAAGGATATAAATATCACCATTGGAGTAGCCCGAAGTGATGCCGTTGAGGGCGACTTGATTCACCATACAAGAGAGGACGTCGGCAGCAATGACAAACAGCATAAGTGTGCAAGGGGGCACCCTGGTCTAACCCCCGTTGTGGTTGAAAAAAACAACCCTCTGGACAACCATTGACGAGCAAAGGAAACACCAGTCCACATTATCGTAAGTCTTTGAGAAGTCCACTTTCCGAAGTACACCGTTCATACGTCTGCGCTTCCCGTCAATATCAATGGTATTATAAATAGGGTTATCCTATAAATTAGACCATAATATTTTTTGTTGGAGTATTTTAATCAATTTGAATTGGAGCACTTTGGCTATAGCCCATTATTCGTAGTTCTTCATGAGCCATGTTTTAATTGACAACTCTTGTTGTTGCCAATTGCTCTTAGTTTTTCACAGGCCAAGGTTTAATTGACAACTCTTGTTGCAACAACAAATGATCATATTGTTTTCAATGTAATTGTATTTTTGTGATTCCAACATTTAGCATGGGTTAATTTCCTTGTGCTAAAAAGATCTGCGCAAAGATCATATAATACACATTTACCCCTATATATAGTTTCGAAAAATCAATGCCAATTTCATTACTATGATAAGCGAACTAGTAATCAAACCATAAATTCAGTTAAGTGATAACCGAACCGCTCCACGTGACTCCTAAATTTAGATTTATTTTCAATTATTTATGCACGGTCCTAACTGTAATTAAGATATAAAATACCTTAAGCTTCCATAATCTTAAGTAACCTAAAAATAACAAAGCAATCGATAGTAAAGAGAGGAGGAGGACGAGGAGGAGACACATTTGATGATTTTTGGCCGCGTTAGAACGGTGCCTTTCAACTTCGTGACACAGTTCCCCCGAACAATATCGATTCAGAGCACCGGATTCCGCGAAAGCAGCCCATCTTGTGAACCAAAATTCCAGAGAACGACCATTGTCCACCCAAAACGTGCAAAATGGCCGCGACCACACTTGTTAATCCCATCTGAAAAGGTTCGATAGCAGCCAATCTAACAATATTCCTTCTCCAATCAGCAACTTCCCCATGACATCTGTCCACTGCAGCTACGCCCGGACATTTGACACCCAACTGACTCGATTCTCTCCTCAAAAATCTGAACTGTATACTAAACCACCAGCCCCCACCATTTTCAGTACAAAATCCCTCACAAACGCGATTTTTTACGGCAAATCTAGTAGATTTATCATAGAAAGAGAGAATACCTGCAGTTTGCAGCTATTGCCGCAAGCCCAGCGGTGCTGAACCCCTCGCAGGAGACCAGCACCAGCGACCGGAAGTTCCGGAAAGACGTGGCGATCACCTCCAGGCACTCGTCCGTCACCACCATCCTCTTAAACCTGAGGGCCTCCAGCATCGGGCACTCCTCCGCGAGCGCCGCCACCCACTCGCCCGCATCGCCGCCCCAGTCGCCCGGCACGAGGTTAAAGTCAGCGAAGTGCGGCTTCCCCTTCAGCCACACCTCCCTGGCTGCCGGGAACCTCGCCACCGCCGCTCTAGGCGTCACTGCATAGCAGTTCCCCACGGACACCCGTGTTCTCGACCTCCCCTCGATCCTGTGCCACGCCCTGCACACCGCGGAGATCGCGCTCCTGTCAGCGTCCACCACCAGGAACGAGAACACGTGCTCCCACACCTCGTCCGGGAACGCCGTCGCGTCATCCAAGCGCACCGTCGGTCCCCCCACTGCCATCGCCGCCATCAGATCCGCCGTAACCATAGACATGGTCCAGCCATTTCCGTCCAGCAGTGGAGCTCGAGCGCTCTCGCTCTCCTCCGGAGGATAAGTAGAGCGAGAGAGCTCCTTTCCGCTCCTTTTTAGGGCCTTTCTTTCCCATCAATCTCCGACCCGCGGGTAAAGGACACCCCTTGTCGGACGTGACCGATGAACGGTCAGGATTGTGCCTTGCCCATCGGACCATGGATGGAGAGGGTCGATCTGGGCCGTACGTGATATGGGCCCGTGGAAGATGTGGGGTCGGGATGGCGTGATTGATGGGGACGGGGAAAGGACCGGGGCGGAAGACGGTGGGGAAGCGTACGGTGAGGATTAAAACGGGTTCTGATTGATCTAATAATGTGCGGGGCCCACCTGCGTGTTTTAACTTGCAACAATCGAGGCGGGTGCGTGCAATGACGAGAACGGGCTCTGGAGTAGAGTGGAATGGTTGAAGGGGGCGAGGACTAGAGGGGTCAAATGTAAAGATCGTACGGCAAAGGTTAGGAAGCACAGCCTCGATGTGCGTGCGGCTGGGGAAATTATCCAAAATAATCTTAGAATGGATAGAGGAGGTTGGAGGTTCATACTTTTATGGTGAGTGTATGTTTTTATCGTTAATGTGACAGGACAAATCATCTGTCGCTCGCAACAAATCGTTTGTCGTTTGTTACACACGAAGTGGCAACGGTTTGCCGATATATGTCCGTTTTGAGAATTACTTTCAAGTCATACATAATATTTTACAAATGTATTACCCCGTGAGGGATTAATAAGCTGATGAAGTTGCTCCCTAATTTATAAGTATATTTTTATGTTAAAGTTAATTTTCAAACCCGATAACATGTGAAATGGTATAAACGTGGACAATAATTGAAAATCGACTAAAAAGTTGTCAAACTCTATTTATTATATGGTCGGTAAGTTCGGTTCGATAGAATCACACAATTGGTCTAAATCAATCGAAACGGTGATAACTTCATCATGATGTCAGTTTTTATACATAATGAAAAAAACATATTGTTTATTCTTTAAAGTTAATTTACCTGCATCAAATTTAATAATCGAAGTTATGAAATTTATATATATGCAAAAATGGTTTCATAGTTTCATATGGAAAAGTAAGAACATGTGACAAATTGTAAACTAATGTAGACTCAGATGTACACAATGAAAAATATGTAATGTACATAAAGTTTTTGCTTTGTTCTTCAAATGCTTGAATCGTATATGTAATGCGTCCTTAGATATCAATATCATTAATCATTAACTTCAACCAATATTTCGTACCTATAGCATGCATTATGTGCGGATTTTCTTGCATGTTGCAATTCACAATTACATTACTCTAGTTAGAGATATACGCTCTTGTAAATATATACGAAATGATTTATTGATCCATATAGTGAACCTTTCATCTAAGAAAATGATAATGTTTTGATGAGCAGCCAAGCGACTCGGGTTAAGTATGAAAATAATCAAATGTCGTTGTGACCCAAATCACTCGACGCGATCAACGAGAAAAATAACCACTAAAGAAGATCAAGCAGTCAAATGTAAGCGGTCTGCTATTTTATTTACCTGGTATAGCGACCAGGATCAAACACAAGGGACATGATTTAAAAACTAGGAATTTTTACACCCATAACCCCGAGTAATTTGGCAATAACATATATAACACTACATAATCGTGAATTACATGAGAAACCCTCGATAGTCACTCCGTCTCACACTCATAACCCTCCGTTAGTTTAATATATTAAAGCGACCATATGAGTGAATTAATCTAACCAATCTTCGATCTAACGGCTAGGATTAGCTGAAGTTAAAAAACGAAAGAAAAAAGAAATAGTCGTGCTTGTAAGGAGGATCCCGAAGGTCTGGCAGCTTCATGTTGCAAATTGCTCGGCATCGGGGGGAGGGGATGAGCTTGGTGTGGGGGAAGCTCATACGGGGAGTGTGGGGTGGGGGAGGATTGGGTTGCAGGTGGGTGCTTGGCGTGCGGAGGCAGGGGATGAGCATGGCGGGAAGGCCGGTGCATGGGGGGAGCTCGACGTGGATGGGCTTCGGGACAGGGGAAGGTCGGTGCGAGGGGGGAAGCTCGACGCAGGTGGGCTCCGGGACAGGGGAAGGTCGGTGCAGGGGGGCTTGGTGACAGGGGAAGCTCGGCCTACGGGGGCTCCGGGACAGGGGAAGCTCGGCGTGGGGGGGGGGGCTCGGGACAGGGGAAGCAAAGGTCGGGACTGGGAATGGCGGGCTTCGAGGCAGGACAGGGAGAAGACGGCGATATCGGTTGGGGAGGTGCTCGGCGGTGGGGATGGATTGGGGTCTCGTAAAGGACTTGCTCAGGGGGGATGCTTTGATGCATGGCCTAGAGGGGAGGTGGTGTTGGTCGGCATGGATAGAGGAGAAGGATGGCATATTTTGTAAATAAGAATGGATATTAAGGATAGTTTTGTATTTTTTTAACGGAAACCATCAAAAATACATGCCATCCCAAACGGAACATGACACAGGGTTATCTCATGTAAGAGTTAAGCATTACTCAGGGTTTCTCATGTAATTCGTGATTATACAGGGTTATGAATGTTATTGCGAAATTACTCAGGGTTATGGGTGTAAAAATCCCTAAAAACTAAGTAGTCAAATCTCTAAAAGGAAATCATTTTTAGTGGCTTTTTATTTTTCAAATTATTAATTTTCAATATAAGTTAAATAAGCACCAAGAGTAAAATACACACACCCCACTCTTTTAGAAAATAATAGTTAAAAATGCTTGGAAAATTATAAAGAAAATATTTTTTGGATTTATAGGTCTTTGAAAAATATTTTTGTAATTTTTGTGGATTTTTCAGATGTTTTAGAATTCTCTAAAAATTAAATAGTGGTAAAAATTCAAAATAGTGCACAACCAGGAATAATTTACAAATAAAAAATACTTAAAGTGTCCAAAATTCTTGGATGATAAGTTTATGATAAAGTAGAAGTAAAAGGCTACAAAAAGAAGCTGAAACACAATTTTTTGATTTTTTTTTAAATTTTATACCATTTTTATAAGTTTTGGGCAGTTTTGTAATTTTTAGGTTTCGTAGGAAATTTTTAAGGATAAATAATAATGGACATCAAACACCATAAAAGACAACTGTAAGAATTTTTATGGAATTTTTAGAACATTTTTTAAATTTTTATAATTTTCTATAAAACAAATACGATACTTTTTAAATGTTTTTTATTTTTTAATAACAGAAAATACAAGTAAATCAACTCATGAAAATTGTTATAAAAACGACATACTAACATGAGCTATCTATAATTTTTAGGTAATTTTTAGAGTTAATTTAATATTTATTACGACCAATAAAAGATAAAGAATTAAACACGATTTACAAAGACCCAAACACAATTATTTTAACTTTAGGACCAATTAGATAACATACTAATAAAATACAGGGCCAATCGTGCAAATAGTCCACTCAAAACACGTGCAACACGTGATGCATAATTACAAGGGTATAAGTGCAATTATGAAAACTTAACATGCATTGAGTAACCACCATAAAGTTGAAGGCACAATTTGCAAATATCCCAACAAAAACATGTGGGGACACACGTGACTCCAACTCAATTGGATTGAAATGCAAATACGAAAATTATAGGGTCCAAATTATAAATGTCTTTAACTACACGTTTTATTTATTGGACTAAAGCAAAATGAAGAAAGCAACGAGGTAAAAGTGAAATGTACCCTGCAAGGACACGTGGCGCACATGGGGCAGCTCCCTGACGTAGGGTCTGATGACCGTTAGTGACGCAGATCTGAAGGCTCAGCATTTCTCGATGACGTGTGGTTGGATCTGTGGGGTCTGGCCTGATCTAACAGCTCGAAAAGTTGCACTATCGATCGACTTTTATTTGATCTGGTAAGGGGATGCTCATCCGACGACAGGAAGAAGGTCTGCAAGAATAGCTCATTGGGCTGGAGATCAGGTGCTTCACCTGGAGATGCCCCATCGATGCAGCTGGGGTTCCAAATAGGTCCGCCCGCACGCACGTACACCTGCAAAGGGTATAGCAACTCGTGGGCGTGGCTCTGGTCGGGTTATTGCCAAGTGATCCAAGGAGAAGCGACTGGGAGCGGGGCTTGGGCTTCCGGCGAAGGTGAGGGAAGGAAACCCGACCTTAATATCACCATGATGGGTGAATCTAAGGGGGAAAGATTGCTTAAGAAATATGAAGGCAAGTCGCAAGGTCAATCTGTGTGGATGAAGGTGGGTATCAGAGCTTCGACTAGTTAGTCAGAGCAGAGGAATGGACGATAGCATTCGAAATGGAAAGTGGAATCGAAATGGGAAGGTAAGGGGGATACGAGTGATACCTGAAGAGTCCAATGAACTTAGGAGCTCCATGCGAGGAAAAAGCTGGTGGTTGTGGCCTCGATTGCACAACGGAGGGAGGAAGAGGCTTCTCGCGGCGGAAGTCTTCGACCATGACTTAAGCTACGACCAAATGGCCACCAAACCAAGCTCCGAAGGATGATTCGAGCATATGTTACTATGTTTATGCTAGCTAGGGGCAAGGATGGCGCAGGGCATGAGCAAACGACATGGAGGAGTGGAAAGGAGACTTTATAAATGCCCAAAGGTCCAGAAAGATCGGAAGGTGGAGCAAAACTCTAGGCAAATCCGACAGCGTCTATGGATCCGCGAGGATCACAAATCCTAGGAGCGCAGTTGGGAGGTTGAATCGAGGCAAAAGGAGGTCACGTGCGCTTGGGAAAAATCCGAGAAGAAGCTCCGACGACGCGATGGCAGACCCGACCCGACTAGAAGGAGACGTTGATCGAGGTCAATGTTCCTACGTGGCCCAATCAGAATGCAATCTGTACAGAAAATGAAAGAAAATTAAATATAAAATAGTAAATGATTTAAAAAAGGATTTAAAGTAAAAAAATGTTTATTATTCGATAATCTATTTTTGTATGATTTTAAATTATTTTTACGAAAAACATATATAGGTTATATACAGTATTAAGTGTTATATACATGTATATTGTACCTATGTATTATGTACAAGTATTTTTATTTTATTATTTTTACAAAAAAATATTTTTGTTTATATTTTATTTATTTACAAAATAAATTAAAGAATATAAAAATGATTTTAATTTTTTTTATAAATTAGTTAAGGTTATAAAGTAAATAGGTATTATATATACATAAGTGTCTTTCGTACGAGAAGCTGTTGGATTTTATTTTTCTGATTTTATTTTATTGTTATATTATTATTTGGACTTTATACAAGTGTAATATAAATAATATGGTTTTCGCAAAAAATGTAAAATAAATATAAATAAGTATATTTACAGGTGTATGTAATATGTACAATACATAGTGTACCCTTATCTTTCTCTACTTATTCATCTACGATCAGGTCAAGACTTGACCTTCTCTTGGAGATTGGGTCACTCTGTATTTATTATAAATACATCCTTCTTTTTCTTTTCTCTTCATTATTTTTTTTGCAAAGTAGGTGCTGATTATGAGATATTAACATTGGCATGTAGAATTTTACGTTATTGTATTTACAGGTATTTATAGGTGGTTTTACTAAAAGATAAAACTAAAATAAAAGAATAAAGAATGATAATCGTAGATTCATCATGTTCCATCGTACAAATGGATTTAATGAATTTATATTTCAAAGTCCGAAAGCAGGAATAACATGACTCATTCCATATTTCTTCTTATTTTGAACTTTCGTTTTTTACCACACTTCTTGATGTCCCAACCTTTGGATAGAGGAATGGGTAAAATCAAACCACCATCCCAAAAGATGATGACTTTCGTCCAACCATATTTCCTAAAATGTGGTTACAATTAATTAATACATAATTAAGCATGATCCACATCGTAATAAGTTCTTTTTTTATTAGAGTATATTCATGGTTATGCTAATATTTTCCTGAAAAGATAGTGCAACAGATGAAATTGATATGACCAATATATTATCACAATAAAAATAGACTATTTGTGATGGCAAAATAACCATATAAAGTTACAATGCTTTTCTTTATAACATGCACCTATAAAAAGAGAGTTACAGCAGAAGGTCTACCTCTTGCTTTCTTTACCCTTTCTCATAAGCTCCAACCCCCCTGCATCCACCTGTGGAATCGTTAGTTCTCTCCAGACCTTCACCGAGGCCTCACAAGTAAAGAAAAGATGTTCCGAGTTCTCTAACTGCTCCCACACCTGTCACACATCACATCTTGAAGATCCAAAATCCTCGCCCTCCTAATCTTGTCGAGTAACTTGTCTCTCCTCATGCACCAAAGGAAAATCTTTATCATGTTCGAGATTTTGCTTGCCCAAATAATCTTCACGATCCAGCACAAGTTTATATCTTGTCATTCTCCACAATTTCTCAGTTCACCGCATAAATGTTTGACATAGAATTTAGTACCCGTCCTTTCGTAATGGTCCCTGGTCAGGGAAAATTCGTCTGGGAAAGGAGATGCATCCTTTAAACTAACCAAATCCTTCCTCCTTCTATATATTTGACAGGATCACAGTAAAACATTTTCTCCATTCTCCTGATTGAGCCAACTCCCTTAAGGTGGCCTCCTTCGACGTCAAATATTACGGTAAATATTATTGTGACAAATCTAGCCAAATCTTAACTAATCAAATATATATGATGTTATTTCCTTTTATAACAACTATTATCTATATATTATATATGCAAATAACGTGTAATTTGTACAAGGACATAGCTCATAAAATGATAATAAATATATGTAAAGTTAGTATATCATAATATAAATAACCATTGTATTTATTTATTTATTTGCAGGTCACTAATTAAATTAAACTTTTGAATTGTTATCTTTGATACAATGTTTAGTCCACCGCTTCGATATTTTGTCTATAATCTATGGGGTTTCAACCAATCGGATTTTATTGTAGAATGCATCATTATTTTGTGAAGTTTTTGTGATTTTTATGCATATTCATAATATGCCAAAAAATTTCCACGTTTTCTGCCAGCGATTTTTCGTCTAGATGCGGCCATAAGACTGTGGTAAATTTTGTAGGGTTTGCACTTCCTTTGTAGAGGTATCAAGCTGATGCGTCACACTATGAAAAATTGGGAACGTGTGATTGAAAGAAGGTTGAGGAAAATTTCCAATGTAAAAGAAAACCAATTCGGGTTCATGCCAGGTCGCTCAACGAATGAAGCCATCCATTTGCTGAGGAAAACAATGGAGATTTATAGAGCTAAAAGGAAGAACCTCCACATGATCTTTATCGATTTGGAGAAGACTTATGATTCTGTCCCACGAGAGATATTGTGGAGAGTGTTAGAGAAGAGACAAATACCTGTCCTATACACTAACCTCATAAAGGACATGTATGATATTGCTTTATTTTGTGTAAGGACCCCGTATGGGAAGACTGGATATTTTGACATCAACATTGGTTTACGTCAAGGTTCTGCTTTGAGTCCATTTCTTTTTACTTTGATTATGGACAAGTTGACCAGTCACATTCAGGATGAGTTACATTGGTGTATGTTATTTGCTGATGATATTGTGTTCATTGACGAGACTAGAGATTGAGTAAATGAGAAGCTTGAGGTCTGGAGACATGAGTTGGAGACTAAAGGATTTTGTATAAGTAGGGCTAAGACAGAATATATGGAGTGCACCTTTAATGAAGCAATGGTGAAAGAATCGAGGTGAAGATTGGTGACGATAACATCCAGAAGAGAGATTCCTTTAGATATCTGGGATCTATTCTACAACATGATGGGGAAATTGATTGAGATGTTACTAATAAAATAAATACAGGCTGCTAAAGTGGAGAGGAGCCTCTGCTGTTCTTTCTGATAATAAAATTCCTTTAAAGATTAAAGAAAAGTTTTACAAAGCAGTCGTGAGACCTGCTATACTTTATGGATCTGAATGTTGCCCTGTGAACCATAAACATGTGCAGAGAATGAATGTAGTAGAAATGAAAATGCTAAGGTGGATGTGTGGACACACGCGTAAAGATCGGATTCGGAATGATGATATCAGAAAGAAAGTTGACGTAGCTTCGATCGAGGATAAGATGCAAGAAAATCGCTTAAGATGATTTGGACTTTTGTAAAGAAGATCAACTGATGCACCAGTTAGGAGATGCGAGTGTTGGGATGTTGAGCCGGCTAAGAGAGGGCGAGGACGGCCTAAGAAGTGTTGGAAAGAGACCATACAAAGAGATCTTAGTTTTGTGGATATAAGCCCGGGATTGGCCCAAGATAGATCTAAATGGAGGCGAAGAAATCATGTAGCTGACCCTACTTAATTGTGAGATAAGGCTTTGTTGTTGTTGCACTTCCTTTTTAAATGTGGCATGGTGGTATCTACAAAGTAAAGAAAATCAATTAATAACACGTAAAAGAATAGATACACGTATTGTAAATTAGCAAATGACTATGTAAGTTAAATATCTAATGATGTAAAACGCGTACTAAATTATGTAAAATAAAACTATCATTACGTTGGATAGTGGTGCAACACGTAGGTGAAGATGGTTGTGTAAAGCGCATACATCTCTCGTAATCTCACATGGGGGTGCATTGAGTGCTCTTGCCTACCACAAAACAGTTCCGAAAACAGTTCGTCTTTGTCTAATGCACTACAGCCGCTCGATCATACTCGAGCATGATCGAGCGGCTGTAGTACATTAAAGAACTACAGCACTGCAGCAGAGGATCCGCACTTTGGGAAATGCTCTTTGGTGTGAGATGACCTTCACACCAATAGTGCAATGCATATATCATATATGAATGGAGAACTTCTGACCTCTCCTTTTTCTCATAGGCGCGAAGAGACTAAGGTGTCGTTCGGTACACGGGGTAAACTCTCCTACCCCCCTTACCCCACTATTTCTCACTCATACATGGGCCCCACTTTTTATCTCTTTAAAAAAATAAATAAATCAATTCTCCATCATCAATTCCATCAAAAAATAATATACCATACCATCATATCATATAAAAATTATAAACTACTCCATTTCTACTCACTTTTTCAAACTTCAATACAATCGCATCACAATAACTATTTACTTTTTCTAACTTCAATACAATCATATCACAATAAACTCACTCCTAACCCACCCCCAGTTTAATCCTCTATACAAACACGAAAACCAAAAAATGGATTACATGCTACTAGTTTAACCCACCTACCACATACCAAACACACCATAAGGGGCCGTTCGGGACGCGGTTTAAACCGCACATTCGCAGGTAACCCGTGACCCCTATGCGTGTAAGCCGCGGGTTTTGTTGTCAAAACCCCGCCCTCCCCCGCCCCTCCCACCCGTGACCTATCACGGAGCCCTAGGCGAGACGTCGTGTCTGTCAACTCCGCGCGAGTTCCAAGCCTCCCCTTCCCTTCCCATTTCTCCCATCTCCTCTGCGATGGTGTCCTCGTCTGAATCCCGTTGTTCGCACGTCTCCGAGTTGAGGAGGAAGCGCCGACGATCGGAGCTTGACTGGAGGTACCAGGTTGTTCTTGGACTCCATCTTCTCTTGCTCGAGTTGGACGATCAGCTTCGTGGGGCTCCTTCCTCGTCTGGAGCTTTCGACTTCGTTCCGAGGTACTGTCACCCCCTCTTGCCGACGCTATCCGGTTTCGATTCTTGTTTTCAACATTATCTATGGCCATGGGGGGTGGGGGTTATCGCTGTGGGCTCTTTGCTCTACCGACGGTGGGGTTTATGGCTTGTTGGCTATTCCGGCGGTGGGGTTTATCCCCGTGGCCTTGCTGGGATGATGTTGCAACCCGACATCGGCTGTGGAGTGATTTTGGGGGATCCGATATCCAAATATTATTACCTGTTTGAGGAATTGGGGGTGGTCCTGCTGGGTATGCTTCGAAATGAGTTGTTGTTGTTGTTGTTCCTTGGTATGCCCGCATATCGATTGGCGTCTATGGGAGGATTATAATAATATCGTTTCCTGCTTAAATTTTTTATGCTTAGAACATTTTAATTTGTATAATGCCTGGAACTGGCAGACATTTCCGTAGTTACTGTTTGATTTCAGTATTTGTAGAATTGTATGCCACTTTGCTTGATGGTTATCCTTCTTTTTAGTACTTGCTTACTTGATGCTATGTTATATGCTCCTATACCTTTTCATAATTACAGCTTAATTGGGTACTTGACATTTATACATGTTTACGTAGATGGATGACCAGCTATACAATCCGTTCGAGGAGGTTCTCACGGAGGCAGCAGAATTATCATACGCTTTGGCCTTTTACATTTTCTTCGTGACATCACAAGATGGTGGGCCTTCTAGAGTGCCGGTTCCCCTTAATACAAGGCCTTGGACAGGACGTGCGTGGATCGAGGATATGATGTCGGGCCATGTCAAGCGGTCCTACAGATGCTTTCGAATGGAGCCTGCAACATTAATGAAGTTCGTACAGCTGCTTGAGCAGCGAGCAAGCCTAACCAGCACGCGCAACATGGATACAGTCGAACAAGTTTGTATATTCTTGTTCGCATTTGGACATGCGCAGCCGAACCGAGTGCTACAAGAATGGTTCCAACACTCTGGGTCCACAATTTCATGGCATATTCATAGAGTACTTAAGAGGATTCTGCAGTTGGAGGATCTCCTCATTCGTCTTCCGACGACAGACACTCCTCGCCGTATAGCGTCTGATCCTCGTTTTGCGCCTTACTTCCAGGTATACTCGTTGTGCCTCAAATTGTATCAATCAGTGACCTTTATATGTGTCTCTCTAATATATACTCATGCTCTACAGGGAGTCATCGGTGCTATCGATGGGACTCACATTAAGGCAACGGTTTCATCAGGTATCGAGGCTGCCTACCGTAACAGGAAGCAGGTCATCTCGCAGAATGTAATGGCAGCGGCATCTTTTGACTACCTATTCACATACATCCTTGCTGGTTGGGAGGGATCCGCCTCGGATATGTCTGTCTTGAGGGACGCTATAGACCGGGGAGGCTTAATCGTACCCGAGGGATGTAGATATCTTGTGGACTGCGGCTACACTAACACGGACTCATTTTTGGCCCCATATCGCGGCATCACGTACCATCTGCCCGAGTGGAGGGTCCTCGACAAGGCTGAGCGGTACATCTCGCACAAGCATTTGTTCAATCATAGGCACTCGAAGCTGCGTAGTGACGTAGAGAGGACCTTCGGAGTTTGGAAGAAGAGGTTCCGTTGTCTGTCTTGTATGCCTACGTACGCGTTTGAGACGCAAAGGGACGTAGTCAAGGCCACTGCAATAATTCATAATTTCATTAAACTGTATGGATCTGACAAGTGGTTTGACCGAGTGGAAAAGTATTTGGTGCCTGAACCTCCAGAATTAGATGCTGAAGCTGGCGTTGAGGTTAGGGTCACACGAGCGGAAATGCGACTGGGTGAGCAACATCGTGATCGCATCGCCCATGCGATGTACAATGACAGGCTACGACGCCTGCAGCAACAGGAGTAAAATTATACTGCGCGATAAATTTATGTTTCTCGGCGTTGTACTTTTGTTATGGACCTTGGTACCTTCTTATTCATGAATGTTGGACATTGGACGTTTTTTATGATGTATTCCGGATGTTGCTACCTTTCTATATATATACCCATGTCGTTATCAAGATGTATTTCATTTCTTATAACAATGACTTGCGAATATTATATTGTAAACCAAATTACCTCCCGTCATTACACATTTACATTTTAAAGCAAACAAATGCTGTCCGTTACACCCCATTGTTCTTCGCATCGACGCTCGGTTTCCGAATGTTCCAGTAAAACTGCGGGGTTAAATATTTAAAAAAACCGTCCTCCTTAACACATTGCTATTAAAAATGTATTGGTCCAAATTAACATGTAAGACAAGGGCAGAAGTTGCAAAAGTTACAATATATAAAAAGCCAATAATCCACCAACAACCTCATTAACTACTAACAATCAAATTCCAATCATTACTCCAAACTCCAGTAAAAGTCACATCACAGACAACCCCTTTCAACAGTAAAACCCCCTTTCCAAACACACAAACAACAATTCAGGTTAACCCTCAGGTTTGCAATCCTTGAGGTGGGTTAACCTCCACCAGTTTACCCGCGAACCAAAGGACAGATCCACACGTATATGCATAGGTTGGGCCTTCCTTGCACGCGCCTCGAACGGGGTTCCCGAACGCCCACGCGAGGTCAATCACGTGATGCCGAGAGCGACGCCAGGGGCTTGGACGGAGGCGAAGTCGATCACGTGACCTTCTGCTGATCCATGTTAACACAGTTGGGCTGCTACAGTTATTTTTTAGTAATCAGGGCTAGGATTAAGTGGAATGGTTTTTTAATGGATGCACGGGGTTCTGAATGTGCAGAGAATATATTCGAGTGGAAGCATGAATGTGGTCGAATCATGTGGGCATTCCTCAGAATAATAAATAAGTTCGAGTCTAGTGTTTGATCACAGATTTTGCATGTAAGTTTGAGTTTAGTGTTTGATTACAGATTTTGCATGGCACAGATTAACCCGTATCAATAATACAACTTAATTGCCATTCTTTCTTTAAACTATGATCCACACTAGCTGACCGAACCGGGTTATCCTCGGCGAACTACTCAAAGATCGGAGAAGATCGAACCACCTGCTATTCTTTCTGTGAACTATGATCCATCTTAGCTGTGGATATGAAACCAAGATTGCAATCTAACCACTCTTTGTTCTTATTCTACATGGTTCATGGAATCCAAAGAAATCGACAAAGGTCTGTCCAATTATTTAACATCTGCAATTTGGAAGGATGTGCTGTGCATCTCTCTGATCAACGTTTTGTCTGCCGTGCAAAAATAAACAATTCCTTTTTGGTGTTCGCAAGTCAACATTGCGCTTCCCTCTTTTGTTTTTTAGTGGTTAGCTGTGTGTAGCTCGTCGTTAATTATTGATCATAATGGGCTGCGTGCTATGATCGTGCTTCGGAGGAGGTATTATTGTATCATACGAATATCCAGTGAAAGGAGCCTCTGAACTGCTCCCACTTAGTTGCTGCATGAACATTGGGATTACGTCACGCACTTAGCCATTCATATGGAGTGGGAAGATGCCGTACGAATCCATGGAGTTGACATCGAGCAAGAGACGTGATCTCGTTGGGATCCTGATTTGACAGTACTCTTGCCTGGCATATATATAATTGTACTCGAAGTTTACAAGTAACAATCTTTATTAGAAGTTCGTTGAGAATTTTATTCCCGCCAGCAACCACGATGGGACAGTCTGAAGATGGGTTCTTTTAAGCAATCATTGCAGTCTTCTCCAATTAACTAATGCACAAAAATCACATTACGGACTCTTGTAACATTGCCAACATTACCAACTGTAACCCACGACTGTATCGCTAGGAACTCCCTTCCCTCTCTTTTGGACCAAAATGGCAATGTTTTGGACAAGAGGTTGGAGGTGTCCTCGGCCGCTGTGGACTTCTACAATGACTTGCTGGGTCCAGCTCTTCCTCGCCCTATTCGGTTGACCTCCCGAACCAAAATTCTCACTCACTCCCGAGGCCAGCAGGTGGCTCGTCTGGCCTTTTAGTGACGTTGAGATTCGGAACGCCCTTTGCAGCATTCCTTCCTCCAAGGCGCTCGGACACGATGGGTTCAATGTTGGCTTCTTCAAGAGGCATTAGAGCTTGATTAAGGCGGATGTCTGTGCGGCTATGGCCTTCCTTCACCGGGGGACGGCATGGTGAGGGAAGTGAACCACACATTCTTGACCCCCGTACCTAAAGCTCCCTCCATGCCGGGACTTAGAGATTTCAGGCCCATCTCAAGCTGCAACGTCTCCTACAAGATCTTCTCCAAACTACTGGCCTCATGTTTGGCCATTGTCCTACCGCTAGTCGTCTCTCTCAACCAATCCACCTTCGTTAAGGGTCGGTTCATTGGTGACAACACTCGCCTGGATCAAGAACTTGCTGGGGGTTTCAACAGGAAACGTAGTCTGCGTCGTGCTTAATTGAGCATTCCTTCATCATGAGGAGCTTGGAATTAATGGGTTTCGACCCTATTTGGGTGGGGTGGATTGCAATTGTATCACCACCACCTCTTTCTCAGTCCTCGTCAATGGCTCTCCGGCGGGGTTGTTCAGAGGGACTCGTGGCCTTAGGCAGGTGGACCCGCTTAGCCCCCTGATGTTCGTAATTGGCATGGAAACTCTCTCCTCCCTCGTCGAGGAAGTTGTGGCTAAGGGCAAGTTCAAACCCATGGGTGGTGCTCGTCTTTGCGCCCCACCCACCTGCTTTATGCAGATGACCTTTTATTCTTCTCTAAGGGTTCTGCGGCCTCACTACTTGCTATCAAGGAAATTCTTCGGACATTCCACGATATTTCTGGGCTGGCAATGAACGCACGGAAAAGCAAGCCTTTTAGACCCGAGTGCGCTCACGGGGATGATTTCGCTCTCACGTTGCAGTTCGGTTTTCTGTGTCACTCATTTCCTTCATCTTATATGGGACTACCTTTGGCGTCCTCCTATGGGAATGAGTCCCGCTCCAGGGCATTGGAGGATAGGGTGAGGGCCCTGCTTGGTGGCTGGAAGGCAACGACCCTCTCCCTACCCGGCCGTCTACAGCTCCTCAATTCTATTATTTCAGGTGTGTCCTCTACTGGGTGGCTGGGTCCCTAATCCCGTTGTGGACGATCCGCAGAGTGGACAGCATGTGCGTCGATTTCCTTTGGTGTTACGGGCACCATGATATGCGTTGGTCCACTGTCTGCCTCCCTAAGGCGGAGGGGGGCATGGGGATGAGATCCTTGGTTATTCTGCGGAAGGCTATGATTGTGGCTTGGTCTTGGAGGTTGCTTACCTCGAAGTCCTCCTTATGGGCTTTTTATATGAGGCGAAAGTACTTGCAGGGCGCATCTTTTTGGGAGGTAAGCCAGTCCGGGAGGGACTCGCTTCTCTGGAAGGTTATCTTACATGGTAGGGACACCATTAGTGGGGCGATCTCCTCCTGCAACAACCGCCACCTCTGGTTCGCTCCCCCAAGGGATTCTCATTCCGGGAGGCTGTTGACTTAGTGTGCCCTCACGCTAATCTGGTTCCATGGGCCAGGCTGGTTTGGAACAAGTTCTCCGCCCCTAAGCACTCTTGTGCGCTCTATTATGCTACTCTTAATCAGCTTCCTACTCTTGATAGGCTCGCTCGGCATGGTCTTTGCCACCAAGTGCCCTACTACCTTTGTGGGGTGGCGGACGAGAACCGTGATCATGTATTCTTTGGATGTTGCTTCTCTTCAGCGACCTGGGATTTGGTCCTCACTGGACTTCGGCTTCAACGTCCACCATGCACCACTCTGACTGATATGCTGGCATGTCTCTCAATCGCAGCTGGAGGGGAATTGCGAAATCTATATTGTGCGGCTCTTGCCGCTGTTGTTTGGGAAATTTGGAGAGAACAAAACCAGTAGTGGACTGGGGGGATCAAATCGATGCTGCCAAAATTGGCCTGCTCGATCGTGAACGTCGTCCGGATATGTAACTTAGGAGCATATTTCGAATCATAACTCACCCCCTGATCCGTTAAATTTTTGTATGTAATTTTCACTTTTTGTGTAAACTCAACTCTCAATGTGGTAAACCTTGACTAAGGTTTGCCCCTTATACTCCTTTTTATATTTTGGATCAATACAACTGATTATCTTACCCAGCAAAAAAAATGTAACCCACGACGACATCCACCAGTTCACCTATAAAGTTGCCACAAAGATGCGAATGTTCTCGTTGCAATCAAAGGCCTTATCGTTCTTCTCAACTTTAATAAAATCGCATTCTAAGCCTCTTCAGGAACATTTTTAAATCATTATTAATATATTCTTAATTAATTAAATAAGCATGAAAATTTTGGATTTAAAAAAAATATCATCTATCGACACTGAGATGTCGATTTGGGAATGACCGTTGGGATAACGAAGAGGGTTCTTAACAATAGCAACAAATGTTTGATACTTTAGGTTCAAAAATTTTTTATTTGATTCTCTCGATAATTCAATTTAATTTAACTGTTTTACGTATTGACTATAGGTAGGCCTTACGCGGGATTCACCGGACAAGGATCTCAACAACAACCAATATTTGAGACTTTAGGTATATATTATGTTTTATTATCACAATAATTAGATTTATTTTTACTTTTTTACAATATTGAATATAACCCAAATCTTATATGTATGCATTATGAGGGATTTAGCGAACAAATATTGTCACAAGATCAACCGCCTTTTGGGACTTCATATATTCATTATGTTTTATTATTACAATAATTCAATTTAGTTTTTGCTTTTTTACAATAGTGAATGCAATCCAAATTTTATAGGTGTGTATTACGAGGATTTAGCATATAAAGATTGTCACACAAGCAATCACCTTTTAGGATTTCTAGGATTTCAAGTTGGATTAATTTTTATACATAATTTTCTCAATAATTCAATTTGGTATTTATTTTTAAAAAATTCGATTAATAGAACGTAATTATTTCATGCTTGTAGGATATATTGCAGCTTCGAGTCAATCACAGTTTGTAGGACTATTATATGTTGGTCCTTCAAGTCAATTGACTCCTGACTCTCTCATCACACGACCAACTCATTACAATTCATAAGATCTTCAAGTTGAGATATTTGCCATGGTTCTCCAAGCTGAGAGATCCGAGTTGGAGAGACAATTCCTTGGTATTCCTATGACGATACCGTAGCTTCCTCCAAAGCCGCTTCGCAGACCATCAGTAGGAATAAAGATCAATGAGCCTACACATATATACATATCAAGTTACTCAACTAGTTGAACCTCCGAGGAAGTCCCTTGGCTACGTCCCAACCTCTTGGTCATGTACTAACACATTCATAACAAAATATCAAGAACAACTCATGAATATAATCATAAGAAGATGGGAGACAATGACAAAGGAAAAGAGAAAAGAGGTGAAGGAGAAGGTCTAAAATGAATTCTAAGGAAATTGATACCATAGAATATTGTAAACTATTTTAAATTATTTCTTAAAAAAATTTATTCTTATGTGATTTTAATATAATATCTACATTTCTTTTAAATGGGTAGATGTTATAATGTGGAATGTTGAGATTATTAACATGTCATGGTGAATGTTTTCATATTTAGTTTCTATTGATTATTTAAATTACAAGATCCGGAGATCTTTATGAGACGTAGTACAAAATTCAAGTACTCATTTTAGAAACAATACACTTCTATTCAAATGAATCAGATACATGTTCTTTCCCCAAAGATTGTTATCATTATGAAAATGGGAAGAATTTGTTCATGAGGAATATTTACGAAATTGCAATATTAACAAATATTCTCATGCATATGAAAAGGAGGTCACGGAAGTAATTAAGTTTTATGATAAATTTATGTCCAAATGAACTAATGTTATCACTTTTATTATCATATCTTGCTCTTCCACAAGCATGGTCCATATTATAACTTTAAAGCGGATGCATTGATGACATAGATTGTTGTTTTATTATGTGCTCGTATTAGCAGGACTGCATAATGGATACATGAAAATATGAGAAATCATGCATATGTAGACTCTTTAAAAAAAAGATTGATTCAGAAAATCAAAAAATAAAAGTGTATATTTTTTAAAATAATTATTCAAATAATTTTGATTAATTCATTACGTAGCATGCTTGAGAATTTTAGAATATTTTACTGACTCAATTTATATAGTATCATCTGAACTAAGTTATTTTCGCTCATTATAGTAGGGCCTAAATTTAAATATATGAAAGAGAGGGGAGGGAAATGAAAAACTGATGAATTGCTAAGCCCAAATTGGTACATGGCATCCCAAATCGGCATCTCAGATACAAATATTTTACATTTTTAAATTTTGAAAACCTCTTGCCTATTTAATTAAGAATATTTTAATAATTAATTAAAAATCATCTCTCTCCGTGAGCTTTGGAGGGTTTAATGCTCCCCGATGATATCCACATGGAGAGCCAGTGAAAAGGAGACCATGCTACCGGGGGGAGAGGGCAGAGGGTGCCCAACTCCCAAGCTTGTCAAGCTCTGAGTGCATCGAGTTCCATAGTTTAACATGTTGCAAGCTTTTACATTTCCTTCCCGCATAACATGTTCCCAAGCTCGCCCAACTCATGATACAACCCACTGAAAACTCGCTAAATGCGTATAATAAATCGGGCTCATTGTAGCACGACACTTAACGAATCATGCAAACCGAGAAGAAATCTCAGTGTCGAGGTTCTTAGCTTGAATTTATTAACCTAGGAAGTCCATGGTCGAACATTGGGACACATGCAATTAAGTGAATAAATTTGAGTGTCAAATAGTTAATATAGCAATTTATAGGATGATCATAATGAGTAGATGCACCAAACACAAAAGATATAATTTTTCGATATATTTTTATGCAATTAATAATTAAGACAATAATGCATAAACATCACAATCTTGACAATCACAGTATGTAAAGATATGACAGAAAACTTAGATTTATCATAGAGATTTTCTAAATTAATTTAGTAATTCATAAAGCATGAATTATGCAAGTGATGATCTATCACTAAAAGGAAAATAAGTTGCGGCTACGAAACTATGCCCACGTATATGGGGTTTGTGGCCACAGAATTGGGCTCTGGCCACGACACGTCATGGCTAGTAGTCGTAGCTACAAGTCTCGTCGTGAGAGTTCTCTAGTCACGAATATGTCGTGGCCACTACAAGTGACCACAGAACTTATCGTGGCCACAACTCTTATATGAAGACTTTGGCTACGGATTGTGGCTACGAGAAACTAGTGGCCACAGAATTATCGTACCCACAAGTTTTCGTAGCCACATTCCGTGACCACAACTCATTTTTCTTGTAGTGTATGCCACAAAAGCGCATTCAATACTACTTTGTTCTTTAATTTCCCTTTGATGCTTAATTATTTTAACAAGCAATTAACTCACTTAAATACTTAATGGCATTGATTGAAAATAACTATAAATTAGTTAATAATATTCAATGTGAATATCTAGTTAAAATCCTCACAGGTAGTCCCTTTTCAACTTCATTTACAAGTCAATAAAAGCACTTGGGAGAAGGAACAAGTCAAGCATTATTTAAACCAATATTCACAAATACTCGTGCCAATTAAAGAGCATTAAAATAGCTTTCAAATGAGACCAAAATCACTTCATTTTGATTTATATGTAAAAAGATATTCAAGATTACTCGAGGTATTTTTGCAATAAAAATAATTTATTACAAACCTGGACAAAATGTACTAAAACACAATTAAAAACAAGCCACTTAGTTGATATGCAATAATACAAGAGCTAAAATGTAAACAATAAAGGACGACGATACTTATCTGTAGATATAAAATCTCGAAGGTGAAATATTGCAAATAACCCCGTCATGTGTGCGCTACACGTGATCGGATAAGGTTCGGAAGGCAGCTCGGGAGGCACTTCGGGTACATGTGGCATTGATGGAGGCTCGAATACAGGCTCGGAACATGATCCTTGGGTCTGAAGCGGTGCTTCGGATGTGGAGATGTGGCTTGATCTGGACCGTGTGCCGCCCCGCCCCTCTGGCTCCCAAAACATATGAGACAGGAGCGTCGGACCTATGGTCCAATTACGTCTGTGATCTATGATACTCAGCAAATTATCTTATGCACATTAGATCAATATTTGAAATATATATATGAAAGCAGGAGAATAATGTGAAATGGAAAGAAAATGTCATATCCATTCTCATGGATAACAACAATCATCAAGTCCATATCCATAAAATGAGATACATCATACAATTATAATTTTGTAGAAGAAGCTCTCCAAATATCTCACTACAATGCCTCTCAAATAGAACGTAAAATAATGCAGAAAGGAATAAGTTACCATATATATAACGCACCCTGTCTGGTGCAAGTATGACGTATGAAGTCTGATCTCCTCAAAAGCCGCTATTGTTATGGTTGTTGCTCAGGTACACATGTTGGGTTCACACAAGGGTAACTTTAATGAGACAAATACTACAATAACTAATGTAGAAATAGTAAGGCATGTAAACGTGATTCTATCTAATGACTTTTGCATATAATGTAGGGACTAGAATTCTGTCATGTTATTCTAATTTACAAGGGGTTACCTGGTCATAAATTCCATTTATTATTATAATCATTATTTTAGGACTACCACATCGGTCTTGATATTTCTATCTGTTAAACAAATACAAAATTTTGATATTTGATCATAAAACATTTCTTGTATTTATTTTAGCACACGCAAGTATGCTACTCGCAGGCCTCCGCTTCGCGGGAACTTTATATTCATCTTGAGTAACTCTCAAGAACCACTTTTCGATCGGAACGAGAAAAGTTCGAAAGCCCAAATCACCAACTTTAAACCACATCCCGGAACACCTCTCACAATAATAATACTTGAAGTAAAATTAGGTGCGGTCACATCTAATTATAAACCGAGTCTTAAAATCGTGTATAAGTGAGAAACCAAGAACGCCAACCGTGTCACCTGCCAACTCCGTTGAGCGACTCCGGATGCTACCGAGCTGCTAGGTACAATGCATCAGCCAACTCGTTCGTTGGGGTCGCGACCTTCAAGGCATCTACCCAAGGTCCAAGGATGCATGTTCAATCCCTTGCAGCGCCTACCTCCATCTACCCAAATACCGTGAAATCTCACTTACGGGATAATAATCAACACGAATATAAAGTCAACATTTATAAAAAAATGGAACTATTGCACTATTGGGGTTAATATTTTTCACATATTAAAAAGCAACTCGATCCCATTTTACCACTATAATGCATGTATTAGCATTGTCGATTAAGTCTATTTTACACTACACTTAATTCAAGAGGTATCCCTTTACATTGAGGAGGGTTATGAGACTTTTTTAATCTATAGGAGATTTCCGTAACAAGCATAATTTACTTACTTGCCAAAAAAAAGAATTTTCGCAGATCTCCCACAGATGATTTTTTATAATAAATCATGTCATAGTGATGACTGCAGGTTGATAAGTCTCATATTTAACATAATCCATTGGTTGTTATTGCATACTATTATAGGTTAATGTCACGTCATCAAGAGATTTATAACGTATAGATACCTTTTAACTAGTAACGTTGGTGCACCGAAATGTAATATATGAATTTATACTTGTACATATTCAAACGTGTCACCGATTATACAAAGAAAAATGTTAAATAGCTATAGTCTTTTGTCTTCGAGGTCTACAATGTAATTATAAATAATCAATGGATAATATAGGACAATTATCGTTACAAAGAAAAAGTCATTAAACGAGGAAAGCGTCTAAGTGATGACGTTATGAATTTTAAAAGAAAAGAAACTGTTGTGTGTCACATTTACATAACATATACGGGATCTTGTAGATATATCATAAAGCATGAGTGTGCATAACACATATCAATTTATATTGTGCTAAGAATTACGTATATCATATAGGAATCATCATAATTTAAGTTGGGTAAAGATAAGCACGGTGACGTTTATTTTAAGGAATATAAAGTGAAAGGATAATCATATCCTCCATCTTTTTTTGTTACGTCAACGCATCAAGAATAAAATGCAACAGGTCATGTTTCATGAGTTGATAAATCTATGAATTAATGACACGACACGGATTACAATATATATTAGCTTCACTTCAATGATACACCTGTCACAATAGTAATGGAATGAAGATATATGATCGAAAACATATGAAACCCAACAGTAAGAAGAGATCATATTTCGTTATTAGTGTACGAATCATACGTAAGAACAACCAAAACTCTAGGTATACTCAAGTATATCAAAAAAATGTGGAAACCAACAGTAAGATGAATGTAGTTATCATTACTAGTATACGAAGCGTATCGTAAAAAGAACCAAGGCTCTAAATATGATCACGCATATGGGTGCAAAAGTCATATTAAACTAACAGAAGAGGAGGGTATAACATCGTTACTTCCGAGGATATTCCCTCGGGATCTCCTCTCGCATGGAAATAATATTTCTCTCACTTGATCACGGCACGAATTCGTACACTATACTGACCTCGGACTCCCCTACGCGATGGTGGTCGTAGATCTTTGATCGTAGTAGCTTCTCCGACGTCGATGATGGCCCTCCGACGACTAAACTAGCCAAGGTGGTGGTGCTCCAATGAGAGAGAAGGATGGTAGTGGATAGGATTTTGAGAGAGTAGCCTACCATCTCCTATTTATAGAAGGAGAGGTGAAATTGGATCCCAATTCGGATCTAGTTCGGATCCATACATGGGTCCCGACGATAATATTTAAAACAACGATAACTTGAGATAGGAATGTCGGAATTGGACATTCTTGAGCTCGTTGGAAAGATCTCGATGAGACTACGAAATGGATTGACCATTTGAATTTTTTGAATGTTAACAATGCTCCAAATTTTTTATAAAAAAAATAATATACAGGGTTTCACAGTTGGATCTCGCCCAAAGTGGGGAGATTGACGGTGACTGCTCGTCGTTTGTTCTTCGTATCCTCCTCTGCTGCTCTTCGCTTGCTCAAAGAGCATTGCCCAACACGATGTTGGAAGATTGACGAAGGTGGCATGAACTCAAGCAAACTCTAGAGAGCAATTGAGGCTTCAGACATAGTCTGCATCTAGGGGAAGACGACGATGAACAGATCAGCGTTTCATTCTCCGACCATTGAAGTTCATTCAACCTGCAGTGTTCGTCCAAGAAAAACATAGACATACGCGACTGATCTGATGTGGGTATGAGGCGAGATGGAGGGTCCGCGGAAAGTGAAGGACAAGAACCCCATTTGGCTTCCAGGTCAAAGCTCGATCTGGAAAGGATCAAAGTGGAACCAAAGACGGAGAAATGGAGTGGTTTACTAGATATATACGCATATAACTGTGATATGAGGCGAAGAAATCCAGAAGATCCGATCGTTTAACGCCTAACTGAGAAGATCTTAAGAATTGAGTGAAAACACACATCAAATATGATACAGATCATACATGGAATTAGAGAAAATCTACGAAGATTTGAAGAAGACTCGCTTTCTTGGTTGAAGCTCAAGAGCTTCAGGTCTTCGCTTCGCGTTCTTGGCTGGAGAACTTGAACAGAACCCAAGAAGGCCTGCAACTTGGTGATGAACCAAGGATCTCGCCGGACTTGAAATGGTCGTCGTCGTGCTCAATCGCCGCCTCACACTGTCACCGGAGGTTGGAGAGGCTGGACATCAAGTCTCCGAATGGCGGATGGCGGTTGATGAAGGCGGAGGAGGAGTTTTGAGGAGATGGAGGTTTGGTGGTTGACGATCAATGGTGGTTGTTTCAACCACCGCCCACCGGCGAGAGTGATGATGGGGGGGGGGGGGGGGCTAGGGAGTTCACGTGGATAAAGGTAGATCGATGAAGAGAATGAATACCTGTTTTCGTATATATTAAATATAATAATAATAATAATAATATCTTCCATGGTAAATTATAATAAACCATAATAATGTTCAAGTTTAGAGCCCCCAACGAGTGCCCCCACGTTACCATTCCCTCACGATTTCCTACGCCTTAATTCCTTATTAGAGTCCTATCTCGGTTTCATATACCCTAATTTCCTAAACCTCTCACGATGCACCATAATTTCCTACTTCCAGCCCTTTTCCTCCGGAACAACGCCGCCACTCCAATCACCTGCCAATCTATTGGAGACACGTTATTCCTACTTATTAAGACAAATAAGACGTGTATTTTTCTGAAATTACGATAGAAGTGAATGTGAATGTTTTTTTATAGTCGTTATAAGTATTTTTCGTAAAATATATAAGTCAAAATATACGTAGGATAATCCATATTCGTTTGTCGAAAATTCGTATCCGAATTTTGAACATTCGTTTTACATTCGTATCAGCTTTTAAGATATGCATTGGCATCTGTATTCGAATTTAAAAACGAATAAATATATGATATTATCCATAACCGTATACGACCGTTTGCATCACTGTGCATAGTCAATGTGAACATTTACTATACTGCACTGAATGAACTTCAAGGCATGAGATGTTTTCTTATAATGAATAAAAAGTTGATGCATCACATTTCCGTGATTAGTTCGAGATTGCACGATAATACTAGAGTTTAATCAAGTTCCACCATTTTTTTAATGAAAAAATGGGGTTGCCCATTTTTCATTAATTTATTTTATTTTTGCGCAAAATAAAAATCATGTGCATTCATCTATATATCCCTCCAATATGTTATTCAAATTTCATTAGAAACAGAGACTACTATGTCATTCATCTAGACATGTAATTTTAACGGTCTAAACGTTGCTGTAATTGACTTATTCTAGAAGTAGGGCATATGAGTCTCTGTTTCTGACGAAATTCGAATGACAAAAAGGTGAGATACATAGATGAATATATATGATGATATTTTTCAAAAAATTTAAAAAAAACACGAAAAAGAGACAGGGGTAGCCTCATTAAACCCTTTTTTATGACTAGTTAAAAGAATATATGCAAATAGCATTGGCACTGAGTTTAATTAAAATATTAGTCAAGTATTGTTGCTAGAGGTGTATATGTAATTTACCCTGACCCGAGTCAAAAGTACAAGTATTTTCTCGGGTTAAATTCCATCTATTTCTTTCCCAGACGGATGTTATCTCAAAGGTACAAGTGTAATTGAAAAGGAAAAATGGTGAAATTGTAATTTTCTGAAATTATACGAGCACAACCGTAAAAAAGTTTTACTAATTCATGTTTTGATTTGTATAAATCATGATTTGACTTATCTCACTAATGTTTGATTTATATAAATCATGATTTGATTTATCTCACTAACGCCAAACCTAACTCTAGGGGCACAACCGTTAATTGCCGAAAAAAATAGGGTAACGACTAATATTGCAAGCATGGCCACAAATTGAGTTTGTAGTGACCTCTATTTTAGATTTGTCAATAAATCGGTTGTTTTTATATATACACCGATATATTATCCACTGTTAACTAATTTTTATATTAAATTAGCAACTAGAGTTAGAACCGTTGCTAGCAACACTTTGCACATCAATACTTATTCGTTGCCCTTGTTCAAATTCGAACTAATCGTCACTAGAACTAAAACATTATCCAACGATCAGCTCAAATTTTGGTGCTATATATAACATAACACTGCTAATGATACAATAATGGATATGACTTTAGTCACTAGTTTCTAAAACAAAAAATCTTAACGGATAATATTCATCACTATATATTTAACTAACAATGATCGATTTAGTGATTAATTTAAAATAAACGCTGCTGTAAATTCAAACTATCATAGTGAAGAAAAAGGGAGGGCATATCGCTTGTTGGGAACAGATTCCCCGTATAAATCGAATCGCTGAAAATTATCAAAGTTGATAAGCGGATCTTGCACGATATATCACTACAAGTGCGATCAAAATATATGAACCACAGAAAAAATCAACCACGGAAGCATGGAAAAATTTTAACGTGGAAAACCCTCAACGTGAGGGGAAAAATCACGGGGTTGATCGTAATTCAAAATTACACACTATAATCGAAGTAATTTCCCATGAGGGGTTTGCAAAAGGCCGGCCCTCAATACGGTGTTACAAATTACCAAACAATGGAGAATAGTAGAGAGGAGAAATATAGCCCAATGGTAAATCGCTAAACTGTAGGGAAGAATGCTGAAGAAGAGCTGCTGCAAAGGTAACTCATTGCAAACTCTTGGCCAACCGCGAACCTTCTTTTTTCTTCCTCTTATTTCTTTTTTGTGCTAAGAGAGATTGTGTTGGGATGATCATGGTATGCACCTCATGCCCACTATTTATACTCCATGGAGATGAGCAAATAAGGAAACATGGATTCCTACTTCGAATAAGATTATGAAAAGATGACTCCTAATCCTAAAAGATAATTGATCTCCTCCTCCAATTAGTAATTGATTTTTCTTTTTCCAAATAAGACTACCAATATCTTATATATATGGAGTAGGTTCCACAAGGAGAGGAACCCATATAACACATATACGGGCCCGATCGAACGGATCGAGATTCAAAAATCTATGTTCAATGCCCGTCCATGGATTGGCTCATGATCCATTTCACTCTTTATCCATTTAATTTTCTAATGGTATTTAATGTGTACAAATGATTTTATTAATATCATTTATACTTTATATAATTAACATAAGTAGTATAAAATTATTAGTTTTTATTTAAAACTAGTGCCACATATGAAAAATTTGAAGTGTATTATATTAATACATGTATTCTTCAACTTATATTTTTATATATTTTTTTTTGCGAGCCGGATCAGACCGACCTATTCTCAAATCTCCTAGTCCAAACCTGGCACACGAGCGGCTGAGCGGGCGGGACCCAGTCCTTTGACCAGGTCTAGTTGAGGTCCACAAACGTCGTAAAAAGGCTCGGTTGCCACAAACATCAACTAGTACTAAGTTGTCACACCCAAAGTCCGAGACGGCCTTGCCGATGAGTTTGAGAGGTTCGAAAATCTTGAATGATCATCGGTGTTACTACAATTAGCAGACCGATCAATCAATATTGGGGATTTATTACGTATCAATATAGAAGAAAAGAATTTGCTCGTGAAATTATAAAGTGATTATACTCTGCCCATCAAGTAATCCTATTGTATAGAAAATAGTCACGCCCTTCTCGTCCAAGTAGTCAAGTTTGAAGTACAACAATGTGATATCATCATATTTGATGATGATGTAGCAATAATATTAATTTCTATAATTGTACTTCCCTCTAGAAATATAAATTAGCTATTTCCTATGTATATAATTGGATGACCGTCCTTTGTGATTGAACGAATTTCATCTTCTACATAACACTCGGATATTTTCTTCTCTAAGGTACCGAGAGAGAGAGGATTTTTAGATCACAGATTGAGAAAGTACCTATTATTGTTATTATATTACAATCATCCTTATATTACAATAGTCTAAATTTTACTAGTACCCTATTATTGTTATTATAATTATCATTATTCGATTCTTATATCAAAGATCGAGAAAGTTCAATATATTGCAGGTCACTTTATCGATGTGGATGATAACTGTGTCATTGTGTCTATTTTTTTAAAATTGGTATCTTCGGTAAAAACAATGCAAACAAAAACATGTCTTGATTTGCGTATGAACTACACAAAAGATGATATGAATTTATGTAATTAAAACCATATATCCTTTGTTTCATATTATTATATTTTAAAAGGTCCTCTCATCATAAGAAAATTCAAAGACGGTCCACGCCTATATATACATCTTTTCTTTTTTGTATAGTTCTTTGCAAAGGTGTTATCCGAAATTTGTTGGAGATGTATGAGATGTGCATTGCTAAGTTAAAAGTATATATTGAACGAGAGAATGTTAAAATTGCATCTTAATTATTCAATAATCTAAATTTGACCAACGAATATAGTAAATTAACATGCAATGTCGATTTAGGAATAAAATTGGTGGTCTGGATCCTTATCAAGGTGGTCTTATTATGGAACTCCAAAAGCACACAAACTATCGAGGATAAGATTGAACTTATTTGACCAATAACATTATGACACAAACAATTCAAGTTTTATTATACAACAATATAACTTGATTAGAGCGGGGAAAAGGCTAATCGGAAGCTATCATATGCAAAGCCTATCATATCAACCAATAGATTTTTTTGAAAAAAAATCCGAAAGAATACCTTGATGAGAGCTTTGTAAGAGACTTGACACGTTCTTGAACCTCTTCCGGTACCGCTCGTCGAAACTTGCGGACTATGTGAAGCCAATCACAATAAGCAGAAAAAAAGGCAAAGAGCACCGTAGGGGATAGTACACTACAATAAAATTGAGTTATAGTGGCGGTTTTGAAAAATTCCGTCACTAAATTAGCCATTGTTAAATATATAATGACGATATTATTCATTGCGAAAATGAGCTTTTGTACTCAAAATTAGCAACGAATATCATATCTATCGTTATATCATTAGCGACGCTTATCCGTTATTATTTTTCAAAATATCAATTAATCATCGCTATTTTTTTAGTTCAAAATTTAGCGACGATTAATTAAATTTTTTAAAAATAACAACGAATAAGCATCGTTCTGTGGGTCGTTGCTAATGATATAACGACAGATATGATATTCGTTGCTAATTTTGAGTACGAAAAATCATTTCACAACGAATAATATCATCATTATATATTTAACAACGACTAATTTAATGACGGATTTTTTCAAAATCGCTATTATAGTTCATTTTTTTGTAGTTGTAAGATTTGGGATATTTCCAGAGAGAGTTTGCCGAACTTAAAAGTTACGAATGAGACATTGAGACATGATGAGATATAACAACTTGCGATTATGAAAGAAAAAAACATAATAAAATCATGAGGTTCTTTCTATTTTTAAAAATTCAAAAACCCTCATTTTTGTTATTGTTTCAATTAGAAAATCAACTAAAAATACTAAAAAGACTTCAAAAATTCTAAAAAAATTATGTTGTGTTTGTTTTTTGTGCCTTGTTGCTTCTTTACAAATTTTGTTTGATTTAGATTTTTAAAAACCTTATAAATTGAAAAAAAGTCCTAAAAACCTTATAAAATCAATACAAATTGTAAAAAATTCAAAGAAATGAAATTTCTTCTTCTGTAGCTAGGATTTTATTTGTAGTTTGTCATAAAATTGTCTGCAGATTTTTATATGTTATTTTTATATTTTTAAATAGCCTTTCAAATCTGGTTGCACAATGATGACACGCCTGATCACTCGGGTAAAAGGTAAGAAAGGGTCGTTGCGACCCAAGTAACCAAGCGCAGTCGATCGAGAAAAAATAGACCACCAAAATCGAACAAAAATCAAACTCAAGTAGCGGTCTCGCTATTATATTAACCTGGTATAGCGACCAGGATCGAACACAAGGAGCACGTGATGGCCTTACGGCCTACGAAGTAGTAAAAAGAAGATAAAATAAGAGAAAAGGTATTTTGGTGGATTTTTGCGGTTCTTATATTTTTTGGATTTTTAAATGAATTAAGAAAATAAAGAAGGCAATAAAGCAACCAACTTCAAGCAGTTAATAAGGCACTCAAAAAACACTCAAAATTTCAAATAAAAATCTTTTTATGTTTTTTATATATTTTACTGTTTTTGGGTAATTTTTGATAATTTTTTGATTTTTATTGAATTTTTTAAAAATAAAACAATGCAAAAAGATAACAACAATGTCCAGCCAAGCTTGGGGGACCTAGATAAAATATCTAAAAGTCCCTAAAAAGCCTGGAGGTAATTTTTATAGAAAATACAAACAACAAGCAAAATTACAAAGAAGAAATTATTATTTTTGGGATTTTAAAGATTTTCCTAGAATTTTTATAAGGTTTTAAGGGTTTTTCCAATTTTTATGGGTTTTGTATATCCAAAAATGACCAAAATTGGTCAGAAAATCAAACAAGGCAAAACAAATAGTACCTATTTTTTTGTAATTTTTAGAGGTCCTTTAATATTTTTTTGTGATTTTCAAAGATAGACAGTAAAGAAAATGCGTATTTTTGAATTTTTAAAAATAATAAATGCAATCAAAAAAGTCTCCAAAATTTATAGAAAATTTCACACCATGGCAGGAGCCATGTTTCTAATTTTCATTAAATTTGGAGTTAATTTGCTATTTTATTAAAAATAGAAAGTAAGGTACATTGCATAGGGACCTGTACGCAAATAGTAAAAGTTCCAGGGGGTCCGGTGCAAAATTTCCAAGAAGTCACGCGCGAGGCGCGTGTCTTGGGCCTAAGGGATATTTACCCTTTATTATGTCGGTCGTCGTATGAGCGCCAGGTGTGGCATCTGACGGTCGGGGAAGGGTGGCGCTCAACACTGGGGTCCTCGTCCTGATCGAGCGGCTGGGGTCTCGCCACGTGGAGGATCGGTCGATTGGGGGGCAACGTGGACGCCCTCGCTGATCAGACGGTCCCGATCAACCCTCCAAGAATCTGACGGTCACTGCTCCTCCATGAATGAACGGCTCGATGAAGACCTGGAGCTGGGGCTGAATCGGACGGCTACGGAGGATGGTCGAAGAACAGGGCGCCGGCGAGCTTCGCCGGGCTGGTGTACGCGCTAGGGTCCTCCTCGCGGGCAGCTGAAGATTGGGGAAGGATCGCCTTGAGCTCCCGCATCGACTGGTACCCTCCGATGACTCGACGGAGCTCTGGGGAGCTCAGGAGAGTCCGACGGAGGTCAAGCTGTTGCACCTGGATGTCGAAGCCCTCAGATGGGATTCCTGGGACCTATAAAGATGTGCAACGGACTCGTGGGTCGAGGGCAAACTGCCTCGACCCTGTTAGGCATGGTGAAGGTGGTCGGTGCAGCGAGGCATGCGAGTTCCGACGATGCGACGGCGGAGGAACTCGACTCCCAGCTCCTGTGCGAGCTGGGTTGGATGAAGGGGTGGAGAACGTGCGCGGGAAGAAGGCGAACGTGAGGGTGTGGTCTGATGATCGAGACGAAGGCGAAGATGGCTGGAATCGAAGATGAACGGCGATTGAGCGATTTGGGGGAAATGCAAAATCAAAGAAAAGGGAAGAGAACTAAGGCTACCAGGGCGGATGAGTCGACTGGGCGTGAGCTATGGAAGCTCTGGGTCGTCGCCTCGCGGGTCATCGAGGCCTGAGGCTCAAGCTCTACCTTCAGGCGGAGCACGGCGGTGCTAAGACGCCGGATCAGTGGCCGAGACGTCTCCTCCTCGCTGCAACAACGCCCGGAATGAGCTGTCACTCTCGCGAAGGCACTGGAGGTCACTGGGGTGGAAGGCGAATGAGCCAAAGATCGGGAAAATGGAAGCGGAGCTCGGCATTTATACAGCCAGGGGGTCCGGCTAAAGTCGATCGGGTAGGGCAGCTCAGAGCGTGGACCCCGAGGCGGGCATCCCGGCGAGGGTGTCGGATCTGGCAAGAACAAATAGGACCATGGGTTTAGGTACGAGGTGATCGGATCGAGTCGGGAAAAATCCGAGAAGTCGGGTCGCGGGCTCGGATCCGGGGCTCGGTGGTCCAGGGGGGAGTTGACCGGGGGGTCAACGTCCCCGTGGACCAATGGGGACAGGCCACGTGTAAATGATTTGAGAAATTAATTTAAAAATAGCAAATGGCCGGATTATTAAAAACTTAAAACATGAAAAATATTTGTTTTAATTTTTCTATTTTTTTGGTGATTTTTAATTAATTTTTCAAAATAAAAATTAGGTATGTACACTATAGTACTATACTTAGGTATTTACACAATGTTGATTTTTGATTTGTTATTTTTATACATTTCTATTCCCATTTTATATTTTATTTATTTATAACATAAAATTAGGAATAAAAGGGTATTTTTATTTTATTTTTATTATTTATATACAAGGATGAAATAAATAGATATATACATCTATATACATGGTATATTTACAAGGTTCTTTTTTATTTTTAATTTTATTCTTTTTATTTTATTTTTGTTTTAATGGTTTTTATTTTCTTTATCTACAACATAAAAGATAAAATATATACAAATTTTTAGGGGTTTTAATTTATTTATTTATAGGGCTAAATAAATATATAGGTGGGTGTATGTACAAAGTGAATATGTACAAGTGATCTATTTTTATTTTCTTTTTGATTTTTCCATTTTTATCTTGATTTTGTATTTACAGATATTTACAAATATGTACAAGCCACTTTTATTCTATTTTTGGAGGAAAATATATATTTATTGTATTTACAGGGATATTTACACACATGAGCCCCTATCTCTCTCTACTTTGGCTTTTATGCGGTCAGGCCCATGCTGAGCCCTCCCTTGGGATTAGGTTGCTCAATATTTATTCTAAATATTTCCCTCTTTTTCTTTTTATTCTTTATTCTTTTATTTTTGTACAAAAACATGCTAATTATATCTTTTTACACAATGCATGCTTTTGGTAATTATTTGTATTTACAGACATATACATGCATTTGCAAAGGTTTTTGTAGCTAAAATATAAAAATAAAGAGTGATGAATGGGTATTCATCACACAGTAGCTTCTTATTTTTGCCTTATTTCATTTTTAGAAAATCAATAAAAAATCATAAAAATATGAGAAAATTACCAAAAACACTTAAAAAATTATAAAACCCAAAAATATTTTTATTGCAATTTTCTTATTTGTTTTGATGTGTTGAATAATTAGTTGATTGTGCTCTTTTTGGCTTGTTTTATATTTTCCTCATAATTAAAAAACACAAAAAAAATTAAAACCCATAAAATCCACCAAAAACATTTTCCTCTTTTATTTTTGATTTTCGACTAGTTCGTAGGCTTTTTAAGCCAACCCCTGCTCCTTGTGTTCGACCATGGTCGCTATACCAGGTTAAATAAAATAGCGAGACCGCTATTCTACTTCATTGTTTGATTACTTTAATTTGGTGGTCTTCGATTTTTCTTGATTGACTTGGCCTCGCTATTCGGGTCACAACGGCCCTGATTATTTAACCTTACCTCGATAGTGAGATTTTGGGTCATCAGTATCGGAGCTCTGACTAGTTGGTCGGAGCAGAGGAACGGGCGACATCGGTTGAAATGGAAAGTGGAATCGAAATGGAAGGTAAGCGGGATCTGAGTGATACCTGAAGAGTCCAATGAACTCTGGAGCTCCATGCGAGGAAAAAGGTGGTGGTTGTGGCCTCGATTCCACAATGGAAGGAGGAAGAGGCTTCTCGCGGCGGAAGTCTCCGACCACAACTTGAGTTGCGACCAAATGGCCACTGAATCGAGCTCCGAAGGATGATTCGAGCACATGTTACTCTTTTTATGCTAGCTAGGGGGCAAGGGTGGCACGGGGCATGAGAGAACGACATGGAGGAGTGGAAAGGAGACTTTATAAGATGCCCAAAGGTCCAGAAAGTTCGAAAGGTGGAGCGAAAATCTAGGCAAATCCAACTGTGTCTATGGATCCATGAGTATCACGAATCATAGGAGCGTAGTTGGGTGGTTGAATCGAGGCAAAAGGAGGTCGCGTGCGCTTGGGAAAAATCTGAGAAGAAGCTCCGGCGATGCGATGGCAGACCGGACCCGGCTAGGAGGAGACGTTGATCGAGGTCAATGTTCCTACGTCCCCTCTAATGGTCACCAAAGGCGACGTCCATGACCGACTCCTTTGATATGAACAAATGGGACGGTCATGACCGTCCCCTTTGGTTGAAAATATGGGATGTTCACAGAAACTGTCCCCTCTGATCAAACGGGACGCCACCAAAGGTGACGGACTGACAACTGTCTCCTTTGATCAAAGGGGACGGTTCTCTACTCAGAGGGGACGGTCTATGACCGTCGCCTATTCTACTCCTTCTTGTAGTATACGTGGCCCAATCAGAATGCATAATGTACAGAAAAATGAAAGAAAATTAAATATAAAATAGTAGATGATTTAAAATAAAAAGTTTTATAAAATATTTTTTTATTATTCTATAATCTAGTTTTGTATGATTTTAATTATTTTTATGAAAAACATATATAGGTTATATACAATATTAAGTGTTATATACATGTATATTATATCTATGTATTATGTACAAGTATTTTAATTTTATTATTTTTACAAAAAATATTTTTATTTATATTTTATTTATTTACAAAATAAATTAAAGTATATAAAAATTGAATTTTATTTTTTTATAAATTAGTTAAGGTTGTAAAGTAAATAGGTATTATATATACATAAGTGTCTTTCGTACGAGGAGCTGTTGGATTTTATTTTTATTTTTCTGATTTTATTTTATTGTTATATTATTATTTGTACTTTATACAAGTGTAATATAAATAATATGGTTTTCGCAAAAAAGTAAAATAAATATAAATAGGGGAAAATGGGGCTGCCCCCTAGGGGAAGCCAACATGGCTGCCCCCACCCCATTTTTCGCAAATTTTTTATCTTTTTTGGAAAAATATCACCATGTATATTCATCCTATACGTCATTCGAATTTCGTCAGAAACAGAGACTCGTACGACCTCCATCCAGACGTCATTTTTTAACGGTCGCAGGATTTTTTAAATCGACCCTGTCTGGATGGAGGTTGTAGGAGTCTCCATTTCTAACGAAATTCGAATGACATATAGGAGGGATATAACATGATGATATTTTTCAAAAAAAAATAAAAAAAAATTACCCAAAAATGGGGCGGGGCAGCCAACAGGGAGTAGCCCCATCAACCCCATATAAATAAGTATATTTATAGGTATAGGTAATATGTACAATACATAGTGTGCCCTTATCTTTCTCTATTTATTTTTTTGCGATCAGGTCAAGACTTGACCTTCTCTTGGAGTGTGGGTCACTCTGTATTTATTATAAATACATCCTTCTTTTTCTGTTCTTTTCTTTTCATTCTTTTATTTTTACAAAGTAAATGCTAATTATGAGATATTAACAGTGGCATATAAAATTTTAAGTTATTGTATTTACAGGTATTTATAGGTGATTTTACTAAAAGATAAAATAAAAAATAAAGAATTATAATCGTATATTCATCCTGATCCATCGTACAAGTGAATTTCATGAATTTATATTTCAAAGTCTGAAAGCAGGAATAACATAACTCATTCCATATTTATTCTTATTTTGAAGTTTCATTTTTTACCACACTTCTTGATGTCCCAACCTTTGGATGGAGTAATGGGTAAAATCAAACCACCTTCCCAAAAGATGAGGGATTTTTTTAAATAATTATTAAAAAAATCATAATTAATTAAATAAGCATCAAGAGAAAAAAATTAAAAAATTAGGCATCGATCGGCACCTGAGGTGCCGATTTGGGGCGCCCCCTCCAAATCGGCACCTCAGGTGCCGATTTGGGCGATACCCGTTGGCCTCCACTCCAAATCGGCACCTCAGGTACCGATTTGGGAGGGGCGCCAACGGCTATGGCCCAAATCGGCACCTGAGGTGCCGATTTGGGAGAGGGCCGTTGGAAATTTGCCAACGGTCCCCTCCTCCCCATTTCTTATAAATACTGCCCCCCTCATTCCATCCTCCTCACAATTTCCCCCTCTCCTTCTCCTTCTTCATCATCTCCCCATTCATTCTCTCTTGTTCACACATTCTGTATTCTGAAGTGTGATTGCTGCTCTCGATCGACTAATCTTATTCAAGTAAGAATAAGATATTTTTGTTTGTAGATTTTGTTGTGCGTTTTTTGCAGGCTTTTATCATTGAGGACGCTATATACATCGGATACCGGATTATATTATTAACTTTTGGATAACATTTCTTGTAGAAGACACGCATCTTTCAGGTAATTTTACTCAAGACTTTTTTTAAATTTGACAAATAATTAGTTGTGCAAAATTGATACTTAGTTAAAACATAAATTAAAATAATTCTTGTTTATTGTTAATGGTAAATCATTTGTCTATGAAGTAATCTAATGATGTTCGAAAATAGTAATTATAAATGTAATATGATTTTTTTAATGTCACTCACATTAGACATTTTATGAAGAGATTTTTGTAATAGTTATTAAAATCAAAATTAATTAAGTAGGGGACAGTAGACATTTTATTAGGAGATTTTTGTAATAATCATTAAAAAAATTGAAATCAATTAAGGACAGTAGACATTTTATTATGAGATTTTTGTAATAATTATTAAAAAAATTGAAATTAATTAAATAGGGGACATTTGACATTACATTAGCATTTCATTAATTTAGATTTAAAAGTGCACATATTCATGTTAAAATTACTATCATTTAGATTTGGAATCGAGCGCCGAGAGGGTCTCTATACAGCGCTGGCAGGACTCACTGTGGTGAGCACCGATGAGCCCCCAAGATCGGACTTTTGGATTCCATTTCTGAGTGATTAGTATATCAATTAAATTATTGATTATTAAAGATAACATCCGACTGAAATGTTAGTTAAACTAATTGTTACATCCGATTATTAAGTAATTGTTTTGTGTAATTAAACTAATAAATCATTATTTTATTTGTATACATGGCCTCCAACACCGCTCATGTCTTAATATATTGGGGAGGATCGATTGATGTCTCTGATGACCACGTAGAATATATTGGGGGCAAGAACGGATGGTTACATTACCATGCCAATTAACATACATTGGCTTACTGTCTCGAGTTTCTGAAGTCAGTGATCTCCCGCTCGACCAGTATATACTTACATTAACTTGTAAGTGGTTGTATGAGGGATCAACTTTCTTTGCAGTACCGATTTACGATGATGAATCAACATTAGCAATGTTGAGTTCAATCGTCGATGTGAAATTTATCTATCTTTTTGTACAAGCTACTCCCTTTAATATGGAAAATATACCGTCATCTTCGAGGTAAAATTATTCACATTCAAATTATAGTAAAATTTCACCATTTTTATTTAAACTGACAAAAATTTAAATTAATCAGGCCAACAAATGAGACCATATTTGAGGATATCGAAGGGCCATCACAAGTAAATGTAGAAGATGACTTAGTGACAGGATTATCTGAAGAAAATGAGGAGTCCGAAAATGACGAGTCAGAAAATGAGACGCAAACATTAGAAGAAAATGAGGAGTCTGAAAATAACGAGTCAGAAAATGATACTCAAACATTAGAAGAAAATTTTGGTGGTAATACTTGTCATGATTTTGGATATGGTTCGCTAGTTCTAGCCGTAGGTAATGAGGAAAGGGGGAACTCATATTCTGCTAATAACGATGATGCTGAAGAAGAACCGATGGAGGAGTTGCCAAACATTTTTGATCATGAAATCGCAAAAGCAGAAGATGTAGTATTTGTAGAGAGTTAATCAGAATCCACCGATGATTCCGGATTAAGTTATTGGTTAGGTAGGAGTTATAAGTCGAAAAGGGATCTGCAATACGATTTACAGAAATGGAGCATGGAAAATCATGTGCAATACAAACCCAAGGCGTCAAACAAGAATATTTTGATGGTTGTTTGTATTTATGATGATTGTGGGTGGCGTTTACATGCATCAGAAAGAAAATCGCGAGGAGATTGGTACGTTTCAGGATATAGGGGGAAGCACACATGCAGAAATCCTGTCCTTTTAGTAAAACATCGTCAATGCACTTCTATTTTTGTAGCGCGGTATATTTTATCTTCCTTTAAAGCAAAAGTTAGTATGACCCCAGGAGCGATAATGTACAAGATAAAGGATGAGTTGAAAATTGAAATCAACTACATGACAGCTTGGAATGCTAGACGTCGTGCAATGGATATAGTTTATGGAAATGAGGTTGAATCATATCGTGATCTCCGGAGATTCATTCGTGCTTTAGAAAGACATAACCCTGGCACATATACGTGGTTCAAGACAGTAGAAGGCCAAAACGCAAGCACTATACATTTTCAGAGAGTGTTTGTAGCATTTGCAGCATGTCGTAAAGCGTTCAGATTTTGTCGACCTGTTTTGTCTATTGACGGAACACATTTATACGGGAGATACGTCGGACACATGTACGTAGCCACAGCAATTGACGCCAATAATGGCCTTTTTCCGTTGGCATTTGCCATTGCTGAAAAGAACGAGAATATTTCGGCATGGGGCTGGTTTTTGAATTGATTAAAACAAATTATCGATCGTCGGGAAATTTATTTTATAAGTAATCGATTTCCTGGTTTAAAGAATACTGTACGTGATTTATTTCCACCGGAAGAGGGATTCACGCATCGTCATTGTCTCAGACACATGCGTGCAAACATGCAGAGAGCCGGTCATAGAAATCGTACAGTTCTAACCTGGTTCTACGCTGCTGGACAAGAACCATGTCTGAACAAGTTCAACAGTATGATGCGTGAAATTTTCATTCTAGATAGAAGTGCTTTCGAGTGGATCGGATCTCAGGACAATGGCGATCAGAGATATTGGGCATTAAGTTTAGATGATGGACATCGTTATGGACATATGACAACCAATTTATCTGAAAGTTTTAACGGTGCCTTTAAAGGAGCACGTGGTTTGCCAATTATTTCTCTCATCCTAACAGTATTCATTAGAATAAATGGTTATTTCAATGATCGTCGTGAGGAGTCAGAAGGAATGACTACATATTTGACTAAGAAATATGAAGAGTTGTTAGATAAACAAACCAGGGAGGCAAGAGCATGTCATGTTGAAAGATATTCGTTAACTCAGTTTCAAGTCCGCGTATGATGTGGCTCCTTCGATGACAAAATCTAGCCAAATCTTAATTAATCAAATATATATGACGTAATTTCCTTTTATAACAACTATTATATGTATATTATATATGCAAATAACGTGTAATTGTACATGGACATAGCTCATGAAATGATAATAAATATGTGTAAATTTAGTTATCATAATATAAATAACCATTGTATATATGAGTTTAATGGGACTGCTCCCTCGGGGCAACCAACATGGCTGCACCCGCGTCGTTTTCGGTATTTTTTTTAAATGTTTTTTGAAAAACATCGTCATGTATATTCATCTCTATATCCCTCCTATATGCCATTTGAATTTCGTCAGAAACAGAGACTCTTACGGTCTCCATCCAGACAGTCATTTTTTAACGGTAACATGATTTTTTAAATCGACACCATCTCGATGGAGGCCGTAGGAGTCTCAGTTTCTGAAGAAATTCGAATGTCATATAGGAGGGATATAGAGATGAATATACTTAACGATATTTTTCAAAAAAATAAATATAAAAAACGCCGAAAACGGCACGGGAGCCAAGGGGGCAGCCTCATTAAAATCTGTATTTATTTATTTATTTGCAGGTCATTAATTAAATTAAACTTTTGAATTGTTATCATTGATAATACAATGTTTATTCCACCGCTTCGATATTTTGTCTATAATCTATGGGGTTTCAACCAATCGGATTTTATTGTAGAATGCATCATCCTTTTGTGAAGTTCTTATGGGTTTTATGCATATTCATAATATGCCAAATAATTTTCACGTTTTCTGCCAGCGTTTTTTCGTCTAGATGCGGCCATAAGACTCTGGTAAATTTTGGAGGGTTTGCACTTCCTCTGTAAATGTGGCATGGTGGTATCTACAAAGTAAAAAATCAATTAATAACATCGATTATTCTTTTTATAAAAGATAACACTTAAAAAATAGATACACGTATTGTAAATTGGCAAATGACTGTAAGTTAAATATCTAACGATGTAAAACGCGTACTAAATCATGTAAAATAAAACTATCATTACGTTAGATAGTGGTGCAACACGTAGGTGAAGATGGTTGTGTAAAGCGCATACATCTCTCGTAATCTCACATGGGGGTGCATTGAGTGCTCTTGCCAACCATAAAACAGTTCCGAAAACAGTTCGTCTTTGTCTAATGCGCTACAGCTGCTCGATCATGCTCGAGCTTGATCCATGATCGAGCGGCTGTAGTGCGTTAAAGCACTACAGCACTGCAGCAGAGGATCCGCACTCAGGGAAATGCTCTTTGGTGTGAGATGACCTTCACACCAATAGTGCAATGCATATATCATATATGAACGGAGAACTTCTGACCTCTCCTTTTTCCTATAGGCGCAGGCCCCACTTTTTATCTCTTTAAAAAATTAAATAAATCAATTTTTTATCATCAATTCCATAAAAAATAATATATTATACTATCATATCATATAAAAATTATAAACTACTCTATTTCTACTCACTTTTTCAAACTTCAATACAATCGCATTACAATAACTACTCACTTTTTCAAACTTCGATACAATCATATTACAATAAACCCACTCCTAGCTCACCCACAGTTTAGTCTTTTATCCAAACACCAAAACCAAAAATAGATTACCTGCTACCAGTTTAACCCACCTTAACCCACATACCAAACATACCATAAAGGACAGATCCACACATATATGCGTAGGCTGGGCTTTCCTTGTACGTGCCCCGAACGGGGTTTCCGGACGCCCACACGAGGTCAGTCACGTGATGCCGAGAGCGACGCGAAGGGCTTGGACGGAGGCGAAGCTGTCGATCACGTGACCTTCTGCTGATCCATGTTAATACAGTTGGGATGCTACAGTTATTTTTTATTAATCAGGGCTAGGATTAAGTGGAATGGTTTTTTAGTGGATGCACGGGGTTCTGAATGTGCAGATCGAGAATATATTCGAGTAAGAGCATGAATGCGGTCGAATCATGTGGGCATTCCTCAGAATAATAAATAAGTTCGAGTCTAGTGTTTGATCACAGATTTTGCATGTAAGTTTGAGTTTAGTGTTTGATTACAGATTTTGCATGGCACAGATTAACCCGTATCAATAATACAACTTAATTGCCATTCTTTCTTTAAACTATGATCCACGCTAGCTGGTCGAACCGGGTTATCATCGGAGAAGATCGAACCACCTGCTACTCTTTCTGTGAACTATGATCCATGCTAGATGTGGATATGAAACCAAGATTGCAATCTAACCACTCTTTGTTCTCATTCTGCATGGTTCATGGAATCCAAAGAAATCGATAAAGGACTGCCCGATTATTTAACATCTGCAATTTGGAAGGATGTGCTGTGCATCTCTCTGATCAGCGTTTTGTCTGCAGTGCAAAAATAAACAATTCCTTTTTGGTGTTCGCAAGTCAACATTGCGCTTCCCTCTTTTGTTGTTTAGTGGTTAGCTGTGTGTAGCTCGTCGTTAATTATTGATCATAATGGGCTGCGTGCTATGATCGTGCTTCGGAGGAGGTGTTATTGTATCATACGAATAATCCAGTGAAAGGAGCCTCTGAACTGCTCCCACTTAGTTGCTGCATGAACATTGTGATACGAATCTCGAAACCCGAAGGGGGTGTTCGTTTGGAGGATAAGGGGGAATGGAATAAGGGGAATAAGCCCCCAACACGCTTCCCCGTAGTACGACTATTTCCCATTATTTCATCTTATTTCACTCTTATTCCTATCTTTATCTCACCTTACCTACCTTTATTTCACCTTATTTCCTTATTCTTATCCTCCAGCCGAACGGAGAATAGACCCTTATTCCCCTTATTCATCATCCTTATTCCTACTTATTCTCCTACCGAACGGACCCTAAGTTGCGGGATTACGTCACGCACTTAGCCATTCATATGAAGTGGGAAGATGCCGTAAGAATCCATGGAGTTGACATCGAGCAAGAGACGTGATCTCGTTGGAATCCTGATTTGACACTCTTGCCGGGCATATATATATATATATATATATATATATATATATATATATATATATATATATATATATATATATATATATATATATATAGGGATAAATGGGGCTGCCCCCTGGGGGGAGCTAACTTGGCTCCCCCCGCCCCATTTCGCCCGATTTTTTTTATTTTTTTTGAAATTTTCTTCCGTGGAATTTTATCACTATATCCCTATATTATGTCATTAAAATTTCGTGCGAAACAGAGACTCCTACGGCCTCCATCCAGACAGTCATTTTTTAACGGTAACAGGATTTTTTAAATCGACCCCATTTGGATGGAGGTCGTAGGAGTCTCTGTTTCTCACGAAATTTTAATAGCATAATATAGGGATTTAATAATGAATTTACACGATTTTAGATTTCAAAAAAATCAAAAAATTATGTCAAAAAGAGGCGGGGGGAGCTAAGTTAGCTCCCCCTAGGGGGCATACACATTTTTCCCATATATATATATATATATATATATATATATATATATATATATATATATATATATATGTGAGGAAAATGGGGCTGCCCCCTAGGGGGAGCTAACTTAGCTCCCCCCGCTCTATTTTCTTCAAATTGTTTATTTTTTTTTGAAATTTTTTTCCGTGAATATTCATCACTATATCCCTATATTATGTCATAAAAATTTCGTGTTAAACAGAGAGTCCTACGGCCTCCATCCAGACAGTCATTTTTTAACGGTAACAGGATTTTTTAAACCGACCTCGTTTGGATGGAGGTCGTAGGAGTCTCTGTTTCGCATGAAATTTGAATGACATAATATAGGAATTTAATAATGAATTTACATGGTTTTGGATTTCAAAAAAAATAAAAAAATTATGTCAAAAAGGGGCGGGGGGAGCTAAGTTAGCTCCCCTATGGGGCATACACATTTTACCCTATATATATATATATATATATATATATATATATATATAATTGTGCTCGAAGTTTACAAGTAACGATCTTTATTGGAATTTTGTTGAGAATTTTATTCACGCCATCAACGTCGATGGGACAGTCTGAAGATGGTATTTCTATGCAATCATTGCAGTTTCTCCAATTAATGCACGAAAATCACGCTAAGGACTCTTGTATCAGGGCCCTCTGTCTCCTTGCATCCAACGTGAAGCCTCCCACCGTGGCCGACTCTACAGCCCCATCGGAGTCTACTCTTATTGGGCCCTCGGATGTGCTTTCTTCCGATATGGTCTCCCCCAGCCTGCTGGCCTTGCTAATTTGCAGGCTGATCTACAGAATCTGGATGATCTTTTCCACCTAAGGACTTCAAAGAAGCCAGCAGGCCCACCATACAATGCTTTCCCGGTTGGCGCCCGATCAATTCTACATGGGTTTATTGCGAACCCATGGAAAACATGCAAGATCCCTCTTGGCCCTCGCATTGACCTCAACGCCTCTGCTGATGGCTCTGAATTCATGCAATCACAGCCCTGGGGGAATAAGTAACATGGGGAAAACCATCCGAGTTATGACGGCGTGATTGTCCCCCCTCTAGATATTATTTCCGCAGAGAACCCAGATTGGGTTCATGTTCTTCATGGGAAAAGGAAAAAAATTAACAACGCCTATAACAAGACAGTTGTCGTTGGCAATCGAAACGCCACTTCCACTTCTTAATGTCAATTGCCTCTTGCAATGTTAGGGGGCTGAACAAGCCGAGCAAGTTAAAACGCCTTTTTCGTGATATGGCAAGCGATAATTGCGAGCTTGTGGGTCTTGTGGAGACAAAAATCAGACCGGATAATGTCCCCAAATTCCTTGTTGCACTACCTCGTGGCTAGGGTTCTATACACAACAACACCAATCTGGGACGTGTATGGTTCCTCTGGAGAGAAGACATATGGACGTGCATCCCTTTGTCCATTACCCCACAATCAATCACAACAGCTTGTACAAACAAAGGAGGCCTCCAGATTCGCCTCTCGATCGTTTATGGCTCCAATTTCCCCTCTAAGAGAAGAGACCTTTGGGCTGACTTGGTCCAGTTAAGGCACTCGACAACATATCCGTGGCTGGTCATTGGGGATTTCAATGTGGTTAGGTTCAGTGAAGAGAAATTCGGGGGACGTGCTCCAATGCATACCTCGGTTGCTGATTTCAATCGTTGTATTGATGAGACGGGCTTCATTGAGCTTGAACCTTGGGGAAACACACTCTCATGGAACAACTCCTCCATTGGCCCAAGAAGGATTGCTGCCAGGCTTGACAGAGCTCTCTGCAACTCCTCGTGGATGGAGTTTTTCCCAGTTTCAAAAGTCCGTTACATTCCATTGGCATCCTCTGATCATTCGCTTCTTTCAGTTGAGCTCGTGGAAAAAGTGCATCGTGTCAAACCGTTTAGGTTCCTAGATTACTGGATGGCCATGGATGGTTACCTAGCTTTGGTTGAAGCAGCGTGGGTTACCACTTTTAGAGGTAACCCCTTATATGTCCTTGCAAAAAAGTTAAATGATGTCAAGATCTCCCTCAAAGCGTGGGTTGTGGCTCAGGGGAAGGTGGACGATGAATGTAATATAGCCTTGGAGGCTTTGAAATGCATCTCGGAGGCTCTTGGAATATTTCCGAGGGACCCCATCCTTGACCAACTGGAACAAGACCATAAATCCTACCTGCTTGGCCTTGAGGCAGATCAGGAGTCCCTCTGGAAGCAAAGAAGTTGGGTCTCTTGGTTGAAATTGAGAGATCGTTCCACAAAATTTTTTCATCTCTATGCCAAAATTAGAGAGGCAGAGAATAGAATCCCTTGCCTTATTGATGGTGAAGGAAAGTTGGTGGATGACCCCTTGGTGGTTGCCTCCCAAGCTCTCTCCTATTATGAAACTCTCCTTTCAGAACCCACTCCTGCTTCTATGTCCGCACCCCCCCCCCCCCCCCCCGCGCTGAGGAAAGTGCTCTCCATGGATGCTAGGTTGTGGCTTGAAAGGCCTTTTGGGGAAACTAAGGTTTTGGATGCCCTTCGTGCGATAGGTTCCTCTAAGGCTCCTGGTCTTGATTGTTTCAATGCAAAATTCTTCAAACATCATTGGTCCTTGGTCAGGAATGACGTACTTGCTGCCATGACCTTCCTCCATCAGGAGGTGCTATGGTGAGGCAAGTGAATCACACTTTCTTGACGCTTGTCCCAAAGGTCTCCTCCCCTTCTGGGATTGGGGATTTTAGACCCATCTCATACTGTAATGTTATCTACAAGATATTTGCTAAGCTACTCTCCTCAAGACTATCGGTGGTCCTACCCCACTTCATTTCACCTAACCAGTTAGCATTTGTTAACGTAGGCGTATTGGGTACAACTTGTGATTGGCTCAAGAGTTGACTTTGGGCTTCGAGAGGAGAAGGGGGCCATCTAGAGCATGCATAAAGGTTGATCTGACTAAAGCTTTTGATACTGTGAATCTTCAATTCCTTATGGCCATACTGTCAGCTATGGGATTTGGCAAGGTTCGTCTGAGCTGGATCTATAATTGCATTGGTACCGTCTCCTTCTCTGTTTGGTGAATGGAATACCCCATGGACTCTTCAGGGGCACAGGGGGGCTCTGATAGGGAGATCCCCTTAGTCCCTTACTCTTCTTTGTGGTTATGGAATCTTTGACCTGCTTGGCTGAGCGGACCGTGATGGAAGGGAAAATAACTCCCATGGGCAGAGGGAGAAATAAGGCTCCCACACACTTGATCTATGTTGATGATCTACTCTTTTTCACGAAGTGCAGTGATAAAACACACTCTGCTATCAGAAATACTATAGATACTTTTGGGACAATTTCGGGACTCAGGATGAATTGTGCAAAGAGCAGGTTATTTTGTTCGAAGAATGCGAGAAGAGAATTTTCTTGGAACCTCACTCTTGGGCTCCTTGGTGAATCCTTGCCTGGCATCCCCCTCTCTCAAAAATATGGTTGCTCCTCCTCTGGAAAAGTGCTTGTGGGCAAAGTTCGTGCACATCTTTGTGGTTGGAAGGCAAATTTCCTCTCAATGGCAGGACGTATTCAACTTATTAACTCTGTCGTCAATGGAATATTACTCTATTGGACCGAATGCTCAGTGCTCTCCTCCTCTGTTGTTTTTCAGATCTCCTCCCTCTGTACGGATTTTCTTTGGGACTACAAAAGGCATGATTTGACTTGGAAAGACATATGTCTTCCGAAAGAGAAGGGAGGACTGTGAATCAGATCGCTTAGGGACTTGATTAATGCATCCAATATCACTTTGGGTTTGAAGATTCCTCACGACAGAAAACTCTATTTGGGCTAATTTCCTTACTTCAAAATATCTCTGGGATGAATCGTTTTGGGATGCTTTTGTTCCTCGTAAAGCATCAACTCTTTGGAAGACACTTTTGAGAACCAGATCAATCGTCGCCCCGGCCTTGGACCAACTTAGCCCCCCTTATAGATGGATCTTCTCGCCTGTAGGTTTCTCATTCCGCTCGTGCTTTGATCTTGTCAGGACAAAGGGAACCTTGATTGACTGGTGGAGAGAGGTTTGGTGCTCTCAGGCAGCCCCCAAGCATAAGTGTTATTTTTATATAGCAGTAAGAAATAAAATTCCCACTAGAGAAAGGTTACAAAAAATTGATTTATGCTCGGATTGCAGTTGTTTGCTTTGTGGGCAATCTCTCGAATCTAGGGATCACCTATACCGCAATGTCCCTATTCCTGAGACGTTTGGGAACAAATGTGTGTTGCCTTAAATTTGATTTCTTTTGCTACTGGGACAGTAACAAGTGACACCCTTAGCTGGGCTAGAATGATTCATGGGTAAGATGCTACCCTTTCTTTAAAGATCATGACCACTATAGTTGTCGCTTCGTGGTGGATTTGGAGAGAGCGTAATCTCCGATGGACTAATACCTCCCGTGCGCCGGCTAGACTAACTGTGAAGCATATTATAGAAAATTTGAAGATCTTACTCAATTGATCATGCTCACAAGCCCTTCTTTGTGATGAAAACTAGCTTATGGCAAGCTGAATTTGAATATATTTTTGTTTTACTCTTTGTAACTCCCCCTCCCTTTCTTGGGTTTTTGTGAGGGGGTAACCCTCTAATGTAACTAACTTACACCATGAATAGAATCTCATTTACCACTCAAAAAAAAACATTACCAGTTGTCCTTGTTAGCTCTAACAGAACTTGAAAAAAAATCATGTTTGTGCTTCATAGTCTATAAAATCGACAAATGATCTTACACGGTCATCGGACGACATCGTCACCGAGATCCTCATTAGAGACATTATAGCTTTGCGAATACTTGAGCCCAATTGAAAAGAACCTTCATTGTCACTTACCGTGGACATTCCCATAATCAACATCTGGAGTATTTGCAACCTCACCTCATCCTCTAGGGTGAGTTTGGATAGAGGATTTCCCTGGGGTAACCTAGGGTAGGGTAACATATTTTTGTGTTTTGGTGTTTGAATAGAGGGTTTGAGGTTGAGAGGGTTTGGAAAAGTGGGTAGAAGTCGAGCATTTTATAACTTTTAGATGATAAGATAATATGATATATTATTTTTATGTTAGAATAGATGAAGGAGAAATAAAATATCTAATGTATTAAATAAGAGAGAGGGAGTCGGTCCCACAAGAGAGAGAGAGATATGGGTTTTTAGGGAACACCCCACCCCCCCCCCCCCCACCCCCCGCACAAGTTGGGGTTAATCCCCTACTCGAAGGAGCACTTATGAATTCCATATGGAGGGATTGGACCCTCCCTCAAAATCCTATTAGGGCCCGTTTAATTGCTGGGTTGGACTGGGTTGGGTTGGGGTACACCGGTGTACCCCTCCTTCCAACCCTCTTTTAACCCTCTCAATCCTCCTCGCAGTTTACTATTCACAGGGATACAATTTACTATTCACATGGGTACCCCAACCCAACCCAACCCAATCCAATCCGTCCATATGGAATTCAACCCAACCCAGTCCCCAGCAATCGTATATGCACAGGGATTTTGAGGTTGTCCACTTGGAGGCTTGGGGAACACCACCAGATCACACACATGAAAACCGCCTCAGCCTCAAGTCATTGTATCCCTTAAAAAAAACTCATAAGATCAGACCTTTGAGCCTCCCCAGCAATCGTATATGCTCGCATGCCTAAATCATGACATATGGTGCCTTCTCCCACGAGGATATCCTACAGTTCACCTCCGTAAAGTTGCCAAAGATGCGAATGATCTCATTGCAATCAAACGTTTATCGTTTTTCTTAATTTTAATAAAATCTTATTCTAAGCCTCCCCACGGAACATTTTCAATAATTATTAACATCTTCTGAAATAATTAATCAATTAAGCATGAGGGTTTTGATTTAAAAAATGTGCATTTGAGGTGTCGATGTGAGGATGATCGTTGGGATAGTAGAGAGGGTTCTTAACAACCTCCATTCGCTGCCACCGGAGGGCGGAGGAGGCTGGGCCTAAGCCCTGCAGTAGGTGGATGAGGGAGGAATGCGACGGTGGGGGGTGGTTTTATAGGGGAGTGTTTGGCTGTTTTCAGGTGGTGATGGGGGTGTTTTGCAACAGTCGTCTGAGGAAGGTGGGGGCGATGACGAGGGTTATCGAAGGTCGTGCGAAGAAGGTGGGGCAGAGGGCTACGTGGAGGTGGTGTTATGGAGCGGGTAGATGTGGTGGTGACGGAGCTAAAATGGAAAGGGTGCGGCGGAGTCACGTGGCGCAACGCCGAGGGAAGGGATGTTATAGAGGTGGAAGACGAGCATGGGCCGTTGTGAGCGCAGAAGAGCGGACGAGTTCAACTCAATAGAGCGTATCGGACGGTAATGCTTTAGGTACTGATGGGTGGTTGGGATGTGGTATGTGCTTTCATTCAATGGCCCGGAGGGAAGGGGCGACGTGGATGATTGATAGTCATTAGATGCAACTAGATCAAGTGGCTAGGGTGAAGGGGCAAATGGTGAGCGACCAACCCTTGGATGGCATAGCCATCCAACGACTGATGGGAAGGCGAGGAAGATGGGCTCTGATGAGATCCAAAGATCTCATCAGACGGCGGAGAGATGAGGCGGTAGTGGACGGTCAGATTGAGGCAGGGAAGGAAGATCTAACGATTGAGGGAGAGGTCGGGTGGCGAAGAGAGGAGGCAGCCAGGCTGCCACATGGTTGCACCCGAAAATTCGAAAAATAGAAAATTAAAGAAAAATTGAAAAGAATTAGTTATAAATTGATTTCAAGAAAAAGTTAAAACATAAAAGTTGTAGACTTGATGAGATCTACAAGTTTCATGTTGAACAAAAAGTCAAAAGAGGATATTTGTATAAAAAGTATATTTTTTGAGTATTTTAGTGGGTTAAAACACTAATTTTAAGGGTTTAAGTTTTTTATATTTTTTATTTATTTTAAAGGTCAAGATAAATATATACAATAATTAATCTAATCTTTATGGATTTCTAAAAAAAATATAAAAACAAAGAGATAGTTAGTAATTAAATACAAAAATTTAGAGTTAGCTTTTAGTGTTATTTATAGGTTAATTATACACATAATATATACAATATAATACAAGTTAAGATTAATGAACTATTAGTGATTTTTATTAAATTATTTAAGCTTGGATAACGATTAGATTTTAACATGATAAATATGAGATTTGTCATACCCTAGTTTCCTAAACCTCTCACAATGCACCCTAATTTCCTAAACTTCCGGCCATTTTCCTCCGGAACAACGCCGCCACTACAATCGCCTATGAATCTATTGGAGGCATGTTATTCCTACTTTTTAAGACAAATAGCATGTATGTTTATTATTTAATTACCTTTTATGAAATTATCATAGAAGTGAATGCGGATGTTTTTTTATAGTCGTTACAGATATTTTTCGTAAAATATATAAGTCAAAACATTCGTAGGATAATCCGTATTCGTTTGTCAAAAAATCGTATATGAATTTTGAACATTCGTTTTACATTCGTATCCATTTTTAAGGGTATGGTTACATGATCAATGCATTTGACCATTTTTTTATGACGAGTTAAAAGAATATATGCTAATAGCATTAGCATTGAATTTAATTAAAAGATTAGTCAAGTATTGTTGCTAGAGGTGTGTATGTAATTTACCCTGACCCGAGTCAAATACAAATACAAAATTTATTTTGGGGTCGGATTTGGTCTTGGTTTGAATTTTGTTACATTTTTTTCAATATTATATGTTCATAAAGATCTGATCCAATGCTCATCCTTAACCATAGATTATGCTTGAAGTAATTGTGGGTAGGGTTGGCTATTGAGTCATGGCTCGATGAGCCAGATTTGGACTCGATTCAATAAGGGCTCGTGAGCTTGGCTTATTAGGCTAGTGAGCCGAGTCCAAGTCAGATTTTTGGGCTCGATAACTTAATAAGTGGATCGATAAGGAATATATATAGGGCTTATCCAGTGAGTCCTTTGCCCATTTGAGTTGCGGTGAGCACCAAACATGGGCTCGCCACGTGTATTTACATTTGAATGGTTTCCTGTTTCGAAGGAGCACGGTTTTGGAATGAATTAATATGTTTGATCCTTTTATATTTCCAATTATATCGAGTCCTTAAAAAAGGAAGACGGATTTGGAAAGATACATTCAAATCATTAATTTCGTACCGAAGAAATAATCATTGTACATTTGATCAGTAATGTACATAATGTACTCAAGTAATTATATGTTGCGAGATCGATAATACTGAAACAATTGTCAGTATTTTACACCTGTAATACTACATTGTACAAAGATCAGTAATTCATTCATGTTACTCAAGTAATACATATTCAGTTCTCAAGTAATTATTATTGTGAGATCAATATTTAAGTGTGTAAATATTAGTATCCATACAATAAAAACTGATTACAAATGTCCATTTTACTGAAGACATTTTGATTGTTACTTATGTTATAGTTACTTAATGCTTTGAGTTTTACTGAAGCACCTCCTATTTACTTATATAACCTTTTTAATTACTATAATGCATCTAGTGTTACTGATAGCAATACATAAGTTACTGGTCATGTGATTTTTGATACTTATTCCAACTTACTTATTCCATTATCTTCTTTTACCTACAATTTATTAATGTTATTGATGCTTCTATATATCTTAATTGTTTTGTTCTTTGTTTTGAATTACTATCGAACCACACCTTCTTTACTTATGTGGCCTATTTAATTACTTATAATACGTCAAGTGTTACTGAAAGCACACATAAATTACTTAATTATTGTGATATGATGAACATCCAAATTTCAATTGTTGTCGTATAGTCCATATAGATGATGTTGTTTTGCTCTCGCTCGTCGGCATAACAACTACTTCTTCAAGACACCAAATTGTTGCATTGTTCTGCAAGAAACAATAAGTTAAATGATCATTTAAAAATATTAAAATATCAAGAAATTGGAAAAGAATACACATTACTTACAAATTTTCAGTAACATTTCAGGACGATACTTGCTTCAGTACTATTTTATATCCGTGAATAGTAAGGATTGTAAAAAGAAAAGTAACTCAACAATATACTCGATTCAGTAAGAATCATTCAATGACAAGTAACTTGAATGAATGGTTAGTAACGTTTGTTATATGACAAGTAACTTGTAATGAATAGTAAGAATTGTAAAAAGAAAAGTAACTCAGCAATATACTCACTTCAGTAAGAATCATTCAATGACAAGTTACTTGTAATGAATTGTTAGTAACGTTTGTTATATGACAAGTAACTTGTAATGAATTATATTTACTGTAACTTTTTATTATATGAAATCAAAATACCATTGATAAAAAATCAATTAGGACTACAAATCATGCATCAAAATGAATAAAAACGATATTATGAATACCACTTTCTCGTATTTCAATCATACTTCTCGAATAAATATTGTTTACGATAAAAACTATGCACTATTCGTAATTGCTTCAGAAATATGCCGATCACAATCCATTCGTGAATTATCCATGAACGAAACCTAGTGAAAAAATATTAGCAAAGAAAAAATAACAATTAAAACGTAGGATCAATAAAAAATATAAAATCAACAATTGAAATACAATACCTTTGACGAGCGAAAATTGTCTGCAACTACAAGATCCTCGGATCGTCTCACGAGATCGATAGTTACGCGTTGCAAATATCCATATCAATCACCCAACCAAACAATCAAAATGTTATCATAAACACATACTATTTTTGGAAAGCTTTAAAATTCCTTTTTAATTTTTCAACCATTATTGTTACGGGTTCCTAAAATTGGGGGATTAAAACTGTAAATGCAATGACTGAGATGATGGCCTCATATCATCTCTAATGGGCATAGGGCTCTCTGGATAAAAATTATATATATATATATATATGATTTAATGAGGCTGCCCCGACCCCTTATTTCGGCTTTTTTATTTTTTTAAAAAAATATCATCATGTATATTCATCCCTATATCCCTCCTATATGCCATTCGAATTTCGTCAGAAACAAAGACTCCTACGATCTCCATCGAGATGATGTCGATTTAAAAAATCCTGTTACCGTTAAAAAATGACTGTCTGGATGGAGGTCGTAGGAGTCTCCGTTTATGACGAAATTCGAATGACATATATGAGAGATATATGGATGGATATACATGGTGATTTTTTTTTGAAAAAAGTAAAAAAACACAGAAAATGGCGTGGGGGCAGCCCCATTAACCTCTCTCTCTCACACACACACACGCACATATATTCTATTTGTGAAATTGTGATGACGTTTATTTTTATTTGTATTAGTTTTGCAACATCGTGAATGGAGGACTATATGTTTATGCGGTTTATGTAACGGCAATATTTGATAAATTAGTTGTAGACTTGAATTTTCTACATTTATTTATATTAATCTGTGTTATAATTAGATAGTTAATACTTTTCTTTTTAATAGTAAATAGAATGTTACAATATATATTATAATTTAACTTTTACATACAACTCGGATGGTGGCTTAGTAGTAAGGAAGGCAGTCTTAAAGAGGAGGTTGCGAGTTTGAGCTCATGTAATAACACTTTTCCACCAAATGCCTGTTTTCGATAAGGGGCTTATGCTCGATAACGAGCTAGACTCGAGCCTTATCGAGCCGAGCTGGCTCAACAAGAGGCTCGAGCTCACCGATATCGAGCTCGAGCCAAGACCTGGCTCGACTCGTTGGACTCGATAACCAGCCCTAATTGTGGGCAGTTGTGCACCTCTTAGATTATGCAACATCAGTTATACCCTCCTTTTTTCGCAATATTAGTTGTGATCCTATCTTCTTGAGCTATTAACAGCTGTTTCCTCGGGTTAATTTCCATCTATTTCTTTCCCAAATGGATGTTATCTCAAAGGTACGAGTGTAATTGAAAATGGGAAAATGTGCAATTGTAATCTTCTGAAATTGTAGGAGTGCAACCGTAAGAAAATTTTACTAAATCATGTTTTGATTTGTATAAATCGTGATTTAGTTTATCTCACTAACAATATAATTAACCCTTGGGTTCCAATCGTTAATTGTCGAAAAAGATAGGATAACAACTAATATTGCAAGCATGGCCACAAAATGGGTTTGTAGTGACGTCTATTTTAGATTTGTCACTGATCGGTTGTTGTTATATATACACCGGCAAATATTAATCGTTGTTAACTAATTTTTTCTATTAAAACTTAGCGGTAAGTTAAAATCGTTGATATTTTAATGATACAGCAACAGATATGACTTTAGTCACTAGTTTCTAATAAAAAAATTAAAGTAACAACGGATAATATTCATCACTACCTATTTAACTAACAACGGTCGATTTAGTGATTAATTTAAAATAAACGTCGCTATAAATCCAAACTATCATAGTGAAGAAAATGAGGGACATATCTGAAATCGCAGAATTTAAGAAGTGCATAACCGTAAAGAAAACAATCTTTTATCGACACAACATTCCGTACTCCATAGCCGTATTTATGTTAAGAAAATTACGGGAAACCACGGATGATATGTACGTCTATCAAGTCTAATCGTAACGAAACCACACATCATGGGCCTTGATTAATAATTGGGCCTTGCTTTCACTTTAAACCCCTAATTTTAATCAACTTACAATTGTAAGGTGAGCGGAAATAACCTTTCTCAATAGACCAAGCTTATCTTGAAAACCCTACGAGGATGGATCGAGATGAAGGTGAAGTATCTGAGGTAAATAATCCATTTTTCAATAGATTAAACATGGGAAACATTGCGGAAGCATCTTGAAAAAATGAATTTTTTTCCGAATGTATGAGCAAGACAGAAGATTCAATAATCCATTAACCAAAAACATCAGATTATCATACAATAATGGAAGTCTAAGGGTGTGTTTGGTACGCGAGTTAGGACAGGTTGAACTGGTAGAGGGTAACCCGTTTTTGTTTTGGTGTTTGGATAGATGGTTAAACTGGGGGTGGGTTAGAAGTGGGTTTGTTGTGATATGATTGTATTAAAGTTTGAAAAAGTGAGTATTTATTGTGATGTGATTGTATTGACGTTTGAAAAAGTGAGTATAATTTGAGTAGTTTATAATTTTAGATAATATGATGGTATAATGTATTATTTTTTTATAGAATTGATGATGTGTAATTGATTTATTTATTTTTTTAAAAAGAGAAATGTGGGACCCACATTAGAGAGAGGGAGTGGGTTAGGGGGGGGAGTTTACCCCACCTACCGAACGTGGTCTAAAGGAACTTAGACAATAAATAGAAACTCATAAGGTCTGAATTAAAGAATAAAATTAAATAAGTTTATCAATAACATCCGCGCATTAACTTAATAAACTAGAATAAAGCAACGACTCATCAATCTTGTTGACGGCCTAACACCTTGTTTTCCGTTAAGCTGTAAGGTTAAAATTCAATATTAGTCAAATGAATTTGATTAAGTATGTATTATTAAATTACGATACATGGTATAATTCTTCATACACCTCGAATAAAAAAACTAATACGATAATAATTCCATGCAATAAAGAATATACGTCAATTAAAACAATGAACGATATCCAAAATTTTTAATTGTACACGTTGCCAAGAGATAACAATAACAATACAATATTTTTTCCCGAATGGTCACATATTTTGAGATCAGTGATCAATCTATGAATATGCTCAGCAAAGCTTTACCTGACTCCAGTTCGTCGAGCTGATCTGGACTAGAAGATTATAGGGAAGTCAAAAAGCTAATGCGTCGAGGCTATCATCCAGAGTCAATTGCCCATTCAAGCTTTCAAAGAGCAGGGGAGTTCTAGGATTCTTCCTACCCTTGGTAAGTAGGCTAGCAGCAATCAAGAGCTTTTCGCCATTTATCGTCTGGTCTGGGGATTGACCCTAGGGCTATGGCTATTGCGCTTAAAAAGTAGACTTCATTATCATATGCCTACATCAGGCAACCCGAGCTTAGATAGAAGACACCTCGTTTCTGTAAATTTAAATTTATTTCACAAAATATTCCAATACGGGGTCTCTTATCCCAACCCCAATGCAATGGACATCGGTACCGAGTCAACCGCCACATGAAATTATTTTGGAATAGTGTAGAATTACCCGTCTATAACGGTCAACTGACGGAATTAACCGTTCGCGTGGCAACCGCTAGGTCAAAGTCTCTAATGAAATGACAATCGACAATGTCTAATCAATAATTATTTTTCAATAAAAAAATTGAACATAAAAAACATAAATTAACCTATACATAAAAGACAACAATGTATCTACCTCTGTGATATTTAATAACTAATCCATAGATAGGCATTATGGCTAAATATAAAAATAGTACCTGATTACCTATGATTTTAATACAGAGATATAATCAACGTATTTTTAACGAGATAAAATAAAATCAACATTCCAATAGCTAATAAAATCCAATACATGGGTATAAATAACAATGGCATTTGATCAATATGGATAGTTTTATAGGGTTCTCCGATCGCAGAAATCAATCTCCATCTAAATAAAAAAATATCTTAACACCGTACTCTAACAAAGAAACTGTTTTTCCTCTTAGATCAAAGATTGAGAAAGTTCAATATATGACCGGTCGCTTTTATCGACATTGATGATAATTGTGTTATTGTGACTGTTTTTTAAAATCGGTATCTTCGGTAAAAACAATGGAAACAAAAATAGATCTTTGCCTGTGAAGTACACCAAAAGCTGATACGAATTTATGTTATTAAAATCATATACCTTTTATTTCTTATCGGTATATTTTAAAAGGTCCTCTCATCGTAAGAAAATCCAAAGATGGTCCACACCTATATATACATCTTTTCTTTTTCATGTAGTTCTTTGCAAAGGTGTTATCCGGAATTTATTGGAGATGTATGAGATGTGCATTGCTACTTTAAAAAAGTCTAGATTGAACGATGTGTTAAAATCACATCCTGATTATTCAGTAATCTAAAATTGACCAACGGATATAGTAACTTAGCATGCAATGTTGATTTAGGAATAAAGTCGATAGTCTGAATCCTTATCAAGGTAGTCTTACTCGGAAACTCTAAAATAACACAAACTATCGAGGTATGTTCGAGCAAGATTGAACTTGTTGGGCCAATACAGAAACAATCCAAGTTTGATTGCATAATAGTATAACTTGATCAAAGCGGGAAAAAAACTAATTAGAAGCTATCATATGTAAAGCCTATCATATTCAACTAATAGATTTTTTTTCAAAAAAAATCTGAAAAAAATACCTTGATGAGGAGACGTGACTCGTTTATGAACCTCTTCCGGTACCACTCATCGAAACTTGCATACTATGTGAAGCCAATCACAGTAAGCAGAAAGAAAAAGGTAAAGAGCATCGTAGGAGATAGCAGGATTTGGGTATTTCTAGAGAGAGTTTGTCGAACTTAAAAGGCACGAATGTGACATCGAGATACGATGAGATTAATGCCATAACGGTATGCGACTAGGAAAGAAAAAAAAAACATAATAAAATCAGTATGATGTTTCTTACCTTGACTTATTCAAAACAAACCACCATTTCTCTTTTTTTATATATTTTTACACGATGATTATGTTGCGTTTTTTTATTAGTATCTTTAAGTAATGTCAGGTTTTATCGTTTCAAGAGATTGATTTTAATGGTTTTTTTGGTATATTTGTAAAACACTCCATATATACATTTTATTCCATTCCATATATCTAGATGTATTATATTTTTTTTAACACCCTATACCTATAATCCCGATGTTACATGAGAGGTGGTCAATTGAATAATTGAATATAGTCATGTCGTTGCATTCAACTTCCATATAACTTGCCTTTGCATAGTCTTTCTTCAAATTTTTATAGTGTGCCTTTTTACCTTTCTTTATTCTGAAATTTTTAGCATCCAACTTTTGGTTCTTTTCTTTCTTGTAATTGGCACAATGCTTGCTATGGTCTTTTGGTTCTTTTCTTTCTTTTTCATTACATTTCCCTTTTCCTTACCCTTTACTCTAACACTAAGTGCCTCGACCATTGCATCGGTAGATGCCTACATTATTTCACATTCCACCCAATTCTTCGACATAAGGGATATCTTGATCTCATCTTTGCCATACATTAGGATTTTTTAAGTGTCAGCAAGAGGATTGCATCATCTGAATGTAATGAAAAATCGATAAAGGCCGCTACATCGCAATCTAGATGTACTTCAAAATTTGCAAGGGTTCTCGCATGAGGAACACATGTGAGTAAATAGGCTAGTTCTGTTGTATCACCACCCAAATGCAGTCCAAAATATGCAAGAGTTCTCGCATGATGAACCGATGCGAGTAAGGAAGTTAGTTGAAAAGAGGTTGCAAAGGAAGTTGCAGATATGTAGTTGAAATATTGGCACTTTAATTGGAAATTTGATGGAGATAGTGGATACTATGAAAAGAAAGGGTATTAAAATATTGTATCTTCAAGTGACTAAATGGATTTAAGAGAAAGCAAGAGAGATTGAGAAGATAGACTTTAAACTTTGGTATTCGGGTTAAGGTAAGGGAAGAAACATTGTTGGAGTTGTTGTCCATGAGGATTTAAAGGATTGCACGGTTGAGGTGCATAGATTCGGAGATCGGATTATTTTGCTAAAATTGGTGCTTGAAGAATAAATTATGAATATCATCTCAGTTTATGCACTACAAATTGATTTAGATGAAAAGACAAACAAGCTTTTGGGGGATGATCTGGATAAGATTTATATTCAATGGTGTGATACACAACCTCAATATCAGAACCAATCCCAGTCGTCAACAGTTCACTCCTGGTGGCCTCAAACTCATTATTGAGGGCATCAATAAAAAAATATAACCGTTGCTTACACAGCATTCCAATACTTTATCGGATCTACAGTGCTAGTCCTGTAACAAATATTTTGATTTTAGGATCTACAATATTATCACGATAATAATAATCAATTTCATTACATTTCCCTTTTCCTTGCCCTTTACTCTAACACTAAGTGCCTCGACCATTGCATCGGTAGATGCCTACATTACTTCACATTCCACCCAATTTTTCGACATAAGGGATATCTTGATCTCATCTTTGCCATACATTAGGATTTTTTTAAGTGTTAGCAAGAGGATTGCATCGTCTGAATGTAATGAAAAATCGATAAAGGCCGCTACATCGCAATCTAGATGTACTTCAAAATTTGCAAGGGTTCTCGCATGAGGAACACATGTGAGTAAATAGGCTAGTTCCGTTGTATCACCACCCAAATGCAGTCCAAAATATGCAAGGGTTCTCGCATGATGAACCGATGCGAGTAAGGAAGTTAGTTGAAAAGAGGTTGCAAAGGAAGTTGAGGATATGTAGTTGGAATATTGGCACTTTAATTGGAAACTTGATGGAGATAGTGGATACTATGAAAAGAAGGGTTATTAAAATATTGTATCTTCGAGTGGCTAAATGGATTTGAGAGAAAGAAAAGGAGATTGAGAAGATAGACTTTAAACTTTGGTATTCGGGTTAAGGTAAGGGAAGAAACATTGTTAGAGTTGTTGTCCATAAGGATTTAAAGGATTGTATGGTTGAGGTGCAAAGATCCGGGGATCAGATTATTTTGCTAAAATTGGTGCTTGAAGAAGAAATTATGAATATCATCTCAGTTTATGCACTACAAATTGATTTAGATGAAAAGACGAACAAGCTTTTGGGGATGATCTGGATAAGATTTATATTCAATGGTGTGATACACAACCCCAATATCAGAACCAATCTCAGTCGTCAACAGTTGACTCCTGGTGGCCTCAAACTCATTATTGAGGCCATCAATAAAAATAAATATCCATTGCTTGCACAACATTCCAATACTTTATCGAATCTACAATGCTAGTCCTGTAACAAATGTTTTGATTTTAGGATCTATAATATTATCACAATAATAATCAATTTCATGTCATTTTGATTTTAGATCAACATAATAGCCTGCAACAGACATGTCAATTTGTAAACCTCCCACCCAATTGATACATTCAAATGTATTGTTTCATTTATCCGTGCATGCTTTCCAATGTAATCCAATGTTCCCTAACTGTTTTCTCTCGAGGAATCATAGGTTGAATGTCATGTGACACAAACATTGATGATTCGATTTCTGGATTGACTATCTTCACAGGCAGAAGGTCGTTCGATTTGAGCCCTCGATTCGATCTTTTGGGGCTAGTATGCGGACAAGGATAGTTCTGGGCAAGACCAAGTTCCCATAGGAACCATGACCACGGAACAAGGGTGTTACGGCACTTGAGTTGCTAAAAATGAGGGTATCTCATAAAGGAGTTCACCATTAGCAATTGGCACCAATGGTGACCTTCAATCATAGCAGAACGATCTTAATACATGCTCTGATACCATATTAAGATGAATTAAGATCGACCACATAGATGAAACATAAAGATTTACGTGGAAACCCTATGGAGAGGGGGAAAACCACGGGGCTTCACAAACCCTAATCTCTTACTTAGAGATTAGGGTACTCTTCATTTGTGCAATAGCGGGGGATGGACACAAATACAGACATAAGTGGTAAACAGATTCTCATCCACACACCCATTTACCCATGAAAATAAATCAACTCAACATGGTTAATTTCCAATAGTTGGAAAAAAATCCATAGAAAATTTTAAAGGTTGTTTTTATATGCAATTGTACAACATGTATAAGCAGCCAAAACTCAACCTTTATGCTAATTATTACTCATGACCTAATTATTACTCATGACAAACTTATAAAATAATATTTGATTTGTGATGAATTTTAAAGGGATTTTTACACTCATAATCCTGAGTAATTTTGTAGTTATAATCATAACCCCGTATAATCGTGAATTAAACAAGAAAACCCAGATAGTCATTCTTTTTTATACCCATAACCCTCTGTTGATTTTTCCGTTAACCCAACAATTTCATTAGATTAATCTAACATGTGATATAATCCAACATCTATTAAAAAATCCTATACATAAAAAAATGAAAAATCATGTCACGACCCCAATTCTGGGCCGTCGGATCCTCCCATAACCGTATCTGGTTACTCGATAATAATTCATTCAGCAATCACAACTAACATTTAGAAACAGACTGCAAATAAAAATACTCAGAAGGAAGTATTTCAATATTTTATCATTCACAAAATAAAGTTCAGATGATACATTGTTGCACTATAACAATTTACATGTACATCGGCTTCAAAGGAAAATACACAAAAGATTACTAACTACCTTACAAAGTAAAGCTATTCTGGCTGGCAGGATGTCTAGTATGTAAGTTGGAGGGATTTTTAAGTCCTTGCGATGGCTCACCGACACCTGTTGGGTTTTCCATAAATCATAGAATAAAAATTAATTATTGCTAAGTAACGAAGAAGAGAAAAGCAAACAAATTGTGTAATTTTGCAAAACTTGTTATCACCAAAGGTTTCATTCCTTCTTGTTAATTTAAGTCCTATTCATGTCTATCCATGTCAGGGATTAGTCCATGGGAATTACCTCACCACTATAAGGACTCCGAAGCTGTGAACACTTCGGGATTGGAGATTATGTTGATCTTGGTAAACTTATGCCGCCGCACGTCGCCTCAACCAATCCTTCAATACTACCCTGACAATTTTTCTTTTCTTTTATTAAGCATGGTCTCAAATCCTAGGCTTGGAAAACAAATGAGCACACCGTCCTCGAGGACTCGGTTGTTTAAAACCTCAGGCTAACATTTAATCATATAATCTAGCGGCTTTAAATACATATTACTGTGACCCGGCCGCTATTGAACCATCCGTGCCTCCACATGGCACGACTACATCTTCCGCTGTTCAATCCGAAGATATTGACTTCCGATACCATGCATTGCAGACCATTCGTTTCGTGCGCACTTAACATAACAGGGAAACCGTGTACCACCTAAGTAGGGAAACGCCAATACGGGTTCCTTCCGACAAACATGTAGGTTGCATGTCCGACCTGTAGTTCTACTCCCAATCATCCTCAACGTGACACACACAATCCTTTTCAGGATCCAACTCAAACCACGTCAATTCCCATGATGTAATTCTTTTGTTAAGTCTTCGATTTGCATAATCAGCAATAATTAGTATAGACACACATATATATTATTCATATGCGTATATACTCGTATTTATACCTATTTTAACTCCCAAACCCTAACTTTCAAAGCCACCGCATCGATTTAATGCTCAAACCTTATTTATTGGGAATCACAAAGCAACTGTTCAGACTTTTTCAAAAATAGCCAAAATTAGGGTTCTTTATAGCACAAAACATGAAATCAAGAATTTAAATAATCTCGTTTGAAAACCCAACAATAAAAGGAAGGATTTCGTTACCTAATCGAGGTCTCTCTCGCGCATGTAAGGCTTTATCATGTTTCGTTTTCAGAAAGGATGTTTTAAGGCTCCTAAAAAGATCGATTTTCATTTTCATTTCAAAAACGCTAAGAACGTGTCAAGAACGCGAAGAACGAACAAAGAACACAAAGAACGCGAAGAACACGAAGAACGCCAAGAACATATTTTCTCTTGAAATTTCAGCAGATCTTCCCCTTATACGGGGTGATATTTCTAGGAAAATTTCTGCAGAGTTTCCCCTTATATTGAGATATATTTCTCAGAAAATTCCAGCAGAGTTTCCCCTTATATCGGGACATATATAAAAAAATGAAAAGAACTTCCTCTATAAAATCAATCGAGAGGAAAAATAACAACGAAACTGAACGAAGATACTCAAACAACGAGAAATGAAGAATCGGTAGACACCACGCATCTTAGGTGAGTGAACGTGCGACGAATCATAGGGTTCACTGACGTGCATAGCCGCCCGCACCTAAGTAGGGTGTTACACAGATTTCTCCTCGAACCACAACAGGAAAACGAATCGAAAAGAAAGATGAATCAAGAACAAAAATTGAAAGCACAAGAGGATGAATTGAGAGCCTAGCTTACGAAACAAACTAAGAGAGGATCATACCTTTCTCTTCCTCGTTCTCCCGGCAGCGCTTCGTTAGCGCTCCTCCCTCGCCTCCCACTCCTTCTCCCGACCTCTCGACCTTATCCCTTGGGGTGGTGGTGGTAGTGAAAATCGTAGAGAATGAATGGTTAGGGAGGGTCTATTTATAGGCCCCAGAAAACTACTAACCATGGTTAGAAAATCATGGTTTATACCTTAACCATGGTTTGATGGCCCATGGTTTTGGCCCGTGGTTTTGGCCAAAACTTATCCCAAACTTGGAGCTTAAGTTAGAACATTCTACAGGATTCTAGATTCGCTAATGACGCTTAATTAACACTAATCCTGATTAACTTTCTCTAATTACGATTTAACTTTCACAGCTTACGCTTATCTTTTGCTAACTATTGATTAGTGTTTGCTAATGATCATTAGCAGTTTTCAATTTGTCATTAGTTTCTTTAATCATGTTTATTTGGTCTTAGTGACAGTCATTATGGGTTAATGATGTCTTAACCCTCCTTACTTCTCTTTCTTCCGAAATTCATAACAAATTGAAATGAAGTTCGATTCACACGAAACAAATTCTGTTGGTTTCCTCTTGACGAGCCGAACCTTATTATATATGATCCGAGATATGTCAAGTTAAAGGCTTTACAAATCCCTAGCACATCCATCTTCCTTCTCCACACCGAACGCACTCCAACTCCTGCCCCTCAGCCCTCCACCTTCTTCTCCAGCCCCCTACTTCCCTATGTCCTCCGCCTCCTCGCCGACACCCTCCCCCTCCCTCGTGCCCCTCCACCTCCGACCTCCTGTTGCTGCCCTCTGCCCACCCCTTAATTCCCTCCAACATCCTCGTTCCACGACAACCCATTGGATCTCATCGACATGGGCTAAAATGTGTCCCGTTGTTGTGGAGTTGCGACTCCATTGATGGGAAGGCAGTGGTGCGTTCCACGCATAAGGTGAAGGATGGGAGCACCGTAACACAAATGTGATTTGCGACGGTGGATCTAGAGGTCGATAATAGAGGGGGGGCATCGGGCTCGAGTGTAGGAAGCGAGTGGAGGGGGGTTTCGAGTACATGCAACGAGTGGAGGGTGGCTTCGAGGGTCAAGATCGAGTGCAACAAACAATGGCATGGGACATGGGGTACTTGAATGTAGGCAGCGGGGCGGGGGGGGGGGGGGGGGGGGGCTCGAGTGCAGGCAACGGAGGGGGCTTCGTGGGCTTGGGGTCGGGGGGGGGGGGGGGGGGGGCAGTGCTTGGAGGGCCGACTGCAACTATCTGCGACAAGGGGCAGGGGGTTCGAGTGCAGGCAACGGGGCAAGGGGGGGTGGGGGGACTTCGAGGGATGAGGGCCAGTGCTGCAGGCTGCGACGGTGGGAGGTCGGGGGTCAAGTGCGGAGTATGGGATGGGGCAAGGGGTTGGGGGCGAGTGCAACAGACAGCGGCAGCAAGGTTTTTGAAACCGAACCGGACATCGAACCGGAAACCTTGTTGAAATGGTCGGATCGGGTCAAACCATGTAATCAAACCGGTTCAACCGGATGATGACGTCATCATTATTTAAAACCGGATTAAACCGGACCGGTGAAAAAAAAAGGTTGAACCGGCTAATCAAACCGAAATGAAATAATATATATATATATATAATATACACTTAATATACTTGAGATATATATAAAATACGTAGATAATGTATATATTTCACAGTATACATAAAGTATTTTTCTTATACACCATCAAATATCATACATATTATATATATATATATATATATATTATTTGGACTAGATGCTATATAACATGATAATAGTTTAATTATTTTTAAAATCCGATACATGCAAAAAGTTGTATTAGTGTAGTTGGTTGGAAGTGTGAAAAAGGTAACCATAAGTTATGAGTTCAACTCCCACTATCAACAATATTTTTAAATAATTTAAAAATTAAATGCGGTTCAACTTCGGTTGAACCTGGTTAAATCGGGTCAAAAAAATAGGTTGAACCGGGCGGGTCAATTAAAATTTGAACAATCAAACCGAACAGGCATAACCGGTTAACCGGACCGGTCCAGGCCCGGTTCTCTGGTCGGATCGGTCGAACCGGCCGATCCGGTCCGGTTTCAAAAACACTGAGCGACAGGGGGAGCTCGAGTGCAGGTTAGGGATGAAAATGGACCGTATATGGATCGGATATGCCTATTTCCATATCCATATTCGTTTCATCTCTATCAAACACGAATACAAATACGATCCGAATATGCATTAAGGAAATCATATCCGTAAAAATACGGATACGAATTCGAAACATATATTTATCGAATCTAAATATGGATTGAATAAAGAGTGGACCCGAATACGGATCTAATAAAGAACTATCCAAATATGAATCGAATAAAGAGTGGAATCAAACTGTGTATCTAATAAACATGGAATCCGAATACGATCGAATAATGACCACATACGAATACGAATTGAATTTTTATCAAAGTTCATTATGATTTTAGAAAATGACAATGAAATACAAATAAGTTACATCATGCCAAAAGAGAGCGTTGAGGTGACTTGTGTTCTTGATTAGAAGCAAAAAGGGAATGAGTTTCGTAACCGTTGTTCATGCCCATCTCCAAACAAACGGAAGTTTATTAATATTATTAATATGTTGTATTATATAATGTATAATACTAATATAATGACACGAGGTTTTAGCTTCTTATATTAACTAATATAGAAAACAATATTAAATGTTGTATTTGGATATCCGGATCCGGATATTGAAGCCATCACCATATCCGTATTCGTATTCGGAAATATTTTACAATCCGTATCCATATCCGATCCGTATTCGATTAATATTCGGATAAGAATATTCGTATCCGGTAATACGATAAGCGGATATTCAGATATATCCGTATCCATTTTCATCCCTAGTGCAGACATCGGCGATGGGAAGAGGGTTGGGGCTCGATTGCAGCAGACATTGACAGGGGGGGGGACGGAGAGGCGAGACAATAGAGGGAGGGGGGTTCGAAGGAGGCTAGCAACGACAATAGAAGAGATTATCTTGTTTGTAAATAGTGAGAATTTAAAGGGTATAAAATGTAAAATATTTGACGGATACCGTCATATTTAACGTGAAATTGAATGGAAGTTAACATAGGGTTATAGGTGTAAGAGTTAAACATTTTTCAGGGTCCTGGGTGTAATTCACGATTATACAAAGTTATGATTGTAATTACGAAATTTCCTAAGGTTGTGAGAGTAAAAATCCCAATTTTAAAAGTGACTATGTCGATTCATAGCTTGTTTAGTTGTCGGCATGGGAAGTTGCTATATATCATGATTTGTATCTCCCCCATGTATGATCTCGATTATCTTCGATAGAACTTTTATATTCTTGTGTGCACTACGATCTACTCTAAGAGAAAAGCAATTAGTGAAAACACAATTCAAAATATAAAAGTATAGAATTGGTAAAAATTTCAGAGTAAATTACAAAAAAGTCCCTAAACTATACACATGATTTTAATGTCATATATGAACTTTCAAATTTGTCTCAATGCGGTCCCCGACTATTGAAATTTAAGGTTAAAATGACAAAATAATCAACTAAATTTCTACGGTGAAGGAACATATTGAGACATATTTGAAAGTTGGGGCACCACTTTGTTATTTTTTAAAGTTCATGCATGACATTGAAATCATGTATATAGTTCGGGGATTGTTTGTAATTTACTAAAAATTTTACAAACACTATTTACCTGTGTTAATTACGGATAATGTATACAATCATTATTCTTTGAATTTCTTTATATGTTTAGTTTATCCATCGAGTCTCTAGATTGGGGTAATGAATTTATCTTACAATTATTTTTCTTCCCCATCTTCTCTATTAATTTGTACATATGTGTGTCTACCAGTCTATCTATATAAATCCTTCGAGTTTCTTTTCATTTATTTTTCTCTCCTATTCTTTGTATGTCCTTTTTTGCATTAATTTTCGTATTCTTATTTTCTCATGTATTTTTGTAAGAGTTTGATAGTAATGCATATTTCACTTGCATTTTGCAGAACTTAAATAAAAAAGAATAAAAGAGATGAATCTAGGTTTCACCACCCTTTTCGAGTATTTGAGTTTTATTTCGAAGTATGTGATTAACCCTTCACTTTAATATGTTAGGTTAATTATCTATAGAGTTAAAAATTATTGATTCATACAAGAGGACGATTATATCACTACTTTACATTTCTAAAGATCTGGACTTACAGTTTTAAAGGGTGGATGTTGTTTATCGCTTTGGTAGATTTAGATGTATTAATTCCCTGTCCAAAAAATTGGGAAGTTTTCTTTAGGATCTGATTGGTAATCGGATTACCTTGAGATAACCGATCTACCCCCTCTATATTCTTGGATTGGAATTCCATTACAAATCATAGTGACATCACATGCTTTATTTCAAACCTTTTCCAACCCTCGTAATCATTTCAAACAGACCCTTCGGATTTCTTGGAGAATTTTGGCGTACACGTCCATAATGAGTTGATTAAAAAAGTAGTAGTGACAAAAGGGGTTCGTTAATGAAGCGAAATGGTGTCGTTAAGAAGGGCTATGCTTTGCATTATGCATAAAAGAAGACTTGTCGAAAACCCTAGCAAAAACCCCGTTTTCCCCTGCTCGGCCATCACCCAAAGAAAAAACAATCTCCGTCGATCAGCCACAGGTAAACTGGTTCATCGCTCTTCTGCAAGTCGCCCCTATCGCAGTTCCACTTGATCCAATCAAAGGGGTTATATTCTCGTTCTTTCTTCTTCTTCATCCAGTGGAGTAGCAGGAGTTAGGGATGGACCAGAGATTGGGGAGTTCGTGGAGGATGTCCGTCAACGAGAAGCAGTTCATAGAGGAGGCACTGACGGTGGGCCTCCGCGTAGACGGCCGTGGCCTCCTCGACTTTCGCCAGCTCTCCATCAAATTCGGGAGGTGCGTGTTCATGAAACGGTCCTGCTAATTTAGCCAACATTTTTCAAACTTGAGAAATTACCATTTGGTAATTCGAGCCTAATCACCCGTGACATCTGATTTGCGACATAGTTGGGTTCTATCATGATAACCAGTGGCTAGTGGGTTCGGATTTTAGTGAATGCACAGTTAGTGAAAGGGCAACTTGATAGCTTGCAATGTAGTGGATGATCGAAGGAGAGGAAATGTGTGTGTAGATTCCTGAATGCACACTGCAGGAAGCAACACATGGTTGAAGAGATGAGGCTTTCCCATATTATGGTGCTAGTTAATAGGATTTGGGAATCTTATCGTGGCTCCTCTGTTGGGACTTGTAATTTTTTTCGAGGCATGCTATTTACCATCTGGTCTCATACATTTGTTGTGTGATGGCGTTTTGAATGTAAATTAAATATTAACTAATTTGTCCCTGGAGTTGCTGCATCGGTTCTTTTTCTATATTTTCAGACCTTGCTATGTTTTTCTTCTAAACTTTTTTGATGACATTACTTATAATAACGGTGCTGAACTGAATTATTCCACACTTGTATCCATGGGGAAGTCATCTGCATTCTTGTCAGCGAGTTAAGTTACATGTTAATTGTATTTTTCTCTTATATCATGCTTGCTCGGATTATGATTATGTAGTAGGTCACATCAACTCTTTCTTTGGTTATTGGAATGGTAAATGATGTCTAGGTAACTTGGGCGTCCCTGCTTTTCTTGTCTATATTTCCCATATATTGTCACAGCTCTTTGTCTTCTCATGAAATTTAGACAATAAGGTTTAAATTGAACGAAGGTTGTTTTCTGATATGTATATTGCTTATTAGAATGAAGATCCATAAACTTGGTTCATACTAATTTGGTTGTGAAACTGAATGCGGTTTTCTTATCAAAATGTATGAATGTGGTCTTGTTTGATGGCTGCATATTTTATGTGCTAATGAAGTATAATTCTTGCAACTTGTAAAACATTTAGGGAGGATGGTTCTGTAGAGGTCCATCTGGGTCAAACCCATGTCATGGGCTGTGTGACTGCTCAACTTGCTCAACCATATCGTGATCGACCAAATGAAGGGTCTCTAGCAATATTTACTGAATTTTCTCCCATGGCTGATCCTTCCTTTGAACCGGGACGACCTGGTGAATCTGCAATAGAGCTTGGACGTGTTATAGATCGAGGTTTGAGGTGGGTCTCCCCTCCTTTTTTTATATTATCATGTTTTTTTATGTGTTTTTCTTTAGCTTGCTGCCAAAGCCTCCACTTTTCTGGAATAATGTAAATTCAAGCATTCTCGAAGTTAGATAATGTCTTTACTTATTATTTTTGTATGTTTGCATCTGTTCTTCTTTGTTATGCAAGCATACTAATTAGATTTGACCTTAGATAAAGTTTGTGGATGTGGTGAAGTCTCACGATTTGAACTGCGCAATTACAGGGAAAGCAGGGCAGTGGATATGGAATCCCTTTGTGTTATTTCAGGAAAATTTGTTTGGGCTCTCCGAGTTGATTTGCACATTCTTGACAATTGCGGGTACGATGCAGATGTGGAGGGCATGCATACAGATTTAAGAAAGTTACTTGAGTTTGGGATATTGATGTTACTTTGCTTGCAGGAATCTCATCGATGCAGCTAATATAGCAGCTTTAGCCGCTCTTTTAACTTTTCGAAGACCTGAATGCACCCTTGTTGGTGAAGACAGTCAGGAAGTTGTTATACATCCTCCTGAGGTTGTACCTAATGATTTTATTTTAAAATTATCACAATATTTGATTATTTTTTCTCAGTGAAGTTCTATCTAGTAGTGAAACTTAGATTTTTCAAGCCAAATTCTAGGCCATTGACGTTCTTCTGATATTTAGGTCTAATTAATTTCTAGACCATTTTGTCATTATCTCTAGGGATCAATGATTGACTGAAAATCGAATTTGACGCCTTCTCTTATTCTAAAATTTGCAGGTTAGAGAACCTCTCCCCCTCGTGGTCCATCATCTTCCGGTTGCTGTGACATTTGCTATCTTCAGTGAAGGAATTATGGTAGAAATTATAGCCGTATTTTTCTTATAGATAAAATGAGTAGCATCAGGATAGAATTTCTGTGTGTTTTTTATTTTTTTAATCAAGGTGATTATATGTAGGTTATTGACCCGACCCACCACGAGGAAGCTATTATGGGAGGAAGAATGATTGTTACAATGAATACTAATAACGAGCTCTGTGCCATTCAAAAAGCCGGAGGCGAGGGTGTTGTGCCAAATAGCATTGGTGACTGCTTGCGCATTGCATCTATCAAAGTTGCTGATATTACTAGCAAAATAAAAAAAGCAGTAAGTGCTCTACAAGGCATTTAGAAATCAAGTACTATGATATCTTGCTAGTTGCACGCAATGCTTTAAAAATGCGAGGCAAAATGAAGCTGTTTCTTCATCATCGAGGTGAGGCATAATGCCCGAGGTGCTTGAGGCATAGGCCTTACCTTTTTAAAAAAATATATTCTCAACATAATTTCCCCATATTTAGAATCAAAATACAACATATAATGACTCCTAACTTATTTAATTGCTTTTATATTGCACCTCACATTTTTATCTATATATATTGATTAATTTTTTATTTAGTTTCGAGTTAATATTGAAAGAGATACTTCTTAATCATAGTCATACAATAAATGTGTTAAATAAGATCAATTAACATCATGGTATTGGTCATCAATATTCAAAAAAAGGAAACACGATGTTAAGAGGTCATTTAATCCTATCTATATATTCAAGACAAGGTGCTTGCTTATCTTACTTTGTTGTTAAAGTGTAGAATGTAGGAACATTTTTACCGTTGGTTGCTTATGTTTTTAATGAACAATACATGCTCACTAGATGAATATCATATTTATTATAGTTAGTGATTGATAATGTTGACTTCGTTTAAAACTTATAATGAGTTACTAGAGTCATCTACACCTCTACATCTACTTCATAACAATATAAACACTAAAATAAGACTATTACCAAAGTACGAAGATGAGAAACTCTTTGGGGTTAAAGAGTTACAATATTAAAAAAAAAATCAAAACATCATATAATTAATTTAGGTGACCGGGGCAATAACTTACCACTGCTTCACCACCTCGGGAGTATGCTGAGGTGCGCACCGTGCATGATCTGGGTGAGGCTTAAGCCTTGAGGTGTTTCTTGTCAAAAGCATGTTAAGGCATATACCTAACCGTCTCGAGGCACATTTTTTAGAATAACGGTTGCACAGTTGGCCACAAGTCAAAGTTTTTCCCCATGATTGCTCTTTAAAATTGGTTCAAAATCAAGCCGGTTTAAGACATTTTGACTTCTTGTAGGGTCTCTTCATGCTTATTCTACTCGTAATTAAAAGTATAGTCATTAGAGAAGCTATACAAGTTTAAGGCAAAACACTTGATGGTATCCATGCCCATTGGCCCAATCTTTCTCATGAATTTGATGCTTGAGACTTGAAAAGTTCCAGATGAGAGACCTTCAAAGATGGGATAGAAGATCACTGATTATGATCCTTTTAGGAATCCATGTTGTCGAGGTTGTGGTGTACAAGGTTGCAAATGTGATATTCAATATTTAGTCGAAATGGTCATTAAAAGTATCAATCATGTGGGTAACCAAAAATATTTCATTATGTATTTCTCATGTTTTGTATACAAGAAATTTTTAATACATATTGGAGATCCTTTTACCACAATTGGTTACCCGTTAAACTTATCTCTATCCCCTGTATTCATTGAGAAATTCATAATCCCGACTCTGTGAGGCCTTCTCTTATGGTTTCATCTTGCTCCTCTCGGAGCAGGGTTTCTTTCTTTTATGTTCTTGTTCTGATCTATATGAGTGGAATTATATTTCTTTTGATCATTTTTCCTATTGAGTTGCTACAATTGGCCTTTCTTTCAATTTTTGCGTCGTTGTGACACTTTTATGAGATTGAGTGTGCATGAGATTGCTAGGAATAAGAAAAAGAAGCAAGGTTGATGGAGAGCCATGGTTCACAACCTCCCCATATTCTACTTCTTCAAGCAAATGCACAATTAGTTCATGATAGGTAGGACATGGGAAATTAGTTTTACTTTTTTTAGTTAGTGAAATAACATGAAAAACCCCATCATTTGTGGGAGAGGGAGAATATCTAAGGAAGAACCATTGTCTCATGAGACACAACTGTGGAAGCAATCATGATGATTCATAAATGCGAGGAAGCATGATGGGTTGCGATTGGGGAGATTTAGGACTTCAATTGCAAGGTTGAAGAAGTTCTATCAAAGAACCATTGTGCCATAGACACATCCGTGGATGCAATAATGATGATTCATGTATGAGAGGAAGGAAGATGGGTTGCAATTAGGGAGATTTAGGACTTCGGTTGCAAGGTTGAAGAAGTATCGTATCTCATCTTATAGAAGATTCAAGAATTGGCTTGGTACACTCCAACCAGAGATATAGTGTAGGAAATCGGAAAAATGATATGTTTTTACTTTGTGGAGGCATCGACTCAAACAATGTCAATAACAGGGATATTTCATTAAAGATTTTAGCCATTTAGTTCACAAGAAATTCCTTAATTTTCTACTCCATACATCACCGTTAATGAGGTAAAAATGAAACTTTTTTATTCAATAATAGAACCTTAACCCTTCTTTTACATACGTGTGTTAGGTAAATTACTGAAAACATCTTAGAAAAAAGGTAATACGAAAGTAGTACTTGAAAAATAGAAGATCAATAACACTCCCTCTCAAGCCGGAGCCTAGATATTTATCGTGCCTATATTGTCACATAGAAAACCATGACACTGGAGAAGTTCTTTTTGTGAAGATATGCCTAAGTTGTAGTTTTGAAAAAAATTTAGGGATAACAATCTTCTCTTTAGTGATGGCATTGCATATAAAATGGCATGCGATCTCAATGTGCTTCATCTTCTTACGGAATAAAAGCTTTAAAGCTATGTAGATTGTAGACTTATGGTGATCGTATATGGGAAGTGGGAACATGAGTCAAAATACCAAGATCGAAAAAAGAGACATTCTAAACCACTTAATAAGAAGTACGAACCAGATCTTGATAATATCTCTATTGGGGAGAAAGAATGGAAGCTAGTAAGGAAGAACGAGGAAGAAAACTAGTGGTTATCATGCTTGGATGATGGAGGAAGAGGGTGGCTGTGGTGGAATCCAGACAAGACATCGATAATGGAAGTTGATGACGTCTGAAGAGCAAGGAGAATATATGGATGTGCCTTGGTGGAGGTTGCCTGTCATGAAGGAAAGACGAGAAAGAACGGGTTGTGAAGAGGGCCTCTTTAGAGTGAGACACGGGGAAATCAATAGAACGAAGTGCATGCTACTATCGTTGCAGGGGTCGAGTACATGTCATCATCAACTTTGCAAGGACCCAATCCAAGGTTGCAGAAATCGGTAGCCGCTACTCAGTCGGTGGGGTCACTGAATAAGGATTAATCGATAGTCGGGTGACTAATCAGATTTAATCGCCCATTAGTCAGTTTTGTTTTTTTTAATTATTTTAAATATATTAATCATTTTTATACATATATTCTTATATATTTGCAATATAAATCATTTTTATACATATATTTTTATATATCTGCATAGATTTGTACATTTTCTATACTATCATAATGAAACAAAAGGAGTAATTGACTTTAAATACAACATTAAGCACATTGAAATAAGTTTGATTTTAAAAAAAAGCAAAAAATAAAAAATAAAAAATAAAAAACCTCTATGTAAAAGTCGGCCAAGTAGTCGGGTTGACCAATTAATGGCTGACCAGACCTAGTCGAATCGGCTATCCCCCAACTCGACTAGGCGGACCGAGTATCAGCCTAGTCGGCCGACTTTTACAAAAGTGATCCAATTTAATGCTTCCAATGTTGAGGGTTTAGCCTTTACAACCAAGCATTCTCTGGGCGAAGAGTTTGGAGGGAGAAGATCGATTTGACCATGGTTGATGCCTATGCGGTGACCAAACCATGTTGATGCCGAGCCCTTTAACTGTTGTCCCGTGGTAGAGGAAGCCACCTGTAATGTTATTCATCTTTCTGTAGAGCTTAGTGAGGTGTTTGATGGGGATATGATGTGGATGTGGGAGGCACCATTGATAACGTGTTCATGCATTTCCACCACATATACATTACATTTTATAATTATTGTTATTTTTCTACTATAAATTTATCTACAATAAATATCATAAAATAAATAAGTTCATCATGTTGGAAGGTATACTTATGGTGCTATAATTTATTTAAGCGGTGAACAATGCTGACACAATTTTCCTAAATATACATGTTTTTTGATTCTCTAAATTTTCAATGCTACATTTTTTTTAAATATGATAATATATGCAACTAATATTTAATTATCAGGATTCATAGATATAGATTGTTCGAATACAAACAATAATTAGTTGAGGATTATATATTCGATAATTATATGCTATCACATGCCAAGTTTATTATCAATATAGATTGTTCTAACTCTATGTGAAAGCATGCAACTCAACTTTTATTTCATAAATTCAAAATTCGCAAATATCTATATCAATTTATTTTTGTAAAATAGAAATTAGAAGCAACACACAACCGCATATACCATGCATTTGTCCTTACATTCCGCTTAGCACTATGCAGTGATTTGTTCAAATGGATGTGTGTATCAGATTTCTGAACCTTGATTGGTGCAATAGAACCCAATTTGGTATGCATGAGTGCCTCTGAAAACGAAGATATTTGTGGCTAATCCATAGGAAGCGGCTAGTCGTGTGGGCATGCCACAATTTGTCCTGGAGGTTTGTTGTCCAGTTTGTGTGAGCATGAAAAATGTTTGCCATCTCTTCTTTAATTGTAGAGGCAGCATATAGGTTTAGGAAAATGCTGGTTTGGGGTACGGTTGCAATAGTTGTCTGGTTAGGTCGATTATTTGATCCAACTATGAGGTGTGTCATGGTTATCGATTGAATAACCAATAGTCGGTTCGACCTCAAAGTCGGTCCGATTTTTCGATCGACTTTTGCAACAAAAAATTTAAGTACAATAGGATATGATTTTTCAAGTATGATAGATGTGATATTTAATTAGTCATGGTAGATTTCTTCTCACAAGATGATCATGGTAATCAAATCAACATAAATGTACAAGACTATATGTATCCAATATAATTTTTATATTCAAAATGGTATTTTTACACCATGAACCTTAAAAACTTTGTAAATTACTTTCTCGATCATCTATTCTTTGTAAACCTTGTAAATTTGCTCCATTTAACACCGCTGACCCCATTGTTAATTTGACTCTTCTTGAGTCAAGTTGCTTAAGTTAAAGTTGAGTTAATTAAACCATGCATTGATTTTTCTTTCGTCTCTTTATTTCTCTTCTTATGGACATGGAAGCATATCAAGGCAGAGGTGGGCTTGCTGTGCAGGTTGAGGCGGCGTAGGGGAAGGGGCGAAGGTCTAGGCTATACTGGGGAGAGGGGGCTGAGGTTGAGGCGGCATGGGGGAGTTGGTGCATAGTGCTCACAATAGATATGCGAGCTCGAGGCCCATGCTGGTCATCAATCCCCATCTCTTGAAGGGTGGAAACAAGCCGATCAATCCTGAGACGGACAATCCGCTCTCGCAATAATTTTAACAGTATATAGGTTCGATTTTTCTGTAATACAGAGCCGGCGAGGATGCTCAATCGATCTGTCGCGGCTCTATCCGATCACAGAAGCTACTTCCATAGCTCGGGATGCTAGTCCATGTTGAGGAGGTCATTTTTACCGGGTGGTGTTGTACAATTGTAATAGATCTTCATGTCGATATCTTTGCAATGCCGTTGTTTTTAGTCAGAAGTAAATGGTGCTAGAAAATTGCATAAAAACACAATTTTTATTGTGTATTAGCGAACAATTGCAGTCGATCTTTGTGTCGATATCATCATAAACCTGCTGTCGTAAATTTTTTCAGATTGAATCGATCAAATCAAAACTTACGTTAATGTGTTTGCTGACCGGAATGCAGGGGCTACTGGCTCCTTTGCTGTATGTGCTCCCTGTAGATATCATCCGCCATTTGGAGGTCAGAAAGAAGCATGTGGATCACATCATCGAGTTTGATGATGCATGCTTCTCTGAGAGCGACATGATGTTGAATTACCGATTCACAAAGAAGACATACTGGGACGATGTTAACGAGGGTGCACAAGGGATGGTGACTATATTAGCATTTTGGACGAGCTCGATTTGGAGACAAGGGACATAATCTTGTTGAGCTACTGAGCGAAAGGCGAATTGGGCATACTCTTGTCCGATAAATTCATGGAACAGGATGTGTACTACATGTTCGATGCGTTGATGAACGAGAGCCACGACATTGTTGCAATGGAGGATGTCTTTTTCTTGTCTCCGTTTGTCGCATTGAGTACCATTCTACGTTTGGTGGTTGAAGTTGTGTCTGTGTTATACTATTCGCTATCCATTGTCGAGTCATCTTTCCATGCTCAACTGATCGAGCTAGGAGTCGAACCACCTTACTTTGTGATGCGTTGGCTATGGGTTTTGTTTGGAAGGGAGTCCTCTCTCAAAGATCTTCTACTTGTCTGGGACGAAGTGTTCTCATGTCATGACACCATGTCTTGTCTTGAGAACAACGTACATTGGCATTTCAAGGTTCTCTTTTCTCATAGAGGGGCATTCACCTCTACTATGGCGGTGGCAATGAGCCTACATTTACGTTTGGCTCTTCTGGTGACTGGAGCACGCGACTTCATACATCCAACATCTACTCAACTTCCCAGAGAAAATATTTATTCCATAGAACATCGGTGTGAAGAAGCTGATTGTGGAGGCCAAGTCGTTGCAAGCTCTTTTTTGCGATACATACAGATCGTGATCTCCGTTGCAAGTCCCTGATGAGAAAGCAAAATCGTCGCTTACGCTTTGTCGAAAGGCTATTGGGAGTCGAATTGTAGAGTGATGCACAAGAGTGAGGAGGCATCGATGCCTACGCCTGCGGAAAAGAAGAATGCAGTCTCGATGGCTTCATTAAGAGGCTTAATACCGAGATGTTTGTCTTGTTCAGACTGGACTCCGATCTGTCTTAGGCGAAGAATGTGATCGCGCAGAAGGAATCCTTGTTTGTGGTTAACCGCAACTTGTTGGACTTGTCGAGATAGGCCAAGGATTCTGAATCCAAGAAGGCGGAAGATACAAGCGACGCAACCTCGCAAACATTTGAAGAAGCGCATGCGAAGGATGATCTCGACGACCCATATGTGGAATGTATCTCGGAGTGGTCCCTCGAGTGCAAGGTCGTGGTGGCGAGATCTGTAGGAGAGAACTCCTCGTGCATCTCCATGGCTAACTGCCCCATCAACGAGGTCAACGACCATGACAACGACTTGGTGGAAGCGTGCCATCTTGAATTTGCATGCTAGCGATTACATGCCCAGAGACGTATGTTTTGCAGAGGAAGGAGAGTGGCATTGGTTGTAAATGTTAATGGACAAGAAGGGTAGGTTTGAGGATGGAGTGCTGGCGGAGTGTAAGGGGGAGTGCAGGTGCGACTTCGAAGGGGGTGGCTGGGGCTCAAGGGGAGGCGTTGCAGAAGAGAGGGGTGGGTGCGCATATCCCGGGGTGTGGTGCCGGAGGCTGCTCCAGCGGTGGGGATGGTTTGAAGGGGAAGGAGATGGTGCACTGGATTGCCGGGGGTTGTCGGGGCGAAGGGGAGGATGGATCGCTGGCGGAGTGTAAGGGGGAGTGCGGATGCGACTTCGAAGGGGGTGGCTGGGGCTCAAGGGGAGGCGTTGCAGGCGAGAGGGGTGGGTGCGCATATCCCGGGGCGTGGTGCCGGGGGCTGCTCCAGCGGTGGGGATGGTCTGAAGGGGATGGAGGTGGTGCACTGGATTGCCGGGGGTTGTCGGGGCGAAGGGGGTTGTGTGGTGCATGGGGAGAGTGACGTGCAGGTGGGTGAGGGGGATGGGGGGTGGAAGCGCGTGTCTCACAACAAGCCGGCGAAGCGGTGCTTCCGGTGTGGGCTTCGTGGGCATATGGCGTTGTTTTGTGATGTCCCCCCGAGGTGCTTTGGGTGTGGGAGGTTGGGGCACCGTAAGGCCTCTTGTGGGTTCTGTGCTATGCATGCTCGTGCCTCTGCTCCGGTTCTTGGTGGTGCAGGCAGTGGCGGGGCGGTGACTAGAGGGCCCTTTGATGGGCGGGGAGTACGATCTTTTGCGCAGGTAGTAGCGGGTGCTCCCAGAGGTCCGCTCGATGCAAGCTTAGAAGGGTCGGATGGTGCGAGCACCTCCAGCATACCGGGAGCTTGGAAGCGAGGTCGGATCTTGCTGCTGTTACGCAAGGAAAGGATATCGTGGAGGGTGATAAAAGCCAGGTGGTGGTTGGGATAGCTTTGCGGAACGTCATATCGTTGGACAAGGTGAGGGACCATCTGCATGGTTTCCTGGGATTTCAGTTCGAAGGGGACGTAGTGGCTATTGATTCCAGGCGTTGCTGTGCCCGCGGCCTCTCGCCGGAGCAACGGGATCGGTTACTTAGAAATGGTGTGACGAATGATTTATTTTGGAGAGCTTTACGCTTCGGGGACGGGGCCTGCTCTGACGTCGAGGTGTGCATCGCGGAGGTTCGTGGAGTACCTTTTCTCTCAAGGTCGGTACACTACCTAAACCGGGCTCTCCGACAGTGGGGAGAGGTTCTCGCAGTGGTCGGTGATGGTCTGAAACCGAGTGCGGACTGGAGCATTACGCGGATCCTGATGGAGTGCAACAAAGGTATACTCGATGACGCTCGTGGTGTGTGGTCGAGCCCCTCTAGTTTCGAGGAATGCTATCGTCTCAACTCCGCGACGGCTATGCTTGAGGGCCTTTCCTTCGCAGCCTCTGGTCTCGTGTTTACAACATACTCTTCGGTAACGCTCGTGGAGATGGAGGATGCTGGCGATGCGGGAGGCCTGACAGAGAAAAGATCGGGGAAGAGATACTGGAGGAGGAATAGGTCTCGGGCGGTGGTCTCCGAGCCGCAGTCTTGCCCGACTATTAGGGATGCCGTTGCGACGGCCACTGGCTTGGACCGTTTCGGGGAACACCGGTATGGTTCCTTATGAAGATCCTTTCTTGGAATGTTCGGGGGCTGGGGGAGGCAGATAAGAGAAGAATTATGGGAGCAAGATTCATAGAATGGGGTTGCGATGTTGTTTTGTTGCAAGAAACGAAATTGCAAGGGATCAATGATGTTCTATGGAAGACATTTGGGGCGGAGGGAGTAGATGAGGTCAGGGCTTTCGATGCGGATAGCACGACGAGTGGGCTGCTTATCGCATGGAGGTCGGCGGCTTTCGCGTTGGATTCAGTGATCAGGGGAAGGCATGTTATCTCCGTTCGTTTGGTTCGTATGGACTCTGCCTTGCCTATTGCTATGTCTTGTATTTACGGCCCATGTTGCCACATCAAAAGAAAAGAACTTTGGGACGATCCGCGTGAGGCTAGTAGGCTTTTTGAGGGGATCCCGTGGCTCCTTGGGTGAGGGGGATTTTGAAGGATATGGTTAGATCCTTATGTACATCACGGAAACGTGAGCATTGTATCGAATACGATGAAGAACGACTAGTCGGACTAGTTGTTCTATGCAGCGGAAATTAAAAATTTTTCATGCGACGAAAGCATATGATCCAAGAACACTTCTCGGATCGTTTCGTCTAAACCACAAACAAGTAATAGGATTACCTATTGAAGCGTGGTTGTAATCGAGTCTCTAAACGAAGAGACCTCCTGTCTCAAGTCCGATCCGACAGAGGAGTCACTTACGAGCGTGTTGATGAAACATGTGCTTCTCACAATCCATGTTGATGATCCAAGTGGTGGATCTCTTGATCTCGACACACGAGATCCGGCATCTTCTTCACGAGCGAGGTGCACCGAAGAAGACATAGATCTACGAGCAAACCATCGGGCAGCATAACGACGACGCTGCGACGATGGGGACTCCCTTTAGGGCATCCATGGTGGACGGCCATGAGAGAGGAAGAGAGAGGGCTGACGTGTAGAGAGAAAGAGAGAGAAAGACTTATGTTCTCTTGTGTGTCAAGAAGAGCAAAGGGGTGCCTCTTCTTTTATAATATTTTGGGATCCATGGATCTCAATCCATGGGCAACACAAATCCAATGGTTCTCATTGATTTGTGTTTCTTTTAATGGCTAAGATTTGTGTTGGTAAAAACCAACAACAATTAATTTAATTTAGATTAAATCTATATTGATAAATCAATATAAATCAATCCCAAATTAAATCAATCAAGTATGGAGATTATGGAATGAAGATTGCCTCCCTCCATAATATTGGATTTGGTGGCAATCTCATACAATCTCATGAGATCTCATAAGATTACAATATTCCATGGAAGTCTCCAAGATTTACAACAACACTTGTTGTAAATTATTGTACAAAAATAATTCATAATTATTTTGTGAATATTGCAATCTTGACATTGGAAAATTGTGAATCACATTCACAACCCAAAATAAAATGTGAATTACATTTTCAATTAATTGTTTAATGTGAATCTAATTCACATTAACATTCACAACCCAAAATAAAATGTGAATTATATTTTCAATTAATTGTTCAATGTGAATCCAATTGACATTAACATTTAATTAACAAATGTAAATTTCAAATATCTCTCTCTTATCTATTATAAATCACATTTATAATATATATGACTAATATGGATATTGCTATCCACATTATTCATATCCATGATAATTACATCACATTTAATCATCTTGGATATCTTATTCTCATGTGCCCCAATAATATGAATCACATTCACATTATTCACATCTTTGATAATAAAATCACATTTAATTATCTAAGATAAATCTCCTTATAATATGAAGCAAATTCATATTATTCATGATAATTAAATCACATTTAATTATCCATTTTCTCAATGCTCGGATACATATTATCAACAATGAAATTATCCCGAACCTTTTCAAAGATAATGCGCTTTATCCGCGAATACTTGGAGATAAGGACAAGGCGATTGTATTGTTCCATATTAATGACTTGGATATTGAGATCATATCTCAAATCCAGATCGCGAGCCTCCCATAGATGCTTGGTTAAATCAAGACCGCAAATCTAATCTTCTCATTGCATCTGAATCACATTCAGATCAATGTCCAACATTTTTGGACCAAGATCAGATTACTTTTTTATTGAGAGGAGTCACTAAAATCCAAATCCGTTTCATCACTCCCTAGGAATGGAAGCGTCATGGTTATACAATCATTTATGATCACACCACCCTCATGTATTCCCAATACCTGTACTTCCTGCATACTGGAAGACTCAGAATAAAATCGAAGTATTAGATCAACTTTACACTGTCTATTTCATGGTTTTTATCAGTAAGTTTCTCATTCGATCATTGGGAGTTGGTATCGATCATATACTTTCCAAAAGCATATATCATAACTAGGTCTTGATGATATACTTTCCAAAAGTATATATCAAACCTACAAATTCAGTCAAGCTTCCAAAGCAAGATGACCGTGCACGGAATTTGATTCTTCCCAATATCTCATAAGTGAGCTCATGTCTTCCGATTCAGTAATGAACCTGCATGATCCCTTTGAGAGATCGTATTACTCATATGCCCTTATATGCACACCAACGCGCCGGTGTATAGATCTTGGTTAGGTCATCAACCTATCGGTATGCTAAATGTACATACTCAGATATATAGTAACACATCTGTCTCCGATCAGAGGATGCGTGCCTGTATCGTGACAACATACGATATAGGACTTTGGTTATCTCGATCTTGTTAAGTCAACTCTTTGACCCAACTAATCTGATACCTCCGAATCTCTATTCCTATGCAGAGAACCTGCATCAAGAGGTCGGTCAGATATCAGCCTAATTGAGAAAGGATTGCCATCTCCTACTCAGGCTGGAGATCATCTCTTAACAATCATTTGACGATGCTTGATTAGTTCTCAATCTAACCCTTTAGATATTCATCCAAGCACCAGCCTCTATGATTCAATTATTGAGTCAACACCTGTATGATTATTAAGATGGCCATGGTACATAACCCTAATTGTACTAAGTTCCCTATTATGCAAATTATTTATTCTTCATTTCAGATCAGGGAATGATATGTGCAATAACATTTATTGCATAATGGATCGCCGTGGGCTCGCATGTCCAACAGATTTCAATGTAATGCTTCATACGTCGGATAGGCCCCGAGCAAGGGGTGGTCAGGACCCAGGATCTCTGGATTTTGCGGAGGTGGTGGATTCTTTGGCGCTTGAGGATTTGGTGGCGGGGGATATTTCTTACACATGGAGAAACTCCAATTCCCGATCTTGTATTGACCGGTTCCTGGCGTCTACGGAACTTCTTGAGTATTTTCCTCTTTGTTCGGTGTCTTCTAGGCCTAACAGTTTATCAAATCACTCGTTTATTGTTTGGGAATCTGGTGATGCGTCCACATTGAGGGGCTTCTTTAGATACGAGAGATGCTGGCTGCTGGAGGACAACTTGAAGGATATGGTGATTTCTCATTGGTCTTAGACGCAGGTCGAGGACTCCGCGGTATCGAGGTTTGCACAAAAGCTAAATTCTCTGCGTAAGAGACTATCTTTGTTCAAAAAGGCTACTAGGGAGGCGAGGATTGCCGCAAGGAAGGAGGCGGAGGGGGTGGTCAGCAGTCTGGACGTCGTGGAGAACGATAGGGAACTCCTGTCGGAGGAACTGCTTTCGCGCTCTCTTGCGCAAAAACAAATCGCGGCTGAAGATCAGAAGCGGGTAATTGAATGGCGTCAGAGATCGAGGGCAACTTGGCTCGAGGAGGGTGATGCCAATACGGCTTTCTTCCACTGTGTCGCTAGCGGGAAGAGGCGCTCAAATGTTTTGCGCTCCATCACGATTAATTGCAATCGTGTTGTGGGGGATAGGGAGATGGGATCCGCTATCGCTGCTCACTTCAAGGAATTCTATGCGAGGCGCATTCTGAGGGTTTGTAGGTGGTCGGAGGTTGGGGCGGTGTCGCTCCCGTCCGATCTTTGCCAGGGACTCACGCGGACGGTTACGATGGAGGATGTTAAGGCAACTGTTTGGGACTTAAACGCGGATGGGTCTCCGAGCCCTGATGGCTTTCCGATAGCTTTCTATCTGGATTTTTGGGAGTTGGTGGGTGAAGAAATGCTGGAGGTTATGATCGAGTTCTGTGATGGCATTGCGGGCTTTGAGCGGATAAATAAGGCTATCATTGTGCTGCTTCCTAAGTCCTCCTCGGCGGAGGGAATTGAGGAATTCTGTCCCATCTCTATTTCCAACGGCCTGTACCTTATCGTGGCTAAGGTGTTAGCTTTGCGGCTTGCTCGGGTACTCGACTTGATCATCTCACCGATGCAAACAACCTTTATTCAGGGAAGGCAGATAGCGGATTGCACTACCCTCGCCTCGGAACTGGTTGCGGATTGGATAAAGGAGGGAACGCATGGTGTGTTATGGAAAGTTGACTTCGCAAAAGCCTATGACTGCCTTGATTGGAAATTCTTGTGGTCGGTTTTGCGGAGGAGAGGATTCCCAGAAATATGGATCTCATGGATGCGTCGTTGCGTGACCACGACCTCGTTCTCAATTATGATCAACGGCCGTCCGGAGGGTGGTCTCTTCCAACCTAGATAGGGGGTCCGTCAGGGATGCCCCTTGCTCCACTTCTTTTTGTTATTGCGGCAGACGTGCTAGCTTGCATGACTAATCGTGTTGTTGAAGCCGGGCTATCGACAGGCTACTCCAAAGGCGGGCTAAGCATCCCTTTGTTCCAGTTTGCTGATGACACCATCTTTTTTATTGAGGGAGGCCCTGCGAAGTTCTCGGGGATGTCAGCGACACTTGACCTATTTAGCGAATTGTCAGGCCTATGTAAGAATGTCAACAAGTCGAAGGTGATCCCTTTTGGGCTATCGGAGGAGGAGGCAGATGAATGCGGTCGTGTTTTGGGGTCTGTTCCTGGGCCCTTGCCCATTGAGTACCTAGGGATGCCCTTGGTAGCGGGAAGGGCCAGACTTAGGGATTGGCTGGTGGTCGTCGAGAAGGTGGAGAGGAGATTGGCCGGGTGGAGATCAGCCTTGCTGTCAAAGGGGGGACGCTTTGTCCTCCTCAAGGCGGTGCTCTCCTTTATCCCGATCTATTTGTTGTCTAATAGTCGGATGCCGGTGGGGATTCGCAATCGGCTCGAAAAGTTGATGCGAAGATTTCTATGGGGAGACGACGAGGGGGATGCATTTGTTGGGGTGGGATGAAGTTACTCATCGCAAGCGTGAAGGTGGTCTGGGCGTGCGTCGATTGGAGCTCATGAATGAGGCTTTCCTTCTTAAATGGGTGAACATGATTTGGGGCCCTGGTGAAGACTTCTACTCCAAGATCTTGCGCGAGATTCACGGTGCTAGCGCGGCGGTTCCTTCTTCGGCTGCTATGGTGGGAGCTCAGACACCTTTTTGGCGTGGGGTGTTGGAGGTTTTTTCGAAAAATCAAGTGCTGTTTATGCCGGTTTTGGGCAATGGTGTTTCCTACAGATTTTGGAAGGATGATTGGACGGGGAGGGGGACTTTGTGCTCGCGTTTCCCTCGCTTATTCGCGTTGGCTGCTGAGAAGGATGCATGCGTCGCCTCTTGTTGGCTGGATGGTTACTGGTCTCTGACCTTCCTTGCCAATTTCTCTGATCAGAGGATGGGAGATTTTCTCGGCCTTCTGGATGCTGTTAAGGATGCCAGCACTCCTTCAGGTGGGAGGGACCATTGGGCGTGGCGGGGAGGCCCTTTCTCGACGAGGAACGCTTATGGGGCAATTTCTAGGCCTCTGTCGGCTCGATCGGACACTCTGGTGCGTGATTGCGGTTTCTTTTGGGATCTCATGCTCCCCGAACGTCTGGGTTTTTTCCTATGGCTTTTTCGTTGGCAGAGGCTGATGACGAGGAATCGTTGCGCGAGATTGCTTGGCAATGTCTCGGATAGATGCGTCTTATGCGAAAATGCAGTGGAGTACTTTGATCATCTTTTCTTCGCATGCCCTAAGGTCATTGGGATTTGGCAGGAAGCGACCTCGAATTGGGTGTGCACTTCGGACTTGGCGGCCTTCTGTGATTCGCTGGTGGCCAATAGAAACAGAGAGAGGAGGGATATCCTATGACCCATAGCCATGGCATCAAATTTCGCCGAAATTCGACCGAATTTCGGTCGAATTTCGGTTTCGGTCGATAACCGAAATCCAGCCGAAATGCCCTATATCGGCCGAAATTTGGGGGCCTTAGTTGAAAAAATGGCCGAAATGACCGAAATTTCGGTCGAATTTCGACCGAAATTCGGCCGAAATTTCGTTTCGGTCAGTTACCGAAACGAAACCGAAATCCGACATTTTAGGCCTTGCCCATAGCGAGTTTGTGGGCGATATGGTTGGGTCGAAACGCAGCTCTCTTCTCGGGTCAACGTTTTTAAAAGGAGAACATCCTTATACACTGCGTGAGATTGGTAGAAGAGTGGGTGTTGTTTTAGCTGTCTGTATGGCTTCTTTTTATCTTCCTGTGTAAACAACCTGTTTATTGTTTACTTGTTTTAATAAATTGGGGCGAACACCATTGAGTGTCTCCCCCTTCTTTTTGGGCCTAAAAAGAAGAAGGGTAGGTTTGACTTTTTTCACAAAATATATGTACTTTTAACTGTCAAAAGGATGCGAATCATCTACATGGGTTATGGTGTAAGTGTTAGCAAGTTTATAGGGTTTAGGTGATAATTACGAAGTATACATGGTCGAGAAGGTAATTTGCAAAGTGTTTAGAGTTTGTGGTGTAACTCCCATTTAAAATATTAAAAAAATACATGACTAAATAATTCAACATCAACTATTCGATCGACTATTGCTACAAAAAATTTAGCTTATGATTTTTCAAGTATGAAAGATGTGGTTTTTAATTGGCCATGGTAGATATCTTCTCACAAGATGATCATGCCAATGGAATCAACATAAATATATAATCGTATATGTATCATATATAATATTTATATTTAAAATAATAAAAAATAACTGAATGCAACAATAACAACAAAGCCTTTTCCCATAATTAAGTAGGGTTGGTTACATGGATTCTTCGCCTCCATTCAGATCTTTCTTGTGTCAATCTTGGGCTTATATTCAAAAAACTAAGATCCCTTTATATATTCTATTTCCAACACTTCTTAGGCTGTCCTTACCCTCTCTTAGCTGACTCAACATCCCAACACTCGCATCTCCTAACTAGTGCATCGGTTAACCTTCTTTGCAAATGACCAAACCATCTTAAGCGTTTTTCTCACATCTTATCCTCGATGCGAGCTACACCAACTTTCTTTTTGATTGCATCATTTCGAATCTGATCTTTACGTGTGTATTCACACATCCACCTTAGCATTTTTATTTCTGCTACAACCATTCTCTGCACATGTCTATGGTTCACATGCTAGCATTCAGATCCATAAAGCATATCAGGTCTCACGACTGTTTTGTAAAACTTTACTTTAATTTTTAAAGGAATTTTCTTATCACAGAGAACAACAGAGGCTTCTCTCCACTTTAGCCAACCTGTATTTATTCTACTAGTAACATCTCCATCAATTTTCCCATCATGTTACAAAATAGATCCTAGATATCTAAAAAATTCTCTCTTCCGAATGTTATCATCACCAATCTTCACCTCGATTCCTTCCTCATTGCTTCCATCAAAGGTGCACTCCATATATTCCATCTTAGCCCTACTTATACGAAATCATTTAGTGTCCAATGCATGTTTCCAGACCTCAAGCTTCTCATTTACTCCATCTCTAGTCTCGTCAATCAATACAATATCATCAACAAATAACATACACCAAGGTAACTCATCCTGAATGTGACTTGTCAACTCGTCCATAATCAAAGTAAAAAGAAATGGACTCAAAGCTGAACCTTGATGTAAACCAATGTTGATATCAAAATAGTCTATCTTCTCAGGCGGGGTCCTTACACAGGTTAAAGCCCTATCATACATATCCTTTATGAGGTTAATGTATATGACATGTACTTGTCTCTTCTCCAAAACTCTCCACAATATCTCTCATGGGACATAATCATAAGCCTTCTCCAAACCAATAAAGATCATATAGAGGTTCTTCTTTTTATCTCTGTAAATCTCCATTGTTTTCCTCAACAAATGGATGGCTTCAATATAGTTGGACGACCTGGCATGAATCTGAATTGATTTTCTTTTACTTTGAAAACTTGCCTCAACCTTCTTTCGATTACATGTTCTCTAATTTTGATAGTGCGACTCATCGACTTGATACCTCCATAATTTGCACAATTTTGAAAGTCTCAATTGTTCTTATAAAGAGGCACCACGATACTCCTCCAATCTTTGCTTCGCCAAATAACATTGAATAGGTTCGTACGCCAAGTCAAACCACACTCACCTAAAACTCTCCATACTTTTACAGGGATGCCATCCGGTCCTACACCTTTCCCATGCCTCATAACCTTCAAAGCCTCCTCTACTTCCTTTCTTTGTATTCGTTTATAGCTTGCACGATTCAAGTAACTTTCAGTACTAGCTAGATCACCCAAAGTGATCTCTCTATTTCCTTCCCCAATAAAAAAACTGAATAATTCCGAATATTTTCCCGAATACCGCTTAGTCTTACTTCGTGACCCGTGACTGCATAACAAATATCGATTCTAGCAGCACTAGTTTGGGGGTGATTGGACACTTTAAGCCTTGAGCAATTTTGGAAGTAATAGTATTTTGGAGCCTTAGTATACCGTGCAAGAGTTGAGTGAATTAGACCTTTTTGCCATGTGGTGGGTCATTTGGTTTTTAGAGATGCTCTGATCTTTAAGGGGGAGATAAAACACTATGTTGGAAGTTGAAATTGTTTGGATGAACTATTTGTAATTATTAATGTTTTAAGGGATAATTACACCCATAACCTTGAGTAATTTTGCAATAACATTCATAACTCTGCATAATTTTGAATTACGCTCAGGACCCTGAATAAGTGTGCTGTCTTACACCCATAACCCTCTGTTAGTTTGTTCATTAACTCAACTAGATGGCTGAGTTAATCTAACCAATCTACAATTTGACGGCTGTCATTAATCAAAAGTAAAAAGAAAAGAAAGAACCCCCCTTCCACCAGCCCCTCCAACGCCACCATTTCCGCCATCTCTCCTCCCTCTCCTGTTGCCGCCACCACCGCCCTCTCTCCCTCTCTCCGGCCTTCGGGCTTGCAGTCGAGGGTGGAGGGTTCTTGCTGGCAGGGGGATGTTTCTATGTTGGGGGCGGCGAGCAGGCAGTCAGAGAGGGGGTAGGGGGGTCGAGGTGTTGGGCGACAAGGGGATGGGTTTCGGCGGTGGGGGCGGCGAGCAGGCAACCGGGGAGGGGATAGGGGGGTCGAGGTGTTGGGCGATGGGTTTCGGTGGTGGGGATGGCGGGGAGGCAACTTGGGGGGGGGGGGGTTCACGCCATTGGCATGGGGATGTTTCGGTGGTGGTGGTGGGGGGGGGGGGGAAGCTCGACGCACGGGGGGGAGGCCAAAGCATGCAGCCTGGAATGTGGAGGGGGAAGATCTTCGGGACAGGGGAAGGTCGGGGGAGGGGGGGGGTGGGGTGGGCCGCGGGCCTCCTACCCCCCCTCCCCGCCCCCCCGGAGGCCGCCGTGGGCCTCCTACCCCCCCTCCTCGCCCCCCGGAGGCCGCCGTGGGCCTCCTACACCCCCCTTCCCCCCCTCGGAGGCCGTCGCGGGCCTCCTACACCCCCCTCCCCCCGGAGGCCGCCGCTGGCCTCCTACAACCCCTCCCCCCCGGAGGCCGCCGCTGGCCTCCTACACCCCCCTCCTCCCCCGGAGGCCGTCGCGGGCCTCCTACCCCCCTCTCCCCCCCGGAGGCTGCCGCTGGCCTACTACACCCCCCTCCCCCAGAGGCCGTCGCGGGCCTCCTACCACCCTCTCCCCCCGGAGGCCGCCGCTGGCCTACTACACCCCCCCCCCCCCCCCCCAAGCTTGGGAGGGCGGTGGCAGGTGGGTCTCGCGGTGGTAGCGTCGGGGCGGCAGGAGGCGACCAAGGGGGCTCGGGGCAAGGGGTGGGGGAGTGGGTCTCGGGGTGGGGGGAAGCTCAGTAAGTGGGTCTCGTGGTGCACGGTGTTCCTCGGGGGGGGGGGGTGGAGGGGGGACAGGGGAAGCTCAGCGCACGGGGGGGATGCCGAAGCAGGCGACCTGGAATGCAGAGGGGGGAGCTCGTCGGGACAGGGGAGCTCGAGGGGGTGGGTGGGGGTGGCGGTGGAGGGCTCCGAGAGGAGGGGGGATTGGGGACAGGGCAAGCTCGGGAGGGCGGTGGCAGTGGCAGGTGGGTCTCGCGAGTGGTGGCGGGTGGGTGCAGGGGAAGCTTGGCGCACGGGGGGGAGTGGGTCTCGGGGCGGCGGTACGCGGAGCTTCGAGGCAGGACATGGAAGGATGGCATGTATTGTAAATAAAAATAGATATTAGGGGTAGTTTTATAATTTTTTTAACGGAAACCGTCAAACATAACGCCCATCCCAAACGGAACATGACACATGGTTATGTTATGTAAGAGTTAAGTATTACTCAGGGTTCCTCATGTAATTCGCGATTATGTAAGGTTATGAATGTTATTACGAAATTACTGAAGGTTATGGGTGTAATTATCCAATGTTTTCATAAATTGAGTTTTTATGTAATCCACCTACCAAGTTGGTTCACCCCCCTTTCATGACCAAATTTATCCTTCCATCAATATGGTCCACCTATTTTCCTATTAAAAAATAAGTACATTTATGTTTCATATGAAATGATTTAGCTTCATCGTTCCTAAAGGTGGAACAAATTTAATCTGGAATGAGACTGCTTATGTGGTATCCCCCTTCTTCCAGAATCTCAGCTTTCAAACACGAGATAACATTAGTTATCCCTTAAAGCCATGGGCATTTTAGTTTTTTGGACAAGGTTTCTCAACTGACTTGAGATGAAAGTTGTTCTCAATATCTGCATTTTTTTGGATATATTGAAAACTTTTACGTGCAATAAAAAACATAAAATTGCCTTCCTTTTTTAACTTCAGGAGCTGAATGTATTTTTTTAATGGATGGAAAAATTAACTTGTTTCATACCCTAAACATGTTTGATTCCTTCATTATGGCCTGTTGCTGAAATTTTTGGCTTCAGTTATAGTTTTTCTAATTAATATCTGTGTATGCACGTATTTGTGCACGCGTTTTAATTTGGAAGCAAATTGAAGAAATTGCTAGTTATGTACCATACAAGATGGAGTAGTTGTTTAGACAAATAATGACTGTGCAGGATCAGTAATAAAGCCTTCTATGTTCTTGTGAATGGTGGTATTGAAAAATGAGTCCTTAATTTCTTCTGTGAAACAATCCTTAGCCCCCTGTTGCTTGGTGTTAAAGGTAGAATTATATGACAACGAGAGAACACTGAGGAAAGTAAAGCATCACTCAACATTGAAAGTTGTTGAAGTTAATATACAAGATTTTAGCATAAGTGAGAGGCATGTGGATAAACTTTCAAGTCGTTCCAGTGACAATGATCCAGAGCAAAGTAGAGGCAAAGCTGATCTTGGTGGATCTAGGTCCGGTCCTGTCTGCAAGGAAAATGATCCCAACAGACATAAAGCCCAGGCTTTTATTGGTGCTGCTTCAAATTGGTAAGCATAACTTTTTGAAAATAATTTGGCAGGCAATTACAGAAGTCAAGTGTCGTATTTTGAAATATTTCACTTATCGTCGAAATAATGATAGACGAGTTTTAATTGGCTTCTATTTTTTTTGCCATGTAGAACTTTAATGTATCTTCTCAAAAAAGAACTTTAATGTATATTTAATTTTGTTTATGATTTGATTTTGACAACAGGGATCCATATGATAAAGTGGTCTCATCAGATCTATTGAGTCAGTCCTTAATTTCACCAGGTGATTTTAAGTCAAATTGCTTAAGAATTGTCTTTTTTAGTATCGACTGTTGTTAGGCTAGATTTGTCGTTGAAATTTTTATTTGGCTGTCTTGTGACTCAAACATATTCTTGGCAATATCAAATCATTTTCCTCTAAGCAATTGGACAAATAACTATTTTTTTAAACAAGAGGTGGAAACACGCACAAGTACCCGTCCAAGATTATATTTTTGTATCTTGGAAATTTGGGTGGATATTCGTCTGAAATAACTACTTTATGCACAAATATATTATGTAATAAAGACAAAGTCTTTTCACGCTTAAAGTAGGACCGGCTGCATGGACTCTTGCTCAAGTTCATGTTGAAAGATCCGATTATTTTTTACGCTGGCTGTCACACATATATTATGTGTGCACACAATATATTATTGAAGTGTATATTTATATCATACATCTATGATATAAATTAGAAAAGGAATTCTTACTTTATCCTCTATAACCCAACTACATCTTCCTCCTAATCCATTTTCCATTACCATTTTTTCAGACCAAAGAGGGGGTAACACGCTACGGTGTCCGCCCCAGATTTACTAAAAAATTAAAAGAGATTACAAGGAGAAATTACAGGAGCCATGATTGTAAGAGAAATCTAGAATGAAAGACAACATTCTCAAAGTAAAAACGTTGAGATGAAAAGATAGGCCGTTACGAGCCAACCAAATTACCCATACCAAGGTTACATGCCTCAAAAGCTCCTCCCTTGGGCTATTTATAGCCTTGAACATAGGGTCCCGTAAAAGCTCCAAGCTTTGTAGATTCACCCAACTAAATCCCATCTCCATCCAGGTATCAGATGTCTTTATGCTCTAAAAGAAAAGATGCTCCACCATCTCAATATGTGCCTCGCAAAGGGGGCAACAGTTGGATACAAATATAAAATTCTTTCACATCGATCACTTGTCGCAATTCTTTTTCTACGCATCAACCACGTGAAAACTTCAATTTTGTTTGGAAGCTTGAGATCCCAAATAAACTTGCAGTCACGAATCACATCGTCTGTCCTAGAAGGCTGAGGCCTTGAGTTAGTACAATAAGCCCTCTTCACCAAGAAAGTGTTGTCTTTCCAAACCCAATGATCACGCCCACTAGACGGGCACTCGAACTGACTTAGGCAATCAAGAAGTTTTAGATATTCGTATTCCTCTAAACGTTGGTTAGAAAACTCAGTAAAAAAGGAAGACATCTAATTCCCATCCACCCAACATTCAGAGACCCTTGCATCTGCAACTAGAGCAAGAAAACACATGAATATGGAAGAGACATGACCGTTACCAGTCCAATTATCAGTCTAAAAAGCAAAAAAGATACCATCATCGAGCACTAGACCGAACAAATCCTGAAAACAGGGCATTTCAGAGGAGACACCTTTCTAAAAGGCCGAGGGATGTGCAAGATGCTTATAAGAAACAGTGTCCCGTGTCCCAGCATTAAAAGTACTTCGAATAAGACGACAACATAAGTTTTCATTTCTACCCCAATTCCTGCTTACCCATTTGAGAAGAAGAGCTTCGTTCATAGTATCAAGACAAGAGATCTTAATGCGCTATACTGCCTTGGGAAGAGTAATTGTCTCACAGTCCACAAGGTGCAAACCCGAACCAACATGACCATTATTCCCCCAAAGAAATTGTGCAAAAGTCGCCTTATTCGACGCCTAATGCCCATTGAATGAAGTCTAGACGGCAAAAAGTAAACATGGATATCAGATAGAACCGTCTGTATCAAGACCAAACAACCACAACAGAAAAGAATAGCCGCCTTCCATCCATATAACCTTCTCTCCATCTTCTTAATGATCGGCAACCATTCCGACATCTTCAACCTTCTGGCAGAGATTTGGTATTCCCAAGTATTGTATCGGAATGGATCCCCTTGTCGTACCTAGTTCATCACACCACTCTTGTACCTCAAGAATGGACATCCCCAAAAGAATAGCCTTAGATTTGCCATGGTTTAAATTCAATCCTCATCAAAAATTTCCATCGCGTCCGCCATCCTTTGGACATATCACTGTCTTCCTCAATAAAGAAAATTGTGTCGTCTGCATATTCTAACAAAGGGATTGATATACCTTGGGAGTTCTAGCCAACCGACAACTCATTGGCCAGTACCTGTTCAACCATGAATGGTAATACATCTGTAGCAATGACAAAAAGCATAGCAACCTCATTTGGGAGCAGCGTCTGTCAAGCATAATTGATTTTTTATGTGGTTATTAAGGAGAAGACACATTATGACAAGGGACCATTGTTCGAGACTCTTTCCGAAAATCTCCAATCGCTGTCCACTCTGCAAAACTCATATCGAAACAATTGATCACCTCTTCTTCCAATGTGCAAAGTCCTCCTCGATCTGGAGTGGTGTGGATGATAGTTGGCTCCATCTTCTGCACATTGATAACTTTTGGGAGTCTATGTTTCTCGACATGCATCGTGTTAGGAGGACCTCCTCTACCCTCTGGCTATAATTTGGGCTATTTGGCTGGGTAGAAACGATGCACTTTTCTCTTCTAACTGTTTCTATTGTGAAAATGTAGTCTTTTACTCTAGGTCTCTTCTCGACTCCTGGTTGCTGTAAATCACTATGTAACCTCTTCTCTTAGCATTAATATATATGGGGCTGACACCTAAGCACATTTACCCCTTTTTTGATTCAGAAAAAACAAAAAACATAGGCACGCGAGGACAACTCTTTCTGATACTGTGACACTACGTTATGGCTGAAAGAAGCCACACTCCGGTCGGCCGTTGATCAGAACCGTGTACGATGTCGTGGTGACACAATGCTTCATCCAAGATATCCAATGGTTCGGGAAACCTCTACATGACAAAGCCATCCAAAGGTGTGTGGGCAGATCTAGTATGATGGTGAGAGCCTCAGGACACGGTTGACAAAGGAAAGGATTCCAAGAGTTCCGACGAATCCAAGAAACAATCAATACATGATCGTGAACCATAATTTCTCAAAGTATATTTGGCATCTGAGGTGTCAAGCACCTCCAGCTCTAGATCATCAATAAGATCTCCAAATTCCACCGAACATGGGTCTTGCCCACTTCGTAGACGAAGACGATCAGGGGAGAGAGTAGTAACATTGATATCCCTAACAACCAACCAAGCCACCCCCGGTAAGATGCTCCTCGCAACACACAGATCATCCCACAAATCGGACCTAAAAGAATGTGAGCAAGGACCATAAACGCATGTTAGAGCCACCTTTGAGTTAGTACCAATATTATCCAGCAACACCGTGATAGTATGTCTCCCCTTCAGTTCAAAAACTAGGTTGAAGGTTGAAGTTTTCCAGGCAATAATCAGGCCACTTGTAGAGCCGTCAACATCTAATGATTTGAAGTCCAACAATGAGCCACGATTCATAGATGTCCAAAGTAGCGACAACCATGTTGAAATCTTTGAATCCTGTAAGAGAACAATGTTGCTGTCCCACTCTATCATAAGGACTCCAATCAAGCTCCTTTTCTCCAGGTCACCCAAACCCCTTACGTTCCAGGTCAATACCTTCATTTAAGAACCTTGGGAACCCTCGAGATAACAATAAGTCAATAACACCTGTTGCTTCAATCACCACAACTTTGTGAGTCGAGATGAAGATGTGCGCTAGAACTGTAGCTCTATTTCCTTTCTTGCTTCTGTACCTTTTCCCCCTTCTTTCTTCACGGATTTCCAGGTTAGAGGTGTAAGGAGAAGAAGGTATAATCGGGTATCCTCCACTCAGGAGCTGTGAGCACCAACATCCAATTCCAAATATGATCCCTAGGGCTTGGTGGAAGACATAATGGTTTCGCCCCTAGAAGGACTTGTCGCAGTTGCCCAAGCAGCTTGATGGGGCACTTTGAGAGGCAGGGGAAGCTCGATTAGCAAGGAGCCAATGATATCTCTCGATCGCCCAGGCTGCGCCAACCCTTCAGGGGAACTCATTGAAAGGGGACAGTTGCAATGTGATCGGGTCGGGTCTCCACCCACCTAGTAAACTGGAAGATGGTGGAAATATTTATATGGATCCAACATCCAAAAAGGGTTCGAGGAGTCCAGATCCACACCAGACTCGATAATCATTTCTTTTAGAAACAACTCCATGCCGGTCGGGTTCAATTTCCGACCGAAGATCGATTCTTCGAAGGGGTTGCTAGCGAGTAACAACTGACAATACCCTAAATCCAGAAGCAAAGGGGAGTCCGCCACTGCACCTTCCCTCGTGGAATCGAGACACCAAATCTTCCAAAAAAGAACAAATCCCGAATTTAATTCTGAGGACTCCTCTATATTTTGAATCTTTTCCAAGATTGGCTCATCTGAGAAATTCAATTTCATGAGTAGCTGATCTTCCGTATCCTAATTGACATGCGCCATTGACGAGGAGCTCTCTGCCACCATCTTCTCCGACAACGACGACTTCGGTGTAGGGAGAAGACTCACCAAACGTTTGAAAGAAGCATTTCCTACCTTAGGAAGCATACCAACTCCAAGGGGGAGAACCACCAGCTCTCAATGACTAGGATAGCGGCCCTCGGATCAGACCCCGCCGACTGACCATCCGCAAGGACCTTAGTAACCACCCCCAATTTCCATAAAGTTGGCTTGAGTGCATGGACGGTTCTGGAGAGAAACTCAACTCTCAGCACATGTACTGTAGAGATAGTTCTTAGTATTATTATCTCTTTATGTATCTTGTCATTATTTCTTTATCTTTTATAGACCTCTTTGTAATTTACCCTTAAGGTCTCTCCCTATATAAGAGGGCCTAGGGTTATTCTGAATGAATATCGAAGACTCTTTTCCCAACATGGTATCAGAGCCACCCTAGGGCTCTCCACCCGCCGCCCCACCCCTCCCCACCCGCCGCCCTCTCTCTCCAGGGCTCCCGCGCGCCTAGCCCTAGGCCGAGCCCACCGCCAGCGCCTCCCCAGCGGTCCCAGCCCGCAGCCCACGCCTCCCCGGCGTCTCCAGTCCGCCGCCAGCGCCTCGTCGGCGCCTCCAGCCCGCCGCCAGCGGCTCCCGGCGGTCTCCAGCCATCGCCAGCGGTCTCCAGCCCGTCGCCTGCGGCCCCTGCTTGCCGCCGGAGGTCCCAGCCGGTCGCGCAAACATCTAGGCGACTCCCAGGAGGCACCCGACCAGTCGTTTCAAGGGCTGTAAGCCTTCTCTAAGGCGTGCCCTAGTACTCTACTCGTCCGATATATGGGTTTGAGTGCGTAAAGTCTACATACGCACTTAAATCTGATGCAGTTGGTGTAGACATTCATCATCATTGTGTCTATATTCCCTTGTTCTTCTCCAAGCGGCAGTATGTCAGAATCGAAAGCCCATATGCCCTCCACCGGCGCATTCAAAGGTCCTGCGCCAATAGTGAAGATGGACGGGTCTAACTATGAGCTCTGGGCTATGCAGTTCATGAGCCTAATGAAGTCTAATGGTAAGAAACACATTCTTACCGAGGATGAGCCTGCAGAGAAGACAGGGATCTATGCCTCATGGGAGGCTGACGACGCCTATGCGAAGGTCTGGTTGTCCGATACATTGACGATGGAGATTGCTAACGACGTCCTCCATCAGCCCACTGCCAAGGCAATGTGGGACATTCTTGCCACTACATATTCGCATGTGCGAAATGAGACAAAGATGTTTCAGCTTCAGCATGACATTTTCACAATGAAGCAGAGCGGCAGACCTCTCCATTCCCTATACACATCCCTAAGAGGGACGTTTGAGAAGTTATACAGTACCATTCCACTCACTGCTACTCCAGACCAGCAGAAGACGTTTCGGAACGCCACCATGGTGGGCGTTCTACTTGCGAGTTGCGGCTCTTGATCCTGAGTATGATGCCGCCCGATCTCAGATCCTAGCAGATTCAGCTATTCCTCCAGTAGAGGAGGTTTACAGAAGGCTTAGTCGCATTCCAGTTTCCTCCAGCTCCTCTACTCCACCCCCATCAACGATGGCAGTCTCGCGTGGGAGAGGTGTCCCGCCTTCTGGTCATGGTCGTGGACGTGGCCGTGGATCCCAGGGAAGGGGTGGTCGCTTCAGTCAGACATGCTCCTACTGTCACCACACAGGACACTCGGAGGAGACATGCTATTCTAAGCATGGATTCCCAGCATCGGCACGTGTTGCAGAGCACTCTCAGTCTCCATTACCGTCTGTTGCAGATACTTGATTTGACGAACTTGTGGCCCGTCTCCGGGATATTATGCCACATTCATCTGGTGATTCGTCTGGTGGTTCTTCAGATATAGCTGCTACAGCCTCTGCCAGTTCATCCGCCGCTGCTAGTACCTCAGGTAGATCTACTGCATTCACACCATCTCATGATATATCTGACTGGGTTATAGATTCCGGAGCTACACATCATATCTGCCGCGATAGAGATAGAATACAGGCCTACAGGGACATTCCTCCCGACCGTTCAGTGCAGATAGCAGATGGTACCCATTCACCCCTTGTTGGTCAGGGGGAGGTCTTCCTATCCTCCACTATGTAGCTACGAAACGTCCTATATGCTCTTGAGTTCTCAATGAACTTGTTATCTATTAGTCAAATTACGAAGGATTTGCATTGTCGTGCTATATTTGACCCGTCTTCTCTCATTTTTCAGGACATACTCACGGACAAGGTGATTGGCTGTGGCTCTAAGTAGAATGGTTTATATCGACTGGTTCGGGATTCCTATGCTGGCGTCACATCTCTTTCTGCCGGACCAGTCTCCCCTTACATCTGGCATCTCCGGTTTGGTCACCTTCCGCTCCAGAAAATGCGTCGTCTTCTACCCCAGATCTCTTCTAGTTCGTCTTTTCGCTGTGAAGCATGTCAGTTGGGAAAGCATCATCGGTCGAGCTTTCCACGTCGTCAGAGTCGGAGCAGTAGCTCTCCATTCGGGTTGTTATATATAGATATTTGGGGTCCGAGTCGTGTTCCTGATCATCAGGGACACCGATTTTATCTTGTGGTAGTGGATGTTTTTTCTCGTGTGTCATGGGTCTTTCTTTTGAAGAATAAATCTGAAGCAGGAGGCGTGATCAAAAATTTAATTAATGAATTGCACAATGTTTTCTCTTCCTCAGTCAAATATGTTCGGACGGATAATGCCCTAGAATTTTGTACACGCTCACTTTATCAATTTCTTTCATTAAAGGGTATTATCCACCAAACCACTTGTGCATATACATCACAACAAAACGGTGTGGCGAAAAGGAAGCATCGCCATCTCTTGGATATTACTCGAACACTATTTATTCAGAGTTGTGCTCCTATTTCCTTCTGGGGGGACGCTGTTCTTACTGCATGTTATCTGGTCAATCGAATGCCATCCTCAGTTCTTGGTGAGAAGATACCTCTCTCTTATTTTTCCAGGCAAAGAGTTATTCTCGCTGACTCCACGTGTCTTTGATACTGTGGCCTTTGTTCATCGTCTATCTCCCGGACTTGACAAACTCTCTCCTAGAGCAGTCAAGTGCGTCTTTGTTGGTTATTCCAGGACTCAGAAGGGCTACCGGTGTTATGATCCTACGACTAAGAGGTACTTTGTGAGTGCTGATGTCACTTTCTTTGAGTCTGTCATGTATTTCTCTCCTGCAGGTGACAGACTGGTACCATCCACTACCACTGATGATGTCTATGTTCCTCCACCACCTACATGGAGTTCCCCTGAGTCTTTCCCTATGCCTGACCCCACGCCAGCACCTCCACCACCACCTCCTCCTCCACCCATTCCACGGCCTATCGTGTCACCCCTACCTAAATTCTATACGCGTCGGTCAGGTCCTGCTCGGACTACAAATCAACCGCTCATCACGCCTCAGGTATGTTCAGATGGCACTACTACTGACAGGTCAGGTTTGGTACATGTGCAGGATCCTTCAGTACAGGACGGCACTAGCTCATCCAGTACAACAGATGATGATTTTGATGTTCCGATTGCTATTCGGAAGCAGCGGCTGCAATGTGCCTCTTATCCATTTGCTTCACAGGTTTCTTTTCACCGTCTCACTGGTGATTTTCAGAGATTTGCCACAGCCTTGTCTTCCGTGGATATACCACGGACCTACCAGGATGCTTTGCAGAATGATTGCTGGAGATTAGCTATGGAAGAAGAGATGAGGGCCTTGCAGTCCCGTGGCACATGGTCTTTGGTCCCTGCACCTCCTGATGCATCCGTTGTGAGCCGTAAGTGGGTGTTTACAGTCAAATATCATGCAGATGGCACGTTGGATAGATACAAAGCACGCTTGGTCGCCCGTGGGTTTACACAAACCTATGGCGTAGATTACATGGATACGTTCTCTCCAGTGGCGAGACACTCTACGCTTCGTATTCTCTTATCTGTTGCCGTGGTCCGTGATTGGAGTATATCTCAACTAGATGTCAAGAATGCCTTCCTGTACGGGAACTTACAGGAGGAAGTCTACATGCAGCAGACACCTGGGTTTACTGCTGAGGGGGAGAAGCACATGGTTTGTAGACTTCACAAGGCGATATATGGCCTCAAACAGAGTCCGAGAGCATGGTTCCATAAGCTGTCCAACCTAATTGAGGAACAAGGATTCAAGAGATCAAATGCCGATCACTCGTTGTTTGTCCAAAAGTCATCGGCAGGTACGGTTGTCATTATGGTCTATGTGGATGATATTCTTGTTACAGGAGATGATGCTCAGTGCATAGAGAGGGCGAAGGCATTTCTAGGCCGTCAGTTTGTTACAAAGGACCTTGGGACCCTAAGATATTTTCTGGGGTTGGAATTTGCAAGGAATGCACAGGGCTTGGTGATGACCCAACGGAAGTACATTACAGACTTCCTGATTGAGACTGGCATGGATGGATGCAAACCATCAAGTATTGCCATGGACCCTAGCGTGAAGTTGTATGATAGCGATACTGATGAAGTAGATAAGAGGAGATATAGAGAAATGGTGGGAAAACTCCTTTACATTACCATGACTCGCCCAGACATTCAATTTGTAGTTAGCAGGGTGAGTCAATTTATGGAGCAGCCAAGACAGATTCACATGTATGCTATACACATGATACTGAGGTATCTGAAGTCTTCTCCAGAGTCAGGGCTGCTATTCAGAAAGGGCACAGATTTATCCATCTCAGCGTGTGCAGAAGCATATTATGCAGGATGCCCTAAGGATCGAAAATCAACCTCAGGGTTTGCAGTGTTTGTTGGAGGCTCACTGGTTTCTTGGAAAAGTAAGAAACAAACTGTTGTGGCAAGATCCAGTGCCGAATCCGAATATAGGGCCATGGCTCAAGCCAGCACAGAAATGATGTGGGTTCGGTCCGTAATAGAAGATCTACATGTAGCTGTGCCCCTACCTATGAGGCTTCAGTGTGACAATCAGGCATCATTATTCATTGCCAACAATCCAGCTTTCCATGAAAGGACCAAGCATATTGAAGTTGACTGCCATTACACTAGAGACTTGATGCAGAGAGGATTGATATCTACTGCACATGTGAGCTCAGGAGATCAGACTGCAGATGTATTCACCAAGCCACTGCTCAGAGGACCTTTTCAGAGATGTTCATCCAAGCTGAGCATGATAGACATCTATGCTCCACCTTGAGGGGGAGTGTAGAGATAGTTCTTAGTATTATTATCACTTTATGTATCTTGTTATTATTTCTTTATCTTTTATAGACCTCTTTGTAATTTAAGAGAGCCTAGGGTTATTCTGAATGAATATCGAAGACTCTTTTCTCAACATGTACCACTTGAGGATTGTCGGATGGAGCTTCACCATCCGTGAATCTTGTTGGTCTCCACATCAATTTTCATCCACAACTACGGCCCAAAAGGAACTCAGATTTCGCCATTGATAGACCCCTCGCGCAAAAGGTGACGGAATTCAAACGGATAACATCTCCCTTGAATGAAAATCCCAGCGCATCGAAAGCAAAGCCTTCTACAAAAGGAAGATCCATAGAGCCATCCTTACACATACCAATGAGGATGGATCTTTTAACCTGACCCTCTTTAGGGGCATCACCTCGAAAGACAACTGCATAATATCTTGATGGCGAGCGTACCGCACTGGATCCCTGAACCGCACTGGGTCCTGTGCACTTCGAAACAAGCTGTTTGCGTCCCTGAACTGCTTGTCGAAGGAGTGCACACACCAATCTTCGCTGACCACTCCCATTGCAGTTGAGGCAGTGCGATGACTGGCTGCAAAAGCTTGCTGTGTGACTGTAAACGCCGCACCGATAGCATCGTTGTCCGTGTTTCCGTTGAGAAATGAGCGACCAACGTCCTGCCTCCTCTTTCTCATGATCGGTGGCTCTCTCTCGCTTTTATTCGCGTATTTTGGTAGCCCTTCTCTACGCGTTCAACCCCCCCTTCACTTCCCAGCGTCAACGTTCCCTCAGCCAACAAGAGCCGCTCTCTCTCTCCATGCTAGACATTACCTACACATTCTTCTTTTTATTTTCATATATGTGTGTGTGTTTGTGTTATTCAACCTAATCGGTTCAAATCGTACTTTAATATTGCTAAATCAATTTACGAAACACATAATATTATGCCCTTTTTAATATTATCTATTATTCAAATATTGAAAATATTATAAGAGGTCCACTATCTGATATTAATACATATCCTTCTGCTGATATTTGTATTTATTCCATATTCCTTTCAGGGATGCTGCACCACGTTTTTATATCTGTCTGAATCCATATCGGAAATCTTTATCCCTCTCTAAAACTGACATGGATATTGTAAAACTCATATTTTTATTTGTATGTTTGCATCCCAACTAACCCCAGTATTCTCCCTTTTTAATAAAGTTGGGACGGTCACCTCTGCTTGTTTCCCTCGTTTTGGCTAAAAAGAAGTTTCCATCCCAACTCTGAAGCTAATGGTGTAGCTCAATATAAATTTATCTTTATATACATAGACATGACACTTATCCCATAAAAACTGAATTTTGAACACCAGAGGTTAAAAAATGAAGAATTTTTTTGGATATTCTCCTATAATTTGTAATATTATTGACACAAAAAATACAATATTACATGCATTATTTTGTATTTTTAATTGATTGTGGATCTATCTTTCAATAAAGTGCACTTGGCGACCTCCTTTAACATCCAATCGGATGCCAAAAGATAAGGTGGCAATGCGATGTGGAATTTTGCTTTGGGTTCTTTGTGTTGATGTTGGCGTCAGGAAGTTTCAGGAAATATCAAAGTATTCAGATTGGACGTTGGGGGGCAAGAGACGAGGCTCCAAAAAAATAGCATTGTGGTCAAGTAAAAATTCGTTGCATTTTTGAAGGATCGCCTAAACTCATTAGCTCCGAGCAAATCCGTCAATAGTTCATGCTTGTCGACATCTTCCCACGGCCCACATGTTCAATTTGCAATGCAAAACCTGCCACCAGATCCTTTGTGTTGAACTTGGTGGTGGTGGCGACTGGCAATTGGTGATTTGGGGACAGAGATGAAGATGGAGGTGAGGACGGAGGTGGAAAAGTTTGAGGTATGTAAGAATCAGTAGATGAAGGTTGAGGAGGTGGGGAAGTAGGTTGTGGTGAAGGAAGAGATGAATGAAGGAAGAAGTGAAGGAGGTCCAAGATTTCACATTTTATCCAACATATATTATATATTGAACACCATGTTGTTGGGGGCATCAAGCATTGGCCTAAGTATGGAGAATATGAGGGTACATGCAATGCGGAAAGTTTAATGCAATTCCTAAAAACAAATTAATAGAAGACCTGTCACAAATTTTTATTTTAGGATGTAAAAGTGGGTGATACGTTTCGATCAGTATCCACCCCATGTGTTAATAGTATATTAAAATATGAATATTAAAGCCATGACTCAAGACGAGTCTTAACGTGGTGGACAACATTCTCGATATAGAATCTTTTTGCATGGAAAACAATCCCGATATAGGTAAACCAAAGAGTCCAGCAATGAAATGTGCCTCAATTGATCCATGCCTCCATCATTAGCTTGAACCATGTCTTGACACATAGAATGAAATGTGCCTCAATTGATCCATGCCTCCATCATTAGCTTGAACCGTGTCTTGACACATGAGGTTCGTAACCGCTCAATGTTTGAGAGGCCCTCTCAGGGGATGTTGATTGCCAACCAAAATTCTCTAACCCGGTTCCAAGTTAAGAAAAGATCTTCCATTTCCTTGTAGTTAATATCACAAAAAGAACAATCACAATTTTCCTCATGTGTAAATTTGACAAGCATACCTTGGTCATGGTTTGATGCGCTTTAGAAGTCAAAGGATGAGCTTGATTTTTAGGGTCAGTAGTAATATCCGGGTCATTAACACTCCATATCGCCATGGTCGAAAACAATGGGGTAGTCCTATCAGCACTCTTCACTAAGAAATCACTATCCTACCACGTCCCATGATAATGACACGTCGATGGTCCAACTACTCGATCTTGGTCCACAACATGATGCATCTTGGTCAACGTCTTGTCTTCCGACGAATCCATAAAAATCCCTTTATGTTTATGGGATTTATCGAGGGCGAAATAAATCTACATTCCCATTCCCTAGTCCCTAGATTGTGGTTGCAGGAAGCCATGAGAGCAACACATGTCTTTTTCACCGAAAAGTAACCATCCTGCCAGTTCCACTAACCCTAACTTGTAGATGTATATGCGATCCCAGTAGTGAGATCCATCGGCTTGAGAAACTCTTGGAGCCATTGTCTAGAAAAACCCGACGGAAATGTCGGTGCTCACTGGTTAACCAAAGTATCCCACAATGATACATCGCGATTAGCTGTGAAAGGCGAACATGAGAGGAAATCAAATATTTTCATATTGAGAGGCCCCTCCTCGATCTAGTTGTCCATCCAAAATCTGAAAGACGAACCATCTCATTTTGATAGTCACACAAACCACAACAAGTCGTGAATCACAACATAAACTCCATTCCAGAAGGTTGTCGATGAAACTTGCGACCTAGGAGGAATCAAAAAGCGAGGGGGGGGGTATAGATTTTTTACTAGACTATAAGTGATGTCAGGTTTCATCCCCAAATTCTGCCCGCCCATTTGAGGAGATCTTTGTTCATATCTTCAAGCTTACAGACCTCTAGCCCCCCTCATCTAGAGGAAGGGAAATCATGTCCAACTTCACCATTGCATAATCTAGTCCTTCTATCAGATGACAACAACAAAGCATTTTCCCATATTAAGTAGGGTATGCTACATGGATTCTTTACCTCCATTCAGATCAAAGGATCATTATCGAGCTTAAATGTAAATAAACAATTTTCCTTCGAATTGTCTCCTTCCAACACTTGGGTTTTCCTCGCCCTCTTTTACTCGGATCAACATTCCAAATCTCGCAACTTCTGGCCGGTGCATCGACCGACCTCCTTTGTAAATGATGAAATCATCTTAAGCAATTTTCTCTCATTTTATTATTTACCGGAGCTGCACTAATTTTCCTTTTGGTCATATTGTTCGATCTTTTTGTGTTTGACCACGCATCCAATGTGTCATTTTCATTTATGCTATTGTCATTCTCTACACATTTTTATGGTTAATAGGCCAACATTCAAATCCATATAGCATAGCATGTCTCACTGTTGCTTTGTAATACTTTCTTTTGATTTATAAATAAATTTTCTTATCACATAAACAATAGTACCCATTTAATGGTCTAGTCAGTGGTAGTACAGTGTGTCTACCACACAAAAGACCAAGGTTCAAATCCTACTCTTGCTGGGGCTGCGTTAGGTAGTCAACGGCCATCGTAAAAAATAGTCGAATCTTTCAACATGGATTTGAGCAAGAATCCATGTAGCGTACCCTACTTATCGTAAGAGAAGACTTTGTACATTATTATCCCATAGAACAACAGAGGCTCCTATCCACTTTAGCCAACCTACATTTATTATGAGCAACATCTCGATCGATTTCCCTACCGTGTTGCAAAATAGATCCCATGTATCCAAAAGAATCTTTCTTCTGAATGTTATTTCCCCAGTATTTACCTTGATTTCTTCACCATTGATTCCATCAAATGTGCACTCCATATATTCGATTTTAGCCCTACTTATACGAAATCCTTTAGTATCTAAGGTATGCCTCCAAACCTCAAGCTTCTCATTTCCTCTATCTCTAGTCTCATCAATCAACAGAATATCATTGCCGAGCAATGTATCTCATCTTGAATGTGGCTAGTCAACTCATCCATAATCAAAGTAGAAGGAATGAACTCAAAGTTGAATCTTGATGCAAACCGATGCCGATGTCGAACTAATTGGTCTTCCCAGATTAGATCCTTATATAAAATGAAGCCGCATCATATATATACCCTTTCTAAGGTTAATGTAGAGGATGTGTACTTGTCTTTTTCCAAAACTCTTCGTAAGTTCTCTCGTATTTAGATGAACTCCACACTGATCTTTTTGTACACACTTCAAAACGCTGACGGATCCTACTGGAATGATGCGAATGGACATGAAGAACATGGGAATTGCTACTAAAACAACCTTCAAGAAGACCACTCTACCTCCTCTTGATAGAGATGAAGCTTTTTGCCCCGTCAAATTTCTTTCCAACCTTTCAACCGCATGCAACCAATCTGGTGCCGCAATCTTCCACTGGAAAATGACAATCTCAAGTAGCTCAGAGGAAGACAACCCCTTAGGGTCTAGGTGATCTCCGCGCATGCAACAATCTCTTCCTCAACGAATCCAAATGGCATGAATGTGGGTTTGGATCTGTTAACAAGAAGCCTGCGTAGCTCTCCAAAAATGTCAAGCACAATGCTCATACATCTGAATGCAGAACTTCCTCCCTCAATAAAAAAGATGGTGTCATCGGAATATTATAGCAGCACGATGGAAATGTCCCCGTAATGTATCTCGATTCCTGAAGCACCACCTATACATCACTTGCCTCACAAACGGATGCAAGCACAAAAATTACTGGGTTGACTGGAAAACCCTGCTTAACCCTATGTTGTTGCTGGAACAAACCTCCCATCGATTTCTTGTTTACCAAGATCGACATCGAGGTCGATAATGCATCTTTTGATCCAAGAGTTCTAGATGTCAGAGAATCCATGTTTTGTTAAAATCGCCCAAAGGTGACACCACTCAGTACCGTCGTATACATTCGAGAAATCGATCTTCTATAGAAGCCCTCTCTGAGGCTATAACAATATTGTCCATCATCAAGTGATTATGGATAAAGGCAGTTCGGAATCTTTGTATCTCGTTAATGGGATCACCCGGGAGAACATGCAAATGGTTAACCAACCCCTTCTCCACTACTGTGAATTGCCTTGGAAAGAGCAATCGGTCCGCGGTCTACTACCCTCTGAATTTTCTACTGTTGCAATATCCAATCGAATGGGTTGAATATTCTATTGAGAGGGGTGGGTGTAACGATTGGCCAACTCCTTTTCCAAAATACTAAATAAATTGCTTTGAAAAGAGCAGTCGGTCTGAGGTATTCTACCCTCTTTGAATTTCCATTATTGCAACATCCAATCGAATGGGCCTAATATTCTATTGGGGTGGGGTAACCAAATAGAATATTGTTGTTGGGTCAATATTTAATCCAACACGAACATTCGGTTATTCATTATTCAGTCTGATATTCAGCTATTTAGCTAAATATTCGGCCAATTATTGCCACTGTTTTTTTTATTTTATTTTTTAAAAGGTTTTCATTTATCATGATAATACCGTAAGCGTTAAAGCTCCCCATATATGTAACGTGTTAATTGATACTTTTATTCTGGATTCTTATTGATTGATGATCATGTATGTATAAATAATATATATATATATATATTTGACATAATTTTTATATTTAAAAATAATTGAAGAACACATAACCAAATTCATTGGAAAACTCCTTGATCATGTCCATAATATCAGTGCTAACCAATGACCAAACTCCATAAAGAAAAGGACAAGAAAACCATTAAGGCCCATGGCCTATCTACGCTCAACTTCCATATCGTAAAATGAACCTCGTCAAGGGAGAACCTAATGAGGTCATTCTTCAGTTCAACTGTTAATGAAGAGGCTCCTTGGTTCTGCTTGCTCCAACCAGAGTGAACCCACCTCGATGGCTCGCTCTATGAAAAAAGTTCACAGCTTGACCCACCTTCTTGTCTCCTTCAAATGATCATTCCTCGCCAACACCAATTGGATTTACTTGTGCCCCCTCTTTCTATTGGCAATCGAATGAAAGAATTTTGTGTTGGCATCACTCTCCCTAATTTAGCGCTGCTTGGAACGATGCCTCTACTCGACCTCTTGCTACTTGTCCTCTTCAGGTATGGTCCTCTGTAAGTTAGCTGTTCTTTGCTTTGACAGGTTGGAAGGATTGGGATCTTGGGAATCCTCCAGTCGATCTAAAACCTCCAACGCCGATTGCGCTCTCACGATGAGCCCCTCACAACGCACATATCTCCTACTTCTAGGAGCAAAACATTAGATTCAGTGCCTTTAGTTTGTAAAATATCCTCGAAATGGTTGTGCCATCACACTGGAAAGAAGAGTGAAGTCCAAAATCATCTCTTTAAAACTATTTCAAGTAGCCAGGCCTTCTTGAAATGCAAGAACGAGTAAGGAATCATACTCTTTTTCCATAACTCTAAGTATAGGGGGTGTGGTCGGATTTGGGTCTGGGTAGAGCTGTGACACGTGCACAAAGAATAATAATCGCCAATGGTCCCAAGCATAAGAACTTGTCCAAACTAGATCATGATCCCGAGTTCCGCCATGTATAACAATAGCCAACCGCATTGAGAATCTCCATCTGCTGGATCCTGGATAGTATCAACAAAATCAGACGAGTCCTGATCCTGCCTCTCACATATGCGGGTAGTCTGTGTGAATATTGTAGAGATAGTTCGTAGTATTCGTAGGTATTATTATATCATTATGTATCTTTTTGCTATTTCTTTATCTTTAGTAGACCTCTCTGTAATTTACTCTTAAGGTCTCTCCCTATATAAGAGAGCCTAGGGTTTTCTGAATAATCAATCAAGTCTTTTCTCCCAACATGGTATCAGAGCCACCCTAGGGCTCTTCCTACCCGCCGCCCTCTCCATCTCTTCGTCGCCCTCCTCGTCTCTCTCTCTATCCAGTCCGCCGCCAACCCCTCCAGGCGGCTGCCAGCCCGTCGCCGAGCGGGTCCCAGGCGGCCCCACCTTGCCGCCGCACCTACCCAACCGACCCTTGACCGCCGCCGACTCCTCCAAGGCGGCCCCAGCCCGCCGTCGAACATCTTAGGCGGCTGCCAGACCGCCGCCGCGCCCTTCCAGGCGTCTTGGGCGTGATCTAGGTGCAAGGGTTGTAGGCCTCATCTGAGGCGTGCCCTAGTCTACCTCGTCTCTTCCGCAGATAAATGGATTTGAGTACGTAACGTCTACATACGCACTCAAATCCGACGCAGTTAGTGTAAACAATCATTATCCTGTCTACAAACCCTAGTTCTTCCCCAACGGCAGCATGTCAGAATCGAAGGTCGATATGCCCTCCACCGGCGCATTCAAAGGTGCTGCGCCAATAGTGAAGATGGTCGTGTTTAACTACGAACTCTGGGCTATGCAGTTCATGAGCCTCATGAAGTCGAATGGTTAAGAAGCACATATCTTACCGAGGATGAGCCCGCTGAGAAGACAGGGATATATGCCTCATGGGAGGCTGATGACTCCTACGCAAAGGTCTGGTTGTCTGGAACATTGACGATGGAGATTGCTAATGATGTCCTCCATCAACCCACTGCTAAGGCAATGTGGGACATTCTTGCTGCTACATATTCGCAGGTGCGAAATGAGACAAAGATGTTGCAGCTTCAGCATGACATCTTCACAATGAAGCAGAGCGGCAGACCTCTCCATTCCCTATACACATCCCTAAGAGGGATGTTTGAGAAGCTATACAGTACCATTCCACTCACTGCTACTCCTGAGCAGCAGAAGGCATTTCGGAATGCCACCATGGTAGGTGTTCTACTTGCGGCTCTTGATCCTGAGTATGATGTCGCCCGGTCCCAGATCCTAACTGATGCTGTTTTTCCTCCAGTGGAGGATGTTTACAGAAGGCTAAGTCGCATTCCAGTCTCCTCCAGCTCCTCTACTCCACCCCCATCAGCGATGGCAGTCTCGCGTGGGAGAGTGGACTGCATTCTGGTCGTGGTCGTGGACGTGGTCGTGGACCCCAGGGAAGGGGTGGTCGCTCAGTCAGACGTGCTCTTATTGCCACCGCACAGGACACTCAGAGGAGACATGCTATTCTAAGCATGGATTCCCAGCATCGGCACGTGTTGCAGAGCATTCTCTAGTCTCCTTTACCCTCTACTGCAGATAGTCGATTTGACGAACTTGTGGCCCGTCTCCGAGATATCATGCCACATACAACTGCTGATTCGTCTCGTGGCTCTTCAGATATTGCTGCCACCGCCTCTGCTAGTTCATCCGCCGCTGCGAGCACCTCAGGTAGATATACTGCATTCACAACACCTCATGATATATCTGACTGGGTTATAGATTTCGGAGCCACGCATCATCTCTGTCGAGATAGAGGTAGATTACAGGCCTACAGGGACATTCCTCCTGGCCGTTCAGTGCAGATAGCTGATGGTACCCATTCGCCCTTGGTTGGACAGGGGGAGGTCTTTCTATCCTCCACTATGCAGCTACAGAACGTCTTACATGCTCCTGAGTTCTCAATGAACTTGCTATCTATTAGTCAGATTACGAAGGATTTGAATTGTCGTGCTATTTTTGACCCGTCTTCTCTCATTTTTCAGGACATACTCACGGGCAAGGTGATTGGTGGGCTCTGAGCAGAATGGTTTATATCGACTGGTTCGGGATTCCTATGCTGGTGTCTCTTCTCATTCTTCTGGACAGTCTCTCCGTACATTTGGCATCTCCGGTTTGGCTACCTTCCGCTTCAGAAAATGCGCCATCTTCTGCCCCAGATCTCTCCTAGTTCGTCCTTTCGTTGCGAAGCGTGTCAGTTGGGAAAGCATCACAGGTCGAGCTTCCCAAGTCGTCCGAGTCGGAGCAGTAGCTCCCCTTTTGAGTTGTTACATATAGATATATGGGGTCCGAGTCGTGTTCCCGATCATCAGGGGCACAGGTTTTATCTTGTGTTAGTGGATGATTTCTCTCGTGTGTCATGGGTCTTTCTTTTGAAAAATAAATCTGAAGCAGGAGATGTGATCAAGAATTTGCTTAATGAAGTGCACAATGTTTTTTCTTCCTCTGTTAAATATGTTCGGACGGATAATGCCCTTGAATTTTGTACATGCTCACTTTCCTATTTCTTTCCTCAAAGGGTATTATTCACCAAACCACTTGTGCGTATACCTCACAACAAAATGGTGTGGCGGAAAGAAAACATCGCCATCTCTAGGATATTACTCGAACACTGTTGATTCAGAGTTGTGCTCCTATTTCATTCTGGGGCGACACTGTTCTTACTGCATGCTATCTAGTTAATCGAATGCCATCCTCAGTTCTTGGTGACAAGATATCTATCTCTCTTATTTTTCCAGACAATGAGTTATTTTCACTGACTCACGTGTTTTTGGTACTGTGGCTTCGTTCATCGTCTATCTCCTGGGACTTGACAAACTCTCTCCTAGAGCAGTCAAGTGCGTCTTTGTTGGTTATTCTAGAACTCAGAAGGGATACCCGGTGTTATGATCCTGTGACTAAGAGGTACTTTGTGAGTGCTGATGTCACTTTCTTTGAGTCGGTCATGTATTTTTCTCCTACAGGTGACAGAATGGTACCATCCACTACCACTGATGATATCTATGTTCCTTCACCACCTACATTGAGTACACCTGAGTTGTTCCCTGTCCCCACGCCAGCATCACCACCACCACCTCCGCCTCCCCATTCCACGACCTACCATATCATCGTTACCTAAATTCTATACACGTCGGTCATGTCCTGCTCAGACTGCACAGCAGCCAATTATCACGCCTCAGGTATGTTCAGATGGCATTACTACTGACGGGTCAAGTATGGTACATGTGCAGGATCCTTCAGTACAGGCAGACACTAGCCCATCCAGTACAACAGATGATGATCTTGATGTTCCGATTGCTATTCGGAAGCAGAAGAGGCAATGTACCTCTTATCCATTTGCTTCACACGTGTCTTTTCATCGCCTCACTGGTGATTTTCAGAGTTTTGCCACCGCCTTGTCTTCCGTGGACATACCACGGACATACCAGGAAGTTTTGAAGAATGATTGCTGGAAATTAGCAATGGAAGAGGAGATGAGGGCCTTACAGTCTCGTGGCACATGGTCTTTGGTCCCTGCACCTTCTGATGCATCCATTGTGAGCTGCAAATGGGTCTTCACAGTCTAATATCGTGCAGATGGCACATTTGATAGGTACAAAGCACGCCTGGTTGCCCGTGGGTTTACACAAACCTATGGTGTGGATTACATGGATACATTCTCTCCAGTGGCGAGACACTCTACTCTTCGTATTCTCCTATCTGTTGCTGCTGGTCCGTGATTGGAGTATATCTCAACTAGATGTCAAGAATGCCTTTTTGTATGGGGACTTACAGGAGGAAGTCTACATGCAGGCAGCCACCTGGGTTTACTGCTGAGGGGAGAAGTCACATGGTCTGTAGACTTCACAAGGCGATATATGGCCTCAAACAGAGTCCGAGAGCATGGTTCCAGAAGCTGTCCAACCTGATTGAGGAACAGGGATTCAAGAGGTCAAATGCTGATCACTCGTTGTTTGTCAAGAAGTAATCGGCAGGTACGGTTGTCATTATGGTCTATGTGGATGATATTCTTGTTACAGGAGACGGTGTTCAGGGCATAGAGAGGGCGAAGGTATTCCTAGGCCGTCAGTTCGTTACAAAGGATCTTGGAACTCTAAGATATTTTCTGGGGTTGGAATTTGCAAGGAATGCACAGGGCTTGGTAATGACCCAACGGAAGTACATTACAGACTTCCTGATTGAGACTGGCATGGATGGATGCAAACCCATCAAGTATTCCCATGGACCCGAGCATGAGGTTGTATGATGGTGATACTGATGAAGTAGATAAGAGGAGATATAGAGAAATGGTGGGAAAACTCCTCTACATTACCATAACTCGCCCAGACATTCAATTTGCAGTTAGCAGGGTGAGTCAATTTATGGAGCAGCCAAGACAGGTTCACATGGATGCTATACACATGATACTGAGGTATCTAAAGTCTTCTCCAGGGTCAGGGCTGCTATTCAGAAAGGGCACAGACTTATCCATCTCAGCGTGTGCAGATGCAGATTATGCAGGATGCCCGAAGGATCGAAAATCAACCTCAGGGTTCGCAGTGTTTGTTGGAGGCTCTTTGGTTTCTTGGAAAAGCAAGAAACAAACTGTTGTGGTAAGGTCCAGTGCCGAATCCGAATATAGGGCCATGGTTCAAGCCAGCACGGAAATGATGTGGGTTCGTTCAGTACTAGAAGATCTACATGTAGCGGTGTCCCTACCTATGAAGCTTCAGTGTGACAATCATGCAGCATTGTTCATCGCCAATAATCCAGCTTTCCATGAAAGGACCAAGCATATTGAAGTTGACTGCCATTACACTAGGGACTTGATCCAGAGAGGATTGATATCCACTGCACATGTGAGCTCAGGAGATCAGACTGCAGATGTATTCACCAAGCCACTGCTCAGAGGACCTTTTCAGAGATGTTCATCCAAGCTGAGCATGATAGATATCTATGCTCCACCTTGAGGGGGAGTGTAGAGATAGTTCGTAGTATTTGTAGTATTATTATATCATTATGTATCTTTTTGCTATTTCTTTATATTTAGTAGACCTCTCTGTAATTTACCCTTAAGGTCTCTCCCTATATAAGAGAGCCTAGGGTTTTCTGAATAATCAATCAAGTCTTTTCTCCCAACAAATATTATGACATCGAACCCCCCCTCCATCCTAACCAGCCATGGAATCGAGGAAATATGACCACAGCCTCCCTAAAATCCTCACACAACCTTTGCCTAAGAGTCGAGTGAGAGGGTCCTTATATACTCGAGAAAGCCCTGAGGTCACCGCTGCGCTTGCCCTTCATTAAAATGGAAATCATGTGTCCCCATGATGCTGAAAACATGTTCGAACCAATCACTGCTCCATGCCACAAAGAAGCCCCCAGAGATGCCTTCCGCATCGACCGTTCTAAACTTGGAGAACCTGAAACCTTTAACCGTGTTCCCCAACTGGTTTGTCCACCAACTGGTTTGTCCAAGACTGTATATTTGTCTCCTGCTAAAGAACTATGTCCCCATGCCACTCGGAAAGTAGTTTCCTAACTGTGCCCCTGTTTACTGGGTCGCCAAGACCCAATCAGATAACCTTCATGAGGACACTGATGTAGGCCCTCTTGTGGTACGCACCACAACCACATCTTTAGCGATGCCATGCTCAAGCTTTCAGCTTGCAGGATAGATGGATCATTAGACAATGTCGGCCGAGGTTTAGGACCCACCGAGATGACTGACCTCGTTTCTTCAAGGGCCTCCAGATCAACCAATGGACCAGCAGAATATGGGTAACCAAGCACTATGTCGGGAAAGCACTCAATTGATTTCCCCGGCGCACACGATATTCGTGTGTCAAACTTCACATTCCCCTGGGCAACCCTTTTTCTAGGTTTATATCTCTTCGCTTTCTTTTTTGGCCTACCTTCAATCTCCATGCTATTTGATGACACCATAGTTATCTCTGTGCCCTCTAAATCGAGCTGGTCTACCCTCCCTTCAGTCAACACAATACAGATCTGGATGGCCTTCTCCTTCATTGGCACCATTGGCAGAGGAGGCGTTACGAGCTGGAGCTGCAGCAAGCGGGGGAACTCCCGCACCAGGAGATGCCCCTCCAGCCCTGTTAGACAATAAGTATATCGCATGCATGGAATCTCCATCTGGTTTGGCAGAGCAAAAGGACCTTCCAGGCTATCTTTCATAAGAATGGAGGGTATCCAGAACCCCACCTTTCATCAGGCAAACGGGAACACAAGCAGCGGGGCACCAGGTTTCACTCCCTCCAAACGGGTATCCGAATCCCCATCCAAAGCATATGGAGAAACATGCTTAACAGGGGTATCCAGGTCGGGCAACCTTAATCAGGTGAGCTCTCCGCCTTCATCAAGGGTCGGGTCACCCCCATGACTTCGATAAATGGGATGCATGCGAGGCACACCAACCCTAACCTCAGCGGAAACCCTAGGAACTGGCTGGGGGTTTGTGTGGCATGCCTCTAACTTGTGTGTGGGGGTTCAGAAACGGCTTCCCTGAAAAACTCGTGTCTTGAAACTCAGCTAATCCCGCAGTCTCCTCTGTCATTTCCGCAGCCATTCGTAACATCGTATCTGCCTCGGTGTTCACCGTCGGCGAGCATGGCCAAGGTCCTTCAACTGTCAATGGAGGTGGAGGGGATGGAAGCTTAACCACCCGGAGTGCGAAGGTCACTCATCCCACCTGCAAGGCAAGCTCCCTAGACAACGAGAGCTCCTTCTTCCCCACTATGGACACTTGCACATAATTCACATCCGATCCTGGGGATTTCACATCTGAGAGGACCTCCAGGACAATCCCCCCAGTTCTCTAAACACCGGTTTCATCGACTCCACGTTTCGAAAAAGTAATGGAATAACTTCCACAAGAACCGCCCTCTACTTGGCAGCTAGTTCCACATCCATGAAACGGGAAGTGTCCAATGCATGCAACCCAACAACGGGAGTCCGACGACGGCATATTTACCTCCTCGAAAGCAACCTCCTCGGAGAACAGATTTTAGTATACCATTTTCATAGTACTATCAAGTGATTGCAAGATTTACTGGATGCATGTGTACAAACCTTTAATTAATTTAGCTTGTACTTTTGATTTCCATTTACAATACTTTGGCTATGGTCGAGCGTCAAATGCAACTACATGCGACAGACCGAACAGATGTGCAATATGTATGGCATGATGTAAGTGCACCATGCAATTTTCTCACTAGATCCGTTGTCTTGAGAACTGCAGATTTGCTGAATTGTTTTACCGCATTTATGCATTATTAGAAGCTTCTCAATGGCATGACGAGATGAGAAGCGCAGTCTTTCTTTTCAACTTTGTTTGCGAATTTTATTATTCGATGTTACTGTATCGAATGTGCTTTTCTCACCTTTTCTTGTCAAATATCCAGGGTTAGCACATGTTGCGACGGAACAAGTGGCTGAGAATACCCAACAGAAAAGTGAAGTTTCTATAGAGGAAGCTAGCATGAACATAGATGTTGTATCAACCCCTGCAGATTCCGGCGTGCCTCCGAAAGCAAGTAACCCCAAGAGCTTGAAAGATGCTGTTAAGCCGAAACACAAGAGGAAGAAGAAAGGATCATCTGCCAACGGTGATAAGTAGATGTATACAACTTTAGAGTCGAGGTTCGTGCATTGAACTCATATAAATGCTCTTTAGTATCTTATTGTATGATCCATTTCAAGTGTCAGAAAGCTGCCTTTTTGCGGTAGACATTATCTATACCGAGGATAGTGTTTTCTTCAAATGTTATCCCTGAAAACTTGCTTTAAAGATGTCGGTTCCTTACTATTCTTTTAATTTTGTCATTGAACTCAAATGTTTTTTTTAGAAAAAGAACTAAAAAATTGTCACCTTTTGTTTAATAATTAATGCCCTGCCGTCCCTGGATTATTTTTTTAACCTTAAGTATGTTCTCTTAAGTGCTGGCGGTATCCTAAGAGAATAGAATGGATGCAACTGACTGAATTTAATTATATGGGTTTTTGCATCTAAACTTTTGGTACGTCAGGTGAAACTTCCCAGTATTCCTTACAAATATATGCTATATTTTTTGGGGCTGGGCCACTGGGCTTCCCTTTTTTTGTCTCTTTCAAGATGGTTAAAATGGACCTGTCTTTATAATTAAGAAAAAATTCACAACCATCATAATAAAAATTGCATTAGTTTTAACTTTACAGTAGTATGTAATGGCTTACATCCAGAGTTTACATGAATGAATGTAGGTATTTTTTTGTGCCCCATTATGCTTGCATCTAACATCCGAGTTGTGACTCTGTTTTGTTATTGTAAATATACTTTGGATGGCTGAACCCATTGCAGAAAATGGCACTTTTTTAGGGGATGAGGGCTCAAACAAATAGAAAAGACCATAATGTAAATGTTTCAGACTGAAGATAATAAAACATTATAAAACATTTTCTAAATATTGGGTCCATATCAAATGGTTCCAGAAAGCAAAACATAATATATTAGCAATGGATATGACAATGTTGAAAGTCCTAAGACAACATCATTATGTTCTTCCTTTTGGATAACAAAGATGCCATTAAAAATGACATCTCATTATCCTGTTTGCTTGAAACCCTTGCTCCGTGTCGCCATCCCTCCCAGACTAGTCACCGGCATCACTCGTTATCTGGAATCCTATATTATATAATCCTCGATGCCCAAGTCCTTTGGCAACCCACCGTCCTCTTTGAGTCAATTCTTTTTTCAGGCAACGACGAATTAGCTTTACTTCCCCCCTATTGTTCCACCACTTTATGAGCATGCCATCTAATGCCAACATCGGAAAAGAGAATTTTGGGGAATTTCGTTGATTAATTGCCGACATCAACAAAATGACTAAAAATCAATCTTTGTCTCAGAAATTAGGCTTTCTAGTATTTCTTTAATCAGTAAATAAGTTAGCAATGCACACTTTTTTGCTAAAATAAATGTGTAGTTCCGAGGTTTTGACTTGTACCGCATCATCTACACATGTAGATATAAAAATATGACTTGGAAAGTAAAATATGCAACTAAAAAGAAACTATAATTTACCTCAAGTTTTAATGATAAAAGAATTTATAAGTGCACAACAACAAAGTCTTTTCCCACATTAAGTAGGGAAAAGAATTTATAAATATATAAAAATATTATATAAAATGAGGTTATAAATAGTTACTCCACTATATATAATAATCATAAGTTTTTGGGATGGAACTATGCCACATATGCTACTCATAGGTATTGTCTTACAATATTTATGTATTAACAACAATAAAGGTCTCACGTCGTATGACGGCATGATTGTAATGTGATTTGCATGCATTTTCTGAGTCGAGCTATAGTAAGATATATATTGAAATACCCATTGCTCCAAGCGACTCAGGACCGTCACTGCAACCCAACACTGTCATCCGTTCTCCCACGAGCTCAGCTGTCCTCACAACCCAACACCACCACATCATTCACCCTGCTGGACTGCTCACACACCTGCCCTTGCTATTTGCTCAAATCCGACAATGCTGCCACTCCCGTGCGCGCACACTGCTTGTTGGAACCCCAAACATTCACTGTTAATTGGAACCCAACCTAGAACATCCTCCTTGTGTGTGTGTCCCGTTGCTTTCGTTGAAACCCAACACTGCTGCCCCCTCCTGTGGATGTCGAGTGTTTAGTCGGAACTTTCTGTGTTTATGGGAGACCGTACCCACATGTTTTTTTATATAATCATTGTGCAACTGTTGGATAAGAATCCCCATCGTAAGGCTACAACATGCTGTTGCAGGTGCAACTTTCCAGTACATCAACTACCCCATCCTTGTTGATTGCCTCCTCGATTTTTCAATTTCCTTTTCTTGTTAAGGAGTCATCACGTAATATCAGGGGTTATTTCTGTAGAAACGACACATGGTAGTACACAAGTTAAAAGTTTAGTGGACACTAATGGAAATACTACAGCGATGACACTTGTAGATATCGTGTATAGCAATGTTACATTTTGTTTATTTGGACTTCTGTAATAATAATACTGCTTGGATACCATGCCTAAATGCCTGGTACTGGAATGCCTGACAGAAATACTACAACGAAACTACTCGTAAACATGGGGTATTTGGATCTTACATTTTGTTGATCTGGATATATTTTGATCTGGACCCTATGGGGGCCATTTGTGTATTTTACTCTAAATTCAAAGGTGGAAAAATTGATTGCAATTCAAGTGAAAAAGGATATTAGGATATAAAATTAGGCCGAAGTAAAACTTAATGCACTGTGGTAAAAAAAAAGAAATACTTACAAAGGTGTTGTAAAAGGGCGTCGGCATGTCTGTGAGAGGAGTTTGGGCCACTAACGGGCTTTGTGGCCTGGCGGTTCAACTTGTATTCTTGTGTGGGGCTGGTTGGGCCTTTTTTCTTTCTTTTTTTCTTTTTCTGTTTTCGTGCACTAATGGAATAAATCTGCGGTGAGCGCCATTCTTGGGACTACACCCTTCTCCTAAAAAAACTTAATGCACTGCATTTAAACGAACTTGAATACTCAATAGATCATTGTTTACCAATCCATTGAGGAGGAATTGAAGGAGAAGTTTCTGTACAATAAATGTGGATTGGTTGATGAAGAGAAGAGCCTCAAAGAGCATTTGTGACAAGGGGATACTTTAAAAATACTCTGAAGCTATGGCTTGATCTGTTGTGCTCTATAGCATTTTGTAGAGGCCATTAGCACTAGAGTTTAGAGATGATTTTATGGTGGACGTGTGATCAAGTGAGAAAAATGTTGTCAATTTGTTATAAGTTGGCATATGCAAATTATTATTGAGGGGAACGTATTTAAGGTGGCCGAGAACTGTGCACGTCCAAAACAGTTTAAGAATGGTGAAGTTTGAAGTAGTCGATTGCAATGTCCAAAAACTGCTGGAGGGTTACAATTGAGAATGATTTAACTTATTTAGATATGTTAGAGTATGATCCAGTGAGATATACTTGGAGGCTAAAATTCTGTTCGGCAAAGCGTACTTAAACAGTGGAAATACCTGGTTTTGATTTTTGTTATATATGTAGACGGCTTCTGATCTTGAGTACTCATCCTTCCAAATAATTAAAAGTTCGAATAGAGGTCTTGTACATTTCTTTCCATTGATATTTAACATTGGTTCATCTTTTTTCTTGCGCAAATTTGAAAAATAAATTAACATCTTATCTTGAGTTTATTATTGTTCACATCATTATAACTGACTTCAATTCTCATGAGTTTGTGTGGATGCATGAGATTTCCCAGGGAGGACTCAATATGTGGCTGATTCATGTGTCTAGATATTTGATTTTTTTTGTGAGGAAATGGTACTAAATCATTTTAGTGACAGTTCGTTGGATAATTATGTTAAGAAAATCTTACTTGTCCTGTAAAAGTTTCATTTGCAAGCTTTTATCAAGTCCTGTAAAATTACGTGTGTAAACACCGATAGTTGATAAAGGATGAAAATTTCTTATTGATCAGAGTTATCATTAGAATTGTAATTGCATTTCTGCAAGATCCAATTTCTCTACTTTTTATGTTTAGCCCCTCGTTTTTTGGATGCATTAGTTCCACATTGTTTAGTGATAGAACTTGGGTGCGTCAGTAGGACAAACTAAATAAAAAGCTATACACCTCTTGCATTCCTTGAGAAAAATTAATATGATGATCTGTCCCTATCAAGTCTTCTCGTGGGGTAGGTTGATTACTACTCCCGTCGCAAACCATGCCATTATCTGTCCCTAGTCTTCTCATGGGGTAGGTTGATTACTACGGCCATCTCAAACCATGCCATTCTTTGGGTTCTTGTTAGTGGTTACTGTAGAGATAATTATATATTCCCTGCACTGTTTATTCTATTTTTGTTTATCGGATGTCCTACTATGTAATTTACCCATAGGTCCTTTCAATATAAGAGAGCCCAGGGTTCTATGGAATGATAGATCGCTCTTTTCCACCAAGTTGGCATCAGAGCAGGATACCTAACCCTAACCCTTCGTCGCTGACCCCCCCTCCCCCCTCCCCTTCGGCGCCCCCTCCTCTCCCCTCTCCTTCTCCCGCCGCCACCGAGACCTAGAGGCGCCGCCACCTCTCTCTCTCTCTCGTTCTATCTACCGCCGCTGCCGCCCTCTACCGCCCCACCCGTCGCCGCCGAGCCCGTCGGAGTCTCCACCGCCCATCGCCGGGGCCTCCACCGCCCGGGCTCTCCTCAACGCCGACGCCTTTCTCCTTCGTAGGCTCCTATCCATCTCCATGGATTTGAGTGCATAACGTCTACATATGCACTCAAATCCTATCTAGTTTATGTAGACACTTCTTCATTGGTCTACTGATCCTAGTTCTTCGTCTCCGACATCATGTCAGTAACAAAGTTGATATGCCCTCCATAGGCGCATTCAAAGGTCCTGCACAAATAGTCAAGATAGATTGGACGAATTATGAGCTCTGGGTGATGCTGTTCATGAGCCTCATGAAGTTGAATGGTAAGAAACACATTCTTACCGAAGAAGCACCGGTAGCGAAGACTGGGATCTATGCCTCCTGGGAGGCTGATGATTCATGTGCTAAGGTCTGGCTTTCAGGCACGTTGACAATGGAGATTACGAACGATGTTCTCCATCAACCTACCACTAAGGCGATGTGAGACATCTTGGCGGCTACCTACTCACAGATACGAAATGGGACAAAAATGTTGCAGCTTTAACTTGACATATTTAATATGAAGCAGAATGGCCAGCCATTGCATTCCTTGTACACATCCCTGCGGGGGATGTTTGAGAAGCTTTATAGTATTATACCTCTCACGGCTACCCCTGAGCAGCAGAAGGCTTTTCGAAATGCTACCATGGTGGGGGTACTTCCCGCAGCTCTTGATCCTGAGTATGATGCCCCCCGTTCTCAGATACTTGCCGATGCTACCATTCCAACTATAGAGGAAGTATACTGGAGGCTCAACCGCATCTCTGTCTCTTCTAGTACTACTACTCCCCCTCCTTCGGCGATGGCTGTGTCGCGAGGGAGAGGTGATTAGTCTTCATTCCGTGGACGTGGTCTTCGTGGTCGAGGAGGTTGTTTTCGCCAACCATGCACTTTCTGCCATCGCACATGCCACTCAGAGGATACATGCTATTCAAAGCACGGGTTTCCAGCATCGGCATGCGTAGCTGAGCATGTTGCATCTCCATTGGCTTCCACGTCAGATCATAGGTTTGAGGTGCTTGTAGCGCGATTGCGAGATATTATGCCTTAAGCATCTACAGATTCTCTAGGAGGCTCTTCAGACATTGCTGCCTCAGCATCTGCCAGTACTTCTGCCTCCGCTAATACCTCAGGTAGAGCTTCTGCTTTTACATCCGATCATAGTATTTCAGATTGGATTATGGATTTTGGTGCAACCCATCATCTTTGCCGGGACAGGGACATACTTGAGTCATACAGAGACATTCCACCAAGTTGGTCAGTGATCATTGCTGATGGTACTCATTCACCAATCGTTGGACATGGGGAGATTACCCTGTCACCTTCCATGCATCTACAGAATGTTCTTTATGCTCCTGATTTCTCCATGAATCTACTATCCATTAGTCAGATTACGAAAGATTTGCACTGTCGGGTTATATTTGACCCATCTTCTCTTATTTTTCAGGACATTAACGGGCAAGGTGATTGGATGTGGCTCTAAGTAGAATGGTCTATATCGTCTAGTCCGAACTTCCTATGCTGGCGTCTCCTCTTATCCAGCCTGATCAGTCTCCCCGTACACCTGACATCTTCGTTTTGGTCACCTCCTGCTTTAGAAGATGCGTCATCTATTGCCTTAGATTTCTCCCAGTTCGTCTTTTCAGTGTGAAGCCTGTCAGTTGGGAAAGCACCGTCGAGCTAGCTTCCCTAGTTGTCAGTGTCGGAGCAGTAGCTCTCCTTTCGAGTTGTTCCATGTTGATATTTGGGGTCCCAGTCGCGTTCCCGATCATCAGGGACACGAGTTTTATCTTGTCGTCGTTGATGATTTTTCTCGTGTGTCATGGGTTTTTCTATTAAAGAACAAATCTGAAGCAGGAGATGTTTTTCGAAATCTTATAATAGAAGTGCAGAATGTTTTTTCCTCTTGTGTGAAATATGTTCGTACAGACAATGCATTGGAATTTTGCACTCGTTCTCTCTCCCATTTCTTGTCGTCCAGAGGAATTATTCATCAAATCACATGTGCCTACACATCTCAACAGAATGGATTGGCAGAGCGAAAACATCGTCATCTCCTTGATATTACTCGTACCCTGCTTGTCCAGAGTTGTGCGCCTATCTCCTTTTGGGGTGATGTGGTCCTTACGACATGTTCCCTTGTGAATCGTATGCCGTCCTCTATACTCGGTGAGAAAATACCAATTTTATCCTTTTTTCCAGATAAGGGTCTATTTTCTCTTACACCTCGTGTATTTGGTGCTGTTGCATTTGTTCACCAGCTGTCTCTTGGCCTTGACAAACTCTCTCCTAGAGCAGTCAAGTGTGTCTTCGTTGGCTACTCTCGGACCCAGAAGGGGTACCGATGTAATAATCCAGTCAACAAGAAATATTTCATCAGTGTTGATGTGACATTTTTTTGAGTCTGTTATGTACTTCTCTCCTGCAAGTGATAGATTGACTTCCTCTCCATCCAATACCGATGCGTATGTTCCTCCTCCTCCTAGTGTGAGTCCACCCCTATCCATTCCTAACATAGTTGTAACACCAACATCATCCTCAATTCCATCGCCGCCGCCACCACCACCACCACCTATATTGCCATTCCCTAAATACTATACTCGTCGATCAGGCCATGCTTAGGATGCATGCCAACCATATATCACGCCTCAGGTATGTTCAGATGCCATTACTAACGATGGGTCAGATAGTGTGTCTGTGCAGGATTCTACTTTGCAGGAGGAATGCACACCGACGAGTGCCATAGATGATGATCTTGATGTTCCCATTGCTATTCGGAAGCAGAAATGTACTTGTGCATCTTATCCCATTGCTTCCCAGGTCTCCTTTCATCATCTCACTGGAGACTTCAAGAAATTTGCTGTGGCTCTGTCTTTCGTGGAGATACCATGGAATTATAAGGATGCTATGCAGATATACTGTTGATGTTTGGCTATGGAAGAAGAAATGTCAGCTTTACAGTCACAGGGTACATGGAGCTTGGTTCCTGCTCCCTTTAGTGCATCTATTGTTAGCTGCAAATGGGTATTTATAGTAAAGTACCATGCAGATGGCAACCTAAATCGATACAATTCAAGGCTAGTGGCAAGGGGCTTCACTCAAACTTATGGTGTGGACTATACGGATACATTCTCTGCAGTGGTTCGTCACTCTACTCTTCGCATTCTTTTATCTGTTGCTGTGGTACGTGACTGGTCCATCTTTCAGCTTGATGTCAAAAATGCATTCTTGGATGGTGATATGCAAGAAGAAGTCTACATGCAGCAGCCACTGGGGTTTTCTGCTGAGGGGGAGAATCATATGGTGTGTATACTTCACAAGGCAATATATGGCCTTAAACAGAGCCCAAGAGCTTGGTTCCAGAAGCTGTCCCATCTAATTGAACGAGATGGATTAAAAAGATTAAATGCGGATGACTTGTTGTTCATTCAGAAGACTCCTAGATGTATAATTGTCATCATGATATATATTGATGATATCTTAATTACAGGAGATGATGCTCAGGGGATAGAGATGGCAAAAACATTCTTGGGCCGTCACTTTTTCACGAAGGATCTTGGTACCCTAAGATATTTTTTGGGCCTGGAGTTTGCCAGTAATGCACAGGATTTTGTCATGGCCCAACAAAAATATATTACAGATTTGCTGGTTGAAAGAGGCATGGTTGGATGTAGACCCTCGAGTATTCCTATGGATCCAAGTATGAAATTATATGACAATACCGAGGAGGTTGACTTGAGTAGATACAGAGAGATGGTGGGAAAGCTTCTTTACATTACTATAACTTGACCTGATATTGCCTTTGTAGTGAGTCGAGTGAGCCAGTTCATGGAACTGCCAAGACAGATACATGTGGATGTCATATATGTGATATTAAGGTATCTAAAGTCTTCTCTAGGCTCGGGATTGTTGTTTAGAAAGGATACATATTTATCCGTTTTGGCATGTGCAGATGCAGACTATGCATGATGTCCCAAGAATAGAAAGTCTACTTCAGGCTTTGCAGTTTTTGTGGGCAGCTCTCTGATTTCTCGGAAAAGCAAGAGATAAACTGTTGTGGCTAGATCGAGTGCTGAATCTGAATATAGGGCGATGACACAAGCAAGCGCGGAGATGATGTGGGTTCGAGCTGTACTAGAAGACTTGCATATAAATGTACCTCTACCCATGCAGTTACAGTGTGATAATAATCAAGCTTCCTTGTTCATTACCAATAATCCAACCTTTCATGAGAGAACAAAACACATTGAGATAGACTGCCACTACACTAGAGATATGATTCAGAAGGGATTGATTTCTACTGCACATGTTAGTTCAGGGGAGCAGACTGTCGACATCTTCACCAATCCCTTGCTCAGAGGATCATTCCAGAGATGTTCTTCCAAGCTGAGCATGATTGATATCTACGCTCCATCTTGAGGGGGAGTGTAGAGATAATTTTATATTTCATGTACTATTTATTCTATTTTTATTTATCGGATGTCCTACTACGTAATTTACCCATGGGTCCTCTCTACATAAGAGAGCCTAGGTTTCTATGAAATAATAGATTGTTCTTTTCCACCAACAGTTACTGCATTTATTTTACATTTCCACGTGATATCACCATAAATTGAATGAGGAATATCCTCGAGGTTCATATTTTGTTTGGATTTTAAAGTTTGATGTTTGTACTCAGGGAAGAAAGATAACGACTATGACTAGACTATCATGCAATTTAAAACAGAAAGTCATCATGTTCGAGAGTCGTAATCATATCTTCAATATGTGCCATCCTTATGAGCAGATCGTCCGTTGGACGTCTTCATAGTGCCATTTGCTCCCTTCTAGACCAACGGTGCTTTCTGATAGTGCTGAAATCCTCAATTAGCCAGACAAATTGCAACCTCCTCGCAACGATGCACCCTCCATGAGACGGCAAGGCACACATTGTCCAACAACCTCAAGAGAGGTGGTTATGCGGTGCTACTTTTCTTAATAAGGCGTTGCAAGTTGCTGTGTGATGTCAAAGATGGTGAAGCGACTCCATCCCCAAGTCCCTTCGGTGAAAAGGGCACAAAGAGGGGGATCCTATGCCCTAATATGCATGTGAGCTTAGGCTCATTTTATCCTATTTTGTTTTAATCTTTGTATTGTAGGCTTAAGAATGCTACATGTTCTGGATTTAAAAAAAATGAAAAGAAGAAAAAAGGAAAAAAATAGTAAAAATAGTCTTAGAGTTTGAAATATTATTGTGTTGGTAGGCTTTCCATATATATATATATGGGAAAAGGAAAGTTGAGCCCCATGTGCAGCTAACTTGCTGCACCCGGGTCCCCCACCGTCGGATGAAACTTGCTCCCACCGTTGGATGAAACTCAACCCTCTTCCAATCCCACTCCTCTCAAACCCTTCCTCATGCCCGCCCTCCCAAACCCTTCTTCCCACCGCACTCCTCTCGACTCCATTCCCGAATAGGCCAACTCCCCTCCCTCGCACGGTGCATTCCCTCTTTGTCGTGAGCCCTGGCAGTAAGCCCAGTCCCTCACGCGATTGCTGTTACCTCGCATGACATTTGCCCCTTTCCCTCGCGAGCCCTAGCCGTGACCAGTATCTCTCACACGGTCTCCATTCGTCGAGACGTTACTGATCAAGGAGGTGGAGCTTTCCCACGAGACACCATCCTTCCTTGCTCACGATCGGCTTGCCACTACACACGCAAGTTTGGCTTTGTACTTTCTCTCCCTCTCTCTCCACATGTTGAACTTTATTGCATCTTTCACATCTCCTGGTGATTAAATATTTTGTTAATGATACCTTATTTTAAGGTCAAAGAACAACTGTATATCAAAACACAAAGCAGAGAACTGCATTATATAACTTTCCTAGAGGTCAGAACAACTCTTCTAGCCATGTGCTTGGAAAGTTGCTTGGAGATGTTCACACAAATGACCATGTATGATGAAAAATGTAGATCACATGTTAGGAACAACTTCTTTTTGCTGATACATAATGCAGGAATGCATTTTATTTTAATGGTTTTCTTTGAAAGAATTGAGTACGAAGTTACACAAGGATCTGCAAAACATAGATGTTGGTGTATAGATGGGAAGGTGGCTTATAGAGTTTCACCTAGCAGTGTCCATGGTTGGCTAAATCTAGACTTGATTGTTCAGATAATGCAATTCGAAAAAAAAATCCAAATAGATTCCTTGAAACCCATTCCAAATTGGAATCTTTGCAGGGTTGTGATACTGGAACTGTTGGATATAGATCGATAAGAGCCATATACGATAGGTATAGTATATAAGAGGGATTTGTTGTGATACTAGAGCTGTTGCAAAATATAGATGCTATTGTTGCTAGATATGTTAAACATGTTTTTGTTCATTTAAATAAATGTTTGATTTTCATCTAGATATTGTTTTGGAAGATGAGCGATTGTTTCTCATCCATATCATATTGGAAGTCACCTATTAAGGTACCCTGTTATTGTGGATTGAAAACTTCAACATATGTCTCCAGGAAAGAGGCAAGTAATGGGAGATGTTTTTTGCAGCGTCCCAATGGAAGGTATTATTTTATGCTAGTAGTTAGGTTCTGATAAAAAATATTGTGGTTATCAATGTCAAACTTGAAATATTTTGACATTGAAGAAAGAGACATGCAATTTCTTTATTTTGGGCAGATGATGAAAATCATGCCACCATCTTGTTGAAGTAACGGATTAATGCGTTTAAAGATGATTTCGAGAAACGGGTAGAAATGACAGAAAGGCACTTGGACAAAATGGAGAAGTGGATGGACAAAGCAGAGAATCAAATGGAGATGCGGCTTGTTGGAATAAAGAATCATATTTTTTATCTTACCCTTGTAATCGTAGTTGCAATATTAATTGCAATTGTCAATGTTATGTGATTGTTACTACTTGTGATTGTTCAAAGTTTTCTTGTGTTACGATGTTATTATGTATTTCATGTACTTGGGTTATGTGATCACTGTTACCATTTTGAGTGCCATATTTATATGTATTTCATGTACTTGCGCTTTGCTGCCACACATTCTCTTACTGAGATGACTTCTATTGACATTTCTTAGGTCGATCATCATATATGCTGGACCCTCGAAGCAATTGATACTGTCAATGTGACACGATTATGAGAAAATCCCCATTTTCTATTGTTACATCCTCGTGTTGCTCATGTTGTGTCCCCAACCAGTCCCTGTCATGTTGTACATGCCAGTTTGCATTATTTTGTTGATCATTAATTTAATGCATTTGACCAATTGCCCATATGTCCGATTAATGGTAGTGGAGATGGTAAATTTGGGTTGTGCAAGGAGTGTTGAGTAGGAGTGTTAAATTTGACATGTAATTCCCTGTTCAATGGTACATAATGAATTCGCTGGATGTTGTATAGCTTGTGGTAATTTTTAGTGGACCTTTTACTATGATATTTATGAATTGGAACGAGATTTGGGAACTTTCACTATGTAAAGTTGTTTTACTTCTAAAACATTCCTACCACTTCATTTTATTTTTGGCTTTAACCTTTGAAGTCTCCTTGCCCCACGCATGTGCGGGTGACTCAAGGTGTTGCTTGGTAATCTCGAGAGGTGATCTTCAATTACTATACAATATTAAATGGATCTTCATTAAGTAGATCGGTCTAGGAAATGCGTCATTTAGAACAGACAAATTGGTTAAGTATAAATAAGGATCAGTTTGAATTGACTTTGATCGAAGCTAAGGACCATATTTAACTGCTTGCAATTAAATACTTCCCATCTAATCTTAGTCGAAGTTGGGTTCTTTATCATATATGGGTTGGATTCAGGTTCTTTATCACATATCACTGGATTTTCAGTTTCAAATTTTTAAAATCTTCAGTTTTGGGAGCTGAAAATTGGCTTTTCATCAAAAAAATCAAAATGTTTGATATCCGTTTCAAGAATTTCCTTTTACAATTAAATAAATGGACATCCAGTTACATCAAGAATCTATCTAATAAAAATCAAAATCCTCTAAAATGGAGCTTCTCTTAGGTTCTAACTCAAGCGAGAGCACAAATTAAGATTCCTCAAAAAAGTCTCTACAAAAAGCTTATGAAATGACTAATGTGTCCTAAAGTCAAAGTAAGGAATAATTATCTTCTATAACTCCTTCAAGATCATGATCCAGAACTTTTAAGTGCAATCATCATTTACATAGTGAACCAATAGTGTGCCCAAACCCCAAATGCTCAACTTTTTCTTCTTTGAGACATGATATTTCTGAATTTGGTCCATTAAAAATTACCACGAGATATAAAACATCTGGTGAATTCATCTACACCATTGAGCAGGGAATTACATGTCACATTAGCAACATCAATTGCAATATCAATTACATGAAATACATAATAACATCGTAACACAAGAAAACTTTGAACAATCTCTAGTGGTAACAATCACATAACATTGACAATTGCAATCAATATTGCAACCACGATTACAAGGGTAAGATAAGAAAGATGATTCTTGATTCCACCAAGCCGCATCTCCATTTCATTCTATGCTTTGTCCATCCACTTCTCCATTTTGTCCATGTGCTTTCATGTGTCATTTCCACCCGTTTCTCAAAATCATCTTTAAACGCATTAAGCCGTCAGCAAGATGGTGGCATGATTTACATCATCTACCCAAAATGAAGAAATTACATGAATCTCTTTCCTGAATGTCGAAATATTTCAAGTTAGACATTGATACAACATTTTTGTATCAGAACCTAACTATTAGCATAAAACAGTACATTCCGTTTGGGACATTGTAAAAACGTCTCCCATTAATTGCCTCTTTCTTGGAGACATGTCAAAGTTTTCAATCCACAATAACATTGTACCTCAATAGGTGACTTACAAATGATCCGGATGAGACACAATCGCTCATCTTTCAAAACAAAATCTAGATGAAAATCAAACAATTATTTAAACGTGTTTAATATATCTAGCAACACATCTATATTTTGCAACAGTTCCAATATTACAATAAATCTCTCTTATATACTATCCCTATCATATATGGCTCTTATGGATCTATATCCAACAATTCCAGTATCACAACCCTGCAAAGATTCCAGTTTGGAATGGATTGGTGTAGTTTCAAGGAATCTATTTGGATTTTTTTCGAACTGCATTATCTGAACAATCAAGAATAGCTTTATCCAACCATGGATGATGCTAGGTGAAACTCTATAAGCCACCTACCCATCTATGCACTAACGTCTATGTTTTGCAGATCCTTGTATAACTTTGTTCTCAATTCTTTCAAAGAAAACCATTAGAACAAAATGTATTCTTGCATTATGTATCAACCAAAAGAAGTTGTTCCTAACATGTGATCTACAATTTTTCATCATACATGGTCGTTTCTGTGAACATCTCCCATGATCTATCCAAGCATATGGCTTGAAGAGTTGCTCTGACCTCTTCTCTAGAAAACTACATATGCAGTTCTCTGCTTTGTGTTTTGATATACAGTTGTTCCTTGACCTGAAAATAAGGTATCATTAACAAAATATATCATCATCATCAAGTGAGGCAGAAGATGCAATGAAGTTAACATGTGGGGAGAGGAGAGATAGTGCAGAGCCAAACTTGAGTGTATGGTGGCAAATCGATCGTGCACAAGGATGGAAGGCGTCTTGTGGGGAAGCTCCACCTCCCTGATTAGCAACGTCTCGACGGATGGAGACCGTGTGAGACATACGGGTCACGGCTAGGGCTCGCGAGGGAGAGGGGCAAACGCCGTGCGAGGTGACAACAATCGCGTGAGGGACTGGGCTTACCGCCAGGGCTCGCGACAAAGAGGGAATGCACCGTGTGAAGGAGGAGAGTTGGCCCATTTGGGAATGGATTCGAGAGGAGTGCAGCGAGAGGAAGGGTCGGGGAGGGCGGGCATGAGGAAGGGTTCGAGAGGAGTGGGATTGGGAGAGGGTTGGAGTTTCATCCAACGGTGGGAGCAAGTTTCATCCGACGGTGGGGGACTCGGGTGCAGGAAGATAGCTGCACATGGGGCTCAGCCTCCCTTTTCCCTATATATATATATATATATATATATATATATATATAGGGCCCTTCCAATGAGGTGCACCTTTCCTGGGTGTATGGAAAGCCCATCACGAGATCCGTTAGATCTCAATCTAGCGGTTCTTCATCCAAAAGGGTATTTTAGTCCATACATTTTCGTTTTAAATTTGAATTTAATTTCGAATTTGAAATTTATTTCGTCTTTATATTTTTCCATTTTTAGCGTGTCTGATTTGGTATTTTTTTGTTGCCTTTTAGTTGCTGAATTTTCGCCAACATGGTAGCATTTTCGCGCAATGTAGAATAGCAGGTTTTTTTGTAAAATTTCGCTTGATATTGTAAAACTGCATCCTGCATTGTAAAATAAAATCACAATTAGAAATATTAATATTATAATAATTTTAATTTTGATAACACTATTGTAAAAGATCATGGACGTTTTGTAAAATATGTATGAAGATTGTAAATCCATCAGATCCTATTATGTGCGTTTTTCACAAATCCAAGCATCTTTGTAAAATTCGAATCCCTGTTGTAATTTTGCATCCTGCATTGTATAATAAGATCACAGTTAGTAAAAAAATGATATGCAATTGTAAAATAAGATCTGAGATTGTAAAAAAAACTCGAGATTGCAAAACAATCTCAGATTGCAAAATAGGTCATTTATATTGTAAAAATACGATCTGGATTGTAAAAAAAACACTCGAGATTGCAAAATAGGTCATTATATTGTAAAAACCTGGGCACGCCCTCCATCTCCAGCATCCTCTCTACCCGCACCTCCTCCGCCCTTCTCCTCCACGACCCACCTCCTCCATGCACGTCCTCCTCCACCCACACACCTCCATTCACGCACTCCTTCAACCGTCTCCTCCATGATACACCTCCTCCACGCATATAAATGTAAAAAAATAGTCTGAAATTTGTAAAAATATGATATGCTATTTTAAAATACGATCTGGGATTGTAATAAAAAAACTCGAGTTTGCAAAATAAGTCATTATATTGTAAAAACCTGGGCACACCCTCCATCTCCAGCATCCTCTCTACCCGCACCTCCTCCGCCCTTCTCCTCCACGACCCACCTCCTCCATGCACGTCCTCCTACACCCACACACCTCCATTCACGCACTCCTTCAACCTTCTCCTCCCCTCCCCGCTTACCTTCACATCCACCAGCACGATCTCCGACGTTTAAACCTGTGGAATCGACCAGCCTCCTCCCACATGCCGTCATCGATGATCTTCGCGACGTAGGTGAACGTGATCTGTTGGGGAGGCGATGGAGGACGTCGGAGCAGCCTCCTCCCACGTGCCGTCGTCGCGAGAGAGACATGAGAGAGAGAGAGAGAGTCGTCGAGAGAGAGAGAGAGACAGGGGGGAGAGAGAGAGATGTGAGATAATTAAGGAGATATTTTGTTGCATTCTAAATATAGAATATACCAAAATGACCATAATGGGTTTTTCGACATTTAAAAAATATAGATAACGAGCCATTAATGATAACCATCAGATTGACTACGGATGGTTAGGATGGCGGGCTTTCCATGCACCCAGGAAAGGTGCACCTCATTGGAAATATCTCCTATATATATATATATATATATATATATATATATGGAAAGGGGAAATACATGGATGCCTAAATATAAGAATCAAATAAACAAAAACCTATCAATTAAGAATGATAGTTGTTAAAGTATGCGCCACATGTATAGATGAGTGATTGGATCCTTCCAAGGCACAATTGCCACATCCACATGTTAATGGGACTCTGATATGTTTGTGAGGCTATATAAGAAGCCCCACACTACCTGTTACATTCGAGAGAAAGCAGTACATAATACCCAGCCCTTAGAGGCCTTCTCATGTGGTTTTATCCCGCTCCTTACGGAGTAGGGTTCCGTGTTAAAATCCCGATATTCTTTCACCGTTTATACTTTATCTTTGATATGCTTCTACATTATCGTTTTCTACATGGTTTCATAACGGGCTTGATTCTCGAGAATTTACTATAAGTTCATGATTTGATTGAGATTCGATTAATATAGTAGATTTGACTTCTAGATTGTTTTGAAGATTTATGTTTTTAATGTTTATGATCGTTCAAAGATCTGTTCATGTCAAAGTTCGAGGAAATTCCAAAGTTGTGTCAGAACCCCTAATTCGGCCAAGCATTATTATTCATCCAGAGAGTTCTTGCAAGTATCATTCATCTAGGATTCGTTCTGGAACCCTAATTCCCAGGTGTTGGTACAATCGTTGGAGGCGACAAGCCATTTTCCAAGCAATCGATGGAAGCACTCATCATGTAATCCGATCAGAAAACCCAAGCTTTCAGTCCTAGGCTGCGATTAGGACTGTGCCGCCTAATCTCGTGGTCCAAATGGCAGACCCCTAAATTTTAAGGGCGAAGAAGAGAGGTCACACAACCCACATGCACAACAACCGTTTGAAGAAGAAACCCTTCTTCTGGTGGTTTCTCCAGGAGGCGTCGGCCACTGATAGTTCGATCAGAAGAAACCCATCGACTCCACCTTTCTCTTCTTTATCGACGATGATTTCGTCAATGAAGAAGTAGTCCAAGATTCCCTGTTCTTTCTATCGCATCCTCAGACAATGCGCTCGATGGCGAACTCGACAGATTCTTTCGTAAGGGTTCTCGATCGTGGAAACCTAAATAGAGAATTTGCCCTCGATATTTCATGGTTTCTTCTGTTATGGCCAATTGGGACTTATTTCCATATATTTATATGGGCCCAACAGAGCAACACTTGTATTGGGATAAAAAATGAAAGAAAAGGGAGCTGTGTTGCTTTTAGGGCCTAAAGTTGGGCTTCACTGATTCAAAAAAAGGGCCCTGTTCAAAAAAATAAAAAGGTGGGAAGGTCATTTTTTCCGGGACAAACTGTGGGCCAGCCTGCTGCTACAGATAAAAAAGGGGAGCTTCTTTTCGGCCTTATTTGGGCTATGGATATAAAAAAATGCCATGTTGAGAGAAAAAGAGGGCCGCAGTCTTTTTTTGGGCCAGTTTGGTTCGTGATTTTTTTAAAAGGGGGCGCCTAAAAAAAGAATAGAAAGGAATGCTGTATGCAAGGAAAAAAGGAAAGTGATTTGAAAAAAAGACGAAGAAAAGAGAAAAAGCCGAAAAAAAGGAGAGATTGGCTTATGTGATTTTTTTTGTTTTTCCCCATATTTATGTCTTCTCCCAACTTCGTAGACATCATCTAATCTGACTAGTATGGGAGAAATGAGTATTATGTAGAGCTCTACATGATCGATTTAGAGTCATGCTCTCAAGTCTAGATTCAGAAGTCTAGATTTCAAACTCTACCAGTTTGATGTGCACTTTGTGCGATCATTATTTGAGGGGTACCCATCTTTGATTTAGACTTAGGATTTCATGTGATCCATAGGGACTCCAAAGTAGAGATCACATTCTCTGAACCATTGCTTGCTTAGGGTTTCTTGTGGATTCATATGGACTCCACAGTAGAGATCCTATTCTCTGAGCTAATATGGGAGAGACTCCATTCTCTCGTGTCTGTGGATTTCGACGAGGATGTTTCCATGGTTGTCTCCAGTTTGGCACTTCAGAGAGATGTAGCAGTTGAGGGCTAGAGTTCTTTGACGAGGAGGCTCGATTCAGTTTCAGTGACTCTGACAGACGTAGTACAGAGCACACATTCTCTGGCTAGACCCATTTCAAATCACACTCTAGACCGTGGTGAGACCTCCTTTCGAGTTTCCACTTGAAGGCGTTGCTATGAGAGAGTCGGAGGAAGGTCCCCCTTGCTGAGCAGCGGGGTACTGCTTCAGGGAAGTCAACAATGTACGGAGCCTCCGGTCAGTTGAAACGGCCCTTGCTACTAGTAGTTGTCAGCAAGAGTCGATAGCAAAGAAGCATATGGTGTTGACTGATAACCGCCCCCGCACCCTTAGTTAATTCAGTCAGATTAATATCCAAAATTAATTAGAAGTGTTCGTTGCAGTCTGATAACGAGAGCGAATATCAAAAACCACTTTAATTAGATTTGAGTTAATTTCAAGCGGCAGATTTTTTTACTTGGTGAAGTCCAAGGTCGAACTTAGGGAGGCATCTATCTCCTTAGGTCAAATTTTAGCAAAATCCCAAGTGTGAGATTTTCGGGAAATATATTTTTGGTCTTTTTCTATTTTTTATGCAGAACACATGCAAAAATCAGGCCAATTTAAAGTTAAATCGGTTTAAGATATCAAATGAAGTCCAAAAATTATGAAAATTGGCCAGATGATGAATATGGTGAAATTAAGCTACCCTAATTTTTTTGGAATTTTCGACACTAAATGAATTTACTGTGAATTTAAAATGCAGGCAAGGTGATTTTCACTAATTTAATTTTAAGAAATATCAAATCACAATTTTTTCAGGAACAAAATTATCCTAAATAGATCTAATGATAAGGAATCTAGGAAAATTGACAGACCTTAATTTTAGTGTGAAATGAACCTCTGAAAGTTAAACTAAGGAAATCACCAATTAATTTATTTAGGCCCCGGTATGTGTGCAAAATGACATGAAATTTTTATGCAAAGTTGAGTTAACTACCCTAGAGCTACTGTGAATTTTTTGAGAATTTTTGGAGCTACAGAGAATTAAATGATCAATTAATAAGTCTAACTGGGCAAAATATCACACAAATCAACCAATTAATTAATTCAAAAATCTACTATAATTACAAAAATGTGACAAGTGGCACAACAGATAGAGGACAAGTTACTCAACAATATGCAACTTTTAGAATTTTCAAAATGATGCCTCGGGTGGTCCGAGCCTAGGGTCGGGGAAGAGGCTCGGACCTAGTCGACGTGGCTGGCCGCAGGCCTTTGGATCAAGATAGATCCAGAGGTTGTCGGTGCTGACGCATGGCGAGATCCGAAGCCGTCAGATCTGGATAGATCCAACGGTGCTAGGAAACCGCTGAAGGGGGCGACGTGGCTGAGGGCAGACCGATGGATCCAGATGATCGATCCAACGGCTATCTGACGCGGGCGATGTGGCGTACTCCTGAGCGTAGGATCAAGAATGATCCTACGGTTGACTGCTGCTCCGAATGACGGATGTCGTGGCGTGATGTCGACCGTTCGATCGAGATGATCGAACGGTATCCGGGCTTCTCCCTCACTGGTCCTCCACCGCTTGCGGAGGAGATGGCGGGGCTCCGAAGACGAGGCCTTGGCTCCGCCCGTCCCTCCAGGTGTCGGTGAAGCTCTCGGAGGACTCGGAGCTATCCCAGAAGACGTGCGGCGGTCCGGTGAAGGTCCAGCTGGTCTCAGGAAGGAGAGAGGAGCGTCGGGGGATGCTGTCGATGAAGCTCGGGGGTGACTCCGGTGAAGTTCCGGCCAATGCCAAGATGGGTACCTGCAGGTGTTAGAAGAATAGCTGAAGCTCGTGCATGCAAGTGGAGAGGTGAAGGGAGGACGGCGAGGCCTAAGGGGAACGGAGATGGGCTGGCGATGGTGCTCCAGCCAAGTGGTGGAGCTGGAACCGATGAAGGCGAAGTACGTCGTCGGAGGGTGCAAAGTGTGGCGCGAGGATGAGAGCTCCGTCGCGGAGCTCGGCAAAATGAAAGCGAGTCGAGAAGATGACGGTGGAGGTGTAATCAAATGCGAGAAAAGTGAAGACAAATCAAAACAAAGATCAAACGAAGATGGAGGGAATTAACCTGGGGTTTGGAGCTCGAGGTCGAGGTCCAGGTCGTCGCTCGAAGGGGCGGTAAGTCCCTGAGCTCAGGCAGCGACTCGGAGGAGTGGCTGCGACACGGA